>CANSZD010002974.1:82500-595000 GCA_947648045.1 Beta corolliflora | reverse complement strand
CTTCAAGTGCATCAGTTTCAATAATCAGACAGACAATCTTCGAGTCCTTAGCCAAAGAAAGTCCCTCTTTAAGGGCCATCAACTCAGCAGCTAGTGGCGAAGAAGCAAAGAGCTTGACAGAATAACCAAGGTATCAGGTGCCATCATTGTGACGGAAAACTCCTCCACCACCCGCATTCTCCAAACTACGTCAGGCACCATCAAAGTTAAGTTTCATATAACCCATGGGAGGAGGAACCCAACAGTTGTGCACAATAGTAACCGGAGTAGAAGGGATATCCTGAAAGGCAAGGTTAGTAATTCCTAATTCAAACCAAAAACAATTCAGAAAGGATTTAGTATAAGGCATATGGCCTTCAAAGACAGCCTTGTTTCAATATTTCTAAAGATGTCAGATAGCAGTGACGAAAACCATTAGCCAAGAAGGAGAAAGAGAGAATTGGTAAAGAAGCCAGTCATACCAAGGTAAGTTCATAAATTTTTGATAGTTAAAATTGGAAGGGGTAAAGGAAGAGGAAAGAATCTCAGTCCAGAGGAGAGCAGAAGATGAACACTCCCTGAAAAGATGATGATGGCTTTCTAAAGCTTGAGCGTACCTCACACAAGATGGATTAAAACCTGGGATTTTCCTTTGAAGAACTTCCCCAACTAGAAGAATTTGATGTGCTAGATTCCAAACCAACATTTTGAATTTATGAGGGGAAGGAATTTTCCAGAGTTTTTTCCAAAAAAAGGAGGATGGTTGAATAGTACGGAGGGCATTAAAGTACGCGGATTTAATGGAAAATTCACCATTCTTGGTATGTTTCCATTAAAGGGAATTTGGGATGTCAGAGGAGATAGGTAGAGGAATTGTCAGAGGAAGGGAAAGAAGGAGGAAACTTATTTAGATCCCAATGATTTCGAGTAATAAGATGACCCACTCTCCAATGTTTCATTAAGGTTGGAATTCTAACATAAGGATGCAGATAAAGAGGGGTATCATCCACCAAATGATCATACCAGAGGCTAGTATCAAGACCATTCACAATGAGTTTCATCAATCCCTGATGAAGAATGGATTTACCTTTTAAGATATATTTCCATATGGGAGAAGAAGAAGAGGAAGGGGAACAACAAAGGAAATCCGATTTCTTGAAATATCTAGAAGCTAAGATTTTAACCCAAAGTTTTGTAGGATTGAAAAGAATGCGCCATCCTAACTTAGCCATAAAGCACAAATTCCAAATTCTAAGTATCCTAATACCTAGGCCACCCGAAGAGAGAGAGTTTGTGATGATGTCCCAAGAAGTGCGGGGAATGTAATGGGACCTGTCAACCTTATTCCATATGAACCTCCTGCAATGTTTGTCTAAGAAAGAAATGATAGAAATGGGGATGGAGGACTGCAGTTTGCATGGAATAAAGGGGAAAGGTATTTGAAACAGATTTTCTTAGAGTAGTTCGGCCAGCCATATTTAGAAGTTTGGCTTGCCATCCCTTGATACGGTCCTTAGTCTTATCAAGCAGAGAGAAGTAGTCATTCTTCCTCAGATGGGTGGGAGTGATCATAATCCCAAGGTATTTCCCAAAAGAGCTAGAAAATTTGAAGGTAGTATTTCAGATAATACCAACTCTAACGGGGTGAGACATTTTCCTGGGGAAATATAATTTGAGATTTAATCTCATTTAGATGCAGACCATAGAGTTTTCCAAAATTTTGAAGAATGGAAACCATGCATTGAAGATTGGAATTTGAAGCCTTTCCAAATAAAAAGACGGCATCGGCATAAAATAAGTGCGATATAGAAAGAACCTCAGATATAGCATAAGGCTTCCATTGTCCACTTGTAACCGAAGCATCAATAAGTTGAGAGAGTCTCTCGAGGCATAACACAAAGATGTAAGGGGAGAAGGGGTCTCCCTGACGAATATCCCTGGAAGGAGTAAAAGATTGAGTAATTTCTCCATTCCAAAGGCAAGAAATGGTAGAGGAAGATATACAGGACATAATCAGATGAACTAGTTTGTCAGGGAAGGCAAAACCAATGAGAGTATCATGGATAAACCCCCACTCAAGGCTATCAAAGGCCTTTGTTAAGTCAATCTTTAGGGCCATAATGTTCTTACCTCGTTTAGCCTTATGAAATATATGAGCAATCTCTTTAGTAATAATGATGTTTTCATCTATAGAGCGGCCCGGGATAAAACTAGTTTGGAGGGGGTTGATCAGGAGGGGCATCAAAGGTTTGAGACAGGGAGAGATGATCTTAGTGATGAGTTTATAGATAGTGTTACAAAGACCAATCGGACGGAATTCTTTGATGGTGGTAGGATGAGGAGTTTTAGGAATAAGAGATAAGTAAGTATGATTGATTTCAGGAGGGATGGAACTCGAAGTAAAGGCATGAGAAACGAAGGAAGATATTTTGGAGCCAAGTTCATCCCAAAATTTCTTGTAAAAGAGGGGTTGAATCCCATCAGGACCCGGACATTTAGTGGGGGCTATTTGATTAAGGCAAGAAAGGACTTCATCAACAGTAGGTATGGTTTGTAAAGAGTCAGCTTGATCAATTAAAAGACAAGTGGGGGAAAAGAAAGAGGGAGAGATGGAATAATGTCTATGAGAAGTGGTGAAAATTAACTGAAAATAAGAAATAGCCATCGATTTTGGAAGACCATCATCAGAGATTAGAACACCACCATCATCACATTGACAAACAATATAATCTTGTTTTTTGTTTTTTAAATTTTAGCAACAACATGAAAAAACTTGGTATTGTAATCCATATGTCGTCGCCAATCAAGCCCTGCTTTTTGGGCCCAAATCACCTTTTCAAGATGAAGAAGATGATTGAGCTCAAAAAGGAGATATTTTTCAAGTTGAATAAGAAATTTAGAATGCTTTTTGGCTAAAGCAATTTAGATTCCATTCAGACGAGCCAAAAGCGACTTTTTTTTTGCTTTAAAATATGGCCGAAAACATTTTTATTCCAATTATGAATAGAAGATTGGAAATTCCGACTCCCATGCAGGAAATCAACTGGAGGGGAATTCCAATTTTTAACAAAAAAATCTTTAAAATTCGGATGATGCAACCAAGCTTCTTTGCATCGAAACGGAAACCGACGATGTAAACCCGAATTATTCAAATAAGTGCAAAATAGAATCGGACAATGATCCGAATGAGTTTTGGGGAGATGTATTACCTTGGTATCTAGAAAATGATCAAGCCAGGAAGGGTTAACCAAGGCTTTATCAAGTCTCTCACGAATTAAGGCTAATCCCTCTCTAGCATTGCTCCATGTGAATGGATTTCCATGATATCCAATATCAACTAGAGAAGCAGCATCAGTGAAGTTCTCCTGATCCTGACACTGAGATTGGCGAAAAGGTCGACCTCCAGATTTCTCTGCTTGGCTAGTTATCTCGTTGAAATCCCCCAACACCAACCAAGGAGTGCTTTCCGGGGGGAGATTGTGCTGCATGTCATTTCAAAAGAATGCCTGGCCGAACTGGTACTTGGAGCATGTAATCCAGTAATAAGGGCATCTGGCTTATGCGGGCTAAAATGAAAGAGGGAATGAAAGTAATTGGATATTTCATAATAGAGAATGAGATCGACATTATGTTTCCAAAAAAGCCATATACCACCTCTAAGCCCAGAAGAATGGATGGCTTTGAAGTCATTGAAACCAAGGCGATGACAAACCATCCTAGCCCTATTTTCATCAGATTTAGTTTCTAAAACAATGAAGATCGAAGGGTCTTGCACTTGAATGATAGTTAGTGCATGGGGAATAAAAGTATCTGTATTACCACCCCGGATATTCCATAAACACTAGTACAGAATTCACGATTTGCGTCTGTTTATTTGCGTCGCACGTGAGAGAAACTGACGCAAATGATGTATGTGCG
The DNA here is from genome assembly GCA_947648045.1 of Beta corolliflora. Classification (NCBI taxonomy): domain Eukaryota; kingdom Viridiplantae; phylum Streptophyta; class Magnoliopsida; order Caryophyllales; family Amaranthaceae; genus Beta; species Beta corolliflora. Next base: position 591,103 of record CANSZD010002974.1, on the reverse strand, counting down.
TCGGATATTACAGGACATCCGATGCAAATAGCCTAAGAAAATGTATACAAGCCTTTTTGCGTCGCACATAACTTTGCAAACGACGCAAATGATTACCCTATGTGCGTCACATCAAGTTCCAATGTGACGCAAATGCAGATACAATCTTGATCTGCGTCGGACCATCGACCCATCCGACGTAGATGCTACGTCCTATGCCCAAGATCCACGGAACATCTGCGTCGCATCAAGCCATTGTGCGATGCAAATAGTCATCTGCGTCGGATCCCACGTCCCGTTCGACGCAGATGACTCCTAGTTATTTTTTTCGTATCCTTGCCCCAGTTGGGCCAGTTCCCACAAACGCTCTCTCACTCGCATCACTTCTCTTTCTCTCATGCGAATTTAGTGCCCTAACTGTCGACGGCGACCGTAAATTCTCCGGCACCTCCTCTCGCCGACGACTTCTCCGGCATTTCCTCTCGCCGTCGACTTCTCCGGCATCTCCTCTCGCCGGCTCATCCTTGCTTCACTCGACAGCGGGTCATTCTCTCTCGGTTTTCGGCTCCTTGCTGCCGCCAACTTCGCCGGCGACTCCTTGCGGCTTTCTCGCCGCCGCTACACTCCGGTGCACTCCTCTTTCTCTCACTCTCTCTCTCTTTTGCACTCCTCTTTTTCTCTGACGCTTCCCACCGCTGCACTCCGTCGCGCTGCCGCTGCACTACGTCGCGCCGCCGCTGCACTCCGTCTCGCCGCGCCGCCGCTGCGTTCCGTCTCCCCGTCTCCGGCAATGTAAGTCTGTTTTTTTTTTTTCAATTTTTTGTCTCAATTTCTGTCTTTTTTTTTTTTGAATTTTTGTCTTATTTTTTCTAGATGTTAATCAAGGAGTTTGTGATTGTATTAGTAGAGTGATTGTAGTTTGTAGTTTAAGATTGAATTTAGGATGTTTGTAGTGCTCATGAATTTATATAGTTTGTAGTGCTCTAAAATATTTCCTTGCTACTATATAATTATATTCACAAGTCATTCTTGTTTTTTTTACCATTGATCTTAACAATTCTACTTTAATCTTAATGTTGTTTCTTAATATCTAATTTGGTAATGTCTTAATATTAGATAGTTGATGTTTATGAGTTATGACTTAATCACAATTTAATTTGTGGGTTGGTTAATGCCCTAATGCAGTTGCCACATTCCATCTTCTACTTGTCAGCTTGTCGGTGCTCCAAGCTCACCTCGTTGTGCTTGTCTTCGCTGCTCCTTGAGAGCAGAGGTATATATTATAGTTTTTGCTTTATGTTTATTTGTTTTATTTGTCCCTATAATGTTGAATTATGTGATTGGGAAAGTATATGTGAATTGTTTGGTTATGTGATTGGGAAAGTATATGTTGAATTATGACCAAACCTATATGGACATACCTTTATGCGGTGGGGAGGGAAATCTAAGGAATGGATTGGTATTTGCTGTTTAATTGCAATGTGTGCATCATTGGCCTAGATACCCGTTCGAGGCTTACTCATTAGGAGTAAGTCTTGAATAGTCCCCGGTTTGGGGCTATCTTTGAGTTTCTTATCTCACTTAGGATGTGAATGAATGTTTGGTTTTCGATTCTAAGAAAGATCTAGCTCATTTCCCTAAGCGTTCTCTGGGTACATATGTTGATAGTTTACCTATTATCTTCATCGTGTACTTGGAGAACCTGTAGGGAAGTGTCCACGGGATTTTTCTTAGAATTGAAAACCAAATGTTCATTCACTAGTAAGATGAGAAACTCAAGGATGGGTTAGGTTGGAGTGATAAGGACCCAAATGTTCATGACTGCATTTGATAAGACACTTTGAATGATGTGATCGATTGTGTTCTTGTTTGGTGTCTCTAGTGTATAAATATGGATCGAAACTGGATGTATGGTAATCGGATTTCGGTGACATTTCTACTAGGGGTTGATGAATTTATCAGGGTTGCGTTAGAACATCAATCGCAGAATGGGTCAAAGTTAGTCTTGTGTCCTTGTTGTGATTGCAATAACTCTAGGGGGTATCGTGATGTGGATCAAATTAAGGATCATTTGATTCGTCGTGGGTTTAAGAGTAACTATACTAGGTGGACATGGCATGAAGAGTTTTATGATCAGGGTATGAGCTCCACTAGCTTGTGTGATGATTTGCATGTTGATCACATTGATGATGAGGTTGAGGTTGATATCGAAAAAGGAGAGGATGATAATGAGAATGATAGGGTAGTTGATGAGAATGATAGGGTAGATGAGATGTTGCACAATTTGGAGGATGAAGGAACCGATTGCGGTCAGTCTCGCTACCTCTTTAGTGTCCGCATATGTATGATAGTATTCTAAGTGCAACGGACAAACCTATGTATCCGGGGTGTAAGAATTTCACTAAACTTTCTGGCATCCTCACATTGTTCAATATGAAATCGAAGTATAGATGGACAGATAAAAGTCTCAGTGAGTTGTTCACTTTTTTACAAGAATTGCTACCTGAAGGGAATGAAATTCCCAACTCTACCTATGAGGCAAAGAAATTGTTGTGTCCATTAGGTATGGAATATGAGAAGATACATGCATGTCCAAATGATTGTGTGCTGTATCGAAATGAGTACAAGGATTTGGGTGAGTGTCCAAGGTGTGGAGAATCTCGGTACAAGATAAAAGAGGATGATGAGGGAGTGAGAAAGAAAGAAACTCCGGCGAAGGTTCTTTGGTATCTTCCAATCATTCCGAGATTTAGGCGTTTATTTTTGGATGAAAATAATGCTAAATTATTAAGGTGGCATGCGGACAAGAGGAAGAAAGATGGGATGCTTAGACATCCGGCCGATTCTCCACAATGGAGAAATATCGACCGAAAGTTCGCAGGTTTTGGTAAAGAACCTCAAAATCTTTGGCTTGGACTTTGTACAGATGGGATGAACCCTTTTGGCACACTAGGTACCCAACATAGCACTTGGCCGGTTCTACTGACCATTTATAATCAGCCTCCCTGGTTATGTCTGAACCGTAAATTTATTCTGCTATCGCTTCTTATTTCGGGTCCTAAGCAACCCGGAAACGACATAGATGTGTATCTTGACCCACTTCTTCAAGATCTGAAATTGTTGTGGGATGAAGGTATTTCGATGTTCGATGCGTATACGAAAACCGACTTCACATTACGTGCCATGATATTTTGCACGATTAATGATTTCCCGGCTTATGGGAATTTATCAGGGTATACGGTTAAAGGAGCAAAGGCATGCCCTATTTGTGATGAGGATATGATTGATGAGCGGTTACATCATTGTGGGAAGAATGTATACCTGCATTATCGTACATGGCTTCCTTTAGATCATCCATTTCGTAAGAAGAAAAAGTTGTTCAACGGAAAAGTGGAGATGAGAGAAGCCCCTGTACCCTTGCGTGGAAAAGAGGTTTCTAATCGGGTAAAGGATATTGAAACAGTGTTTGGCAAGCCCTTTAAAAGTGTCTCAAAGAACTTATACAAGAAAAGATTTAAGTTCTGGGACCTTCCATATTGGGAATGCTTAGAAGTCAGACATTGTCTTGATCTAATGCACATTGAGAAAAATGTTTGTGATGCCATTGTCGGAACATTGTTGAATATGCCCAGGAAGACAAAGGATGGAGTTAAAGCTAGGAAAGACATGGCTGAAATGGGAAGACTAGAACTAGCACCTCAGGAGCGGGGACAACGCTATTATCTGCCACCAGCTTGCTACACTTTGTCTATGAAGGAGAAAACGAGTTTTTGCGAGTCTCTGCATAGGTTAAAGGTCCCTGTTGGATACTCGTCAAATTTTCGAAACCTTGTCTCACTGAAGGACTTGAAACTCGTTGGTTTGAAATCTCATGATTGTCATATCTTGATGCAGCATTTATTACCTGTCGCAATACGAGGAATTTTGCCTTCCCAAGTGAGATACACGATATAAAGTTGTGTTTCTTCTTCAGAAGTATATCTAGCAAGGTGATTGATCCTAACACTCTAGATAAGTTGCAACCTGATGTAATAGAGACGATGTGTCGATTTGAAATGTACTTCCCACCATCGTTCTTTGACATCATGCCTCATTTGATAATTCATCTTGTCCGAGAAATTAAACTTTGTGGGCCCGTTTGTATGAGGTATATGTGGCCTTTCGAAAGGCGTATGGGTACTTTGAAGGGAAAAGTAATGAATCCAGCCAGACCAGAAGCAAGTATTGTCCAAAGAACAGTTGCGGAGGAAGTATCTGAATATGTAAGTCAGTATTTAGCACGTGCACAAGCAATTGGATTGCCAAAATCTAGACATGAAGGAAGGCTTGATGGTTGTGGTACCATTGGGAGAAAAAGATTGTGTCTTGATGGAGAGTTGAAAAGAAAAGCAGAATTTTTGGTGTTAGAAATCTAAAACAAGTTCATCCTTACTTAGGTGAGCACAAGAAGATGCTTAGTGTTCAGTATCCATTGAAGAATGAACGTGAGTTGATGATTGAGCAGAATTGGTCGTTCGTTGATTGGTTTAAAGAACGAGTTATGAACCAACTATCTGACCCAAAAAATGATGTATCGGATACGTTGAGATGGTTGACATATGGGTCAAAGATGCAAGTTCTTTCCTATGAAGGGTATGACATCAATGGTTATTCATTTTACACTAAACGGCAAGATGACAAATCCACAATGCAAAACAGTGGTGTTACGTTGGGGGCTTTGTCATCAGAGTATAAAAGTAGAAGGGATAGAACCATTGTTGAGACAATGAAGTCTTACTACGGGTTCATTGAAGAGATATTAGAACTTGACTATGTTGACTTCAAGATTCCGCTCTTCCAATGCAAGTGGTTTGATATTCGTCGTGGTGTAAAGAAGGATGAAGATGACTTTTTTACATTAGTCAATTTCAGCCGGTTAGGGCATCATGAAGATTCTTTGATATTGGCATCACAAGCAAAACAAGTATTCTACATGGTTGACCATGTCGATTCAAAATGGCCGGTCTGTTGTCATTAAAGGAAAAAGGAGAATACTTGGAATTGATGATGTACACGATGAAGAGGAATACGATAAGCAATTCAATGAAGTCATTGCTTCGTCAGTAGTCATTCCAAGTACATTAGGGGAAGATCTGGATACGAATTACATTCGTCGAGACCATAATGAGGGATTTTACGTTGTCAAAGAAAAAACTGATTAATAGGTAACTAATGTAATATTATTACAACTACTATTGTTTATAATCTTCAATTATATATTTTATGCTTCGTTAAAATAATTTTGTAGTATTTCATTGATGAATCTAACATGTCTTTATGCTTTATGGTTTCAGGTGTAGTGATGGAAGATCACATAATGCATGATGCATCCGATGATGATCAGCAGCCACGTTCTGAGGCCGAGATAATTGATGGAGGTAGTAGGAAGAAAAGAGTGAGCAAGCCTAGAGGTCCTACAAAAGGGATATGTTCCAAACCCGAGGTCCAAAGAGTACTTCAGTGGGATGATTGGATGCGTCCGATTGGGGATCATGTTGGTGCGTACAAGACACATTGCGGCGCAATCAGTAGAAGCAAAGTATCTATCTTGTACGATAGTTGGGATGATGTTCCACAAGGCCTAAAAAATAGTTTATGGGAAGATGCTAAAGTAAGTAAACCTATGTATTTTTAAAATCCATTCTTTTAATTTAATTTGAATCATATTTATTATACTAATCGTGTATTATTGGTTAATTTTATATATTGAAGAAAGAGTTTGGAATACAAGAGGATGAGAGGAAGAAACGAGATGTGTTGACTACTTGTGATAAGCGGTGGAGAGATTTCAAGTCAAGATTGGTGAGTCGATGGATCACAAAAACGAGGCCGGGGCCTAACAATGATATGCAACCGTACGTGCTCTATCCTTTCATCACGGAAGAGATTTGGGACGAATTTGTGAAAAAGTGTAGCTCTAAGGAGTTTAAGGTATATAATATGTACCTTACAATCACATAATATGTTATTATCAATTTTTTTTTGTGAATATTAACTAGTTACTTGTTTTCATATTAGGCTAAAAGTGAAAGAGCAAGAAAGTCTCAGGCTGCCAACATTCATCCTCATTTTTTAGGTCAAAAGTCATATGTGGAGATGATTCCGGTTTGAAAATCTTGATTTATATATACTAAGTAATCTTTATTTTGTATACTAAGTAATCTTGATTTATATATGAAATAATCTATATACATATATAATATGAATTAAAAAGAAGTCAAGTTGAATTAGGAACATATACCTAAAGAAGGTGCGATGAAGAAGAAGAAGAAAAAAAAAGTTGGTAGTGATCCTTGCACCGATGAGTCTGCACATAGGCACGTAGATCCTTTTATTGACTTGGCACTGGATGATATGGATGATAATATCAAGGAGATGCACCGAATATTTTGCGACAAACCCTCAGATGAGCCTTTTCATATGCAAGTTCCAAAGGGTACCGTCTTCGACTTTGATAGAGATCATATGATCATTCTCTCGCGACAAGATGTTGTTCAACTTCTCACGGGAGCATGGATTAATGTATCCATTTTGCAAGTATTTATGATAAACTAATTAACATTGATATTTTTTTTTATTGTTTCTCCTAACTATAAGTGTTTGGATACTAGGTACTTGGCAGAGCAGTCTGAGGAGCATGGAGATAATAATATTGGTTTCATGTGTCCAAGTATGATTTCAGCGACCATGATACGCAATCAATTAGATGTCGTGATCAACTACATGGCAAGTTCAATGAAAGCGAATCAATATATGCGTTACATCCTATGTCCGTATATTGAAAAGTATGTTAGTTAAACTAATCTTTACTTTGTTTTATCTTTATGAACTTGTGGTTATATATATAAACATCACATTTTGCTTCATGCCTTAGGGATCATTGGATTCTTCTTGTCATTTGTCTATCAAAGAGAACGGTATATATATTTGATTCGATCAAGAGAGATAGATCCTTAGCTATCAAGATACCATTGAATACGTAAGTTCATAGTTGTTATAGATGTTAGTAAGTTTACATGCATTTTATGATATTTTAAATAATTTATAAATGTTTATAGTAATTAATTGTTACAAAATCTCTATACTCAGTGCATATACAAAATACACGCGCCTTGAAGGATCCAATAAAGGAACTAAATTGTCTTGGACATATATGCGGGTAAAACTCTTATGGTTTTGTATTGGGATATTATCTCAGATAACCCTGACTTATAGGCCTTTTTCCAATATAACCCTGACTTTGGCAGCCCTGTCTCCGATAACCCTGAACTTGGTTTTTGTCATTAAACTGGACGGAATTTGTAACGCCGTTAACTAGGTTTGACTTTTGCTAAATTCATCTCTTTCTCTCTCTTGTTCTTCATCCTTTCTCTCTCTTGTTCTTCATCTCTTCATCAATTTTTTCCAAACTCATAACAAAATCCAAATTTTTCCCAAACCCATTTACCCAAAATCATATATTTCCAACACTCTTTTTAAAGCTTTGTTTAATTTGACCCAAAAAAATAGAAAATGATTTTCGTAGAACAATTACATGAGAAAGCTGAAACCCATTTACCCAAAATCATACAATTTGTTAAAAACTTAAAACCAAAAAAATACAACTTATCTGGTAAAGGTTCCATCGAACATTTCTTCCATCTGGTACTTCCAAAGTGATTCATTAATGGGATGTGGCTCTCCCCCAATTTTTGATTTTTTTATTTATTCTGTTGATTTTATTTTCTGGGTCTTGATTTACATGTTTGTTTTCAATTCTTCCTTCCACAGAGGAGAGAGAAAGGGGTTTTCAAATTAACCATCTATAAAAGCTCGCCGGAAATAGCCCTGAAACTCACCGGAAAACGCAGCCCAAAAAGGCCTAGCTTCACTTTCTCTCTCCTCTATTTCGGGTTTCGGGGTTTTTTTTTTTTTCTGGGTAGTATGGTATTTGATTGTGAGATGAAGAAGAAAAACGTGCGTTGAGGTGCAAATCTGAGTGGAGCAAGGGCTCCGGCGAGGACGACAGCATAATGCCTGAGGTCCGGCAACGCGCGGAAGAAGGCGGCGGTGGCGCGGTGGCGGCAGATTTTGTTGGTTGATTATCGCTCTAGTTTTCCTTCATTTTTTTACCCAGAAAATTTCAATTTTTTCTTTATATTATCAAATTACTTGGCTTGATTGTTACATTATGCTCATATATCAAATTACAGCTTTTTATTTTTTATTTTTTCTAAGAAAACCCATTGGAGGAGATGTGGATTTTGTTATGATTTTGGGCAAATGGGTTTGGGAAAATATATGGATTTTGTTATGAGTTTGGGAAAAATTGATGAATGCTTGAGAAGAGATGAAGAACAAAAGAGAGAAGAGATGAAGAACAAGAGAGAGAAAGAGATGAATTTAAAAAAGTCAAACCAAGTTAACGCCGTGACAAATTCCGTCCGGTTTAATGACAAAAACCAAGTTCAGGGTTATCGGAGACAGGGCTGTCAAAGTCAGGGTTATATTGGAAAAAGGCCTATAAGTCAGGGTTATCTGAGATAATATCCCTTTTGTATTTGGTACTTTTTAATTCTATTCAGGATTTTTTTTCGATTCTAATATATATCTTAAATTTGGTGTAGTGTGCTCAACAACCGAGAGGAGTGGAATGCAGCTATTTCGTGATGAGATACATGTTTCTAATCATCCGCTTCTACTATGATTCAAAGAATTTGTATGAGGTATATGTATGTTGTAAATTCGTTATTTATACTTATAGAATTTTAAAGTATATTAACTAATTTAATATATTTCTAGGCTTTTCCGTCAAGTCTTGAGCCATACTCCATATATGAGATCAACAACCTCAAAGAACTTTTTGCGGAATACTTTGTACGGGTCGTTAACGAAGCAAACTAAGCTTGATGGTTAGTGTATGTATTTGTAGGTTAGAATAATATTTTGTTGCTCGAACCTTGTTGGTTGATTGATTGCAACATTGGTTGCTTCATTGAGATGTACTGAAACAGGTTTTGGTTATATATATGCAAAAAATTTCCAACGATTTCTTGGGTTGTCCAAATTACAAAGGAGACTCTGCCGAATTTTCTGCTCATAATTATTAACATAATGTTTGTTTAGTTTTGAAAATAAAAAAAAGGCTGAAAAAAAAAGCTGAAAAAAAAACCAAAACATTTATCTGCGTCGCATGAAGAGCTATATGCGACGCAGATGACACGCCATTTGCGTCGCATATGGCACTGCATGCGACGCAGATGTAAGTGCGCGGCGGCCAGCCAAAAGCACCATGCCTGCGTCGCATGAAGAGCTATATGCGACTCAAATGGCGTGTCATCTGCGTCGCATATAGCTCTTCATGCGACGCAGATGGTGCTTTCTTTGGGCATTGTGGGTGCATGGGGGATGAGTCATGTGCGTCGCACGTTTGGTGGGTCCGACGCAAATGTACAGTTAACTGTGTCGTGTCTTATCCGACGCATATCCTTTCTTCCCATCTGCGACAAGACCTGTGCCGTCGGACCAATGTCCGACGCAAATGGGGGTCCCAGGTCCGACGTAAATTGTCTTTTATGTACTAGTGAAAACAACTTTCATATTAAAAGCAGGCATGGGTTTAACTTGATCTTTACCTTCCCTATGAGACTTGGGACTATAATCTTCCCAAGTCATTCCGAGGGCTATAGTCCAATTTCCAAACATCCGCCAGAGATAGCGGTGCGAGATACGTGAAGATCTCCTTCGAACTCTCCGGGAGTTGGCAATATCGGGCTTCTAGTTGGAGTCCCACTACCTCTTCTTGGATGGTGAATATGGTCAGTCTGTTTTTGGTAAGGGCCATATCGTGCCCTAGGCTTACGAGTTTGAGAGTATTGAGATGGGGGTTTGTCAGTGGGGATGATGTTGGATGTTCGGGAGTGGATGGAGGGAGAGGTTGAGGTAGGGTTTGGGGGATGGTGGTTGGAGAGATAGATGGTATGAGGCTAGGGTTTTCAGAGTTTGGTGCATTAGGCTCAGAGATTCTGGTGTTGGTGGAAGATGGAATGAGTTCCATTGCAATGGGGTTGGATGAGTTGGAAAGAGATTGAGTAGAGTGGGCGAGTGAGATGGGTGGCTGCATGCATGCAATATCACCGGTTGTGCAATCGTAATTTGACTCAAGTGGAAGTGGTTGGGGTGTCGAAAAGGAGAGTTCTGGGTTGAGAAATTCGGGGGTGCCATATGCATGGTGGTCAGAACTTGGTGGTTCGTGGTTGACAATTGGTTGGACGGAGAGGAAGACTGCGGACGACGGCGATGTCGCTGGTGGTGGCGATTGTGATGGAGTTCCTGTTCCATGCGAGAACGAGGAGGACGTACTGGAAGAAATTTGGTGGATCGAGGAAACTGATTTGGGTTGTTTTCCGCCATCTGAACAGAGAGAAAAAGGAGGAGATTATGGAAGATTTTCTGAATTAGGAGAGAGAGGCATAGAAGACGAACCAGCTAAAATAGTGGGGTGGAGACACTCAGTGGTAGAAGGAGATGAATCCATGTCCGCCAAATGGCAAACGCTTTCAGCAGCAGAGATAGGAAGTTCCTTGTTAGAGAGAATTAAATCAGAAGGAGGGATAGAGTTAAGGATAGAGAAATGATTACAATTTTGGATGGAAGGAGTATCGGAATTCGAACGGGCATTTTTGGTTATCGTGGAAGAGGGAGGAGAGGAATATTTTAGGGGAAGGAAAGAGGAATGTTTTTGGGTGGATTTTTTATTGTCTTGAGGTAATGGGGCTTTAGAGCCAGACCGATATTTGTGGGCTTCTGGGGATTTCCGCCCAGACCTTTTATTGTTAACAATAATCCAAGACCCATAGTTATTAGAAGAGGAAGAGGAAGATATATCCACTGGGCCATCAACCATATCAGGGGGTTTGGTGGGCGTCTCAATCACAGTGTCAGAACAAGTGGAATCTGCCACTAGGGGTCCTACAACAGTGACAGAAGTTGAAGGACGCACCCCAAAGTGCACGTGTCTTTCATGTGTCCTACCTTCCCACAGGAGAAGCAAAGGGAATGGAGGTTTTCATACTGAATTTGTTGCCATTCTCCCCCAACCCATACCTTGGTGGTGATTTTCTCATCAAGATTTAGTTCAACACAAACACACGCATAACGGCCCTTAGAAACTAAATCAGTTGCATAATCCACCCTTATGGGTTTACCCATAATCTTAGCAATGTTGAAAAGAGCTTGCTTATTGAAATATTCCATGGGCAGCTCCGGAAACCAAATCCAAACAATGAGCTTTGAAAAGGGATTCATAGAAGGACGGAAGTTATGTTTCCAAGTGGTTAACATAAGATAGTGATCTAGGATAAACCTGGGACCCCCAACTAAGGCTCTTTCAAGATCATCAATCAAGGAGAAACAGAATAAATAAACATTCCTACCTAGGGCTGTGCACCGGTACAGAATCAGACCGGACCGGACCGGAATGGATCGGGACCGGAATCCCAAATTTTTTTGGACCGGGGACTGGACCGAAATAAAATTCCGGTCCAGACCTGAAAATTCCGGTCCGGTCCGGGTTTGGACCGGAATGGACCTGTTTTTTTTTGTTTTTACGATTTTGACAACAAATTAGTATAATCCTGTTTAAATCAACTAATGTAAACCATGGTGAAAAGAATGAATCCTTGTTTTTAAGGGTCTAATATCAACAAACCAAAATAATTAAATAAGTTAGATTTAACAAGATTTTTGACCTAGAATCATCATTAATGCAACATTTAAGAAATTTAAGAAGTATAAAACCACTATTGATAATTTAACAGTACATATAACTTACTAGATGCACCTGAACTCTTGAAGACTGAAGTATATGTACAATAAAGAAAACAACAATGTATGATATTAGTTGATTCATTCTTTTCACCATTATTTTCACCATGGTTGACATTCTTTTCACCCGGTTTGGACCAGATCGGTCTCGACTCTCGCATCACTCGTGCGGTGAACAGTGGATTGCAGTGGCAGTGGTCTCGCATGGCGTCGTGTCGTCTTGGCATCGTGCCGTAAAGGGGATTATCGTCATCCCCTTCTGGTGGTCTTGCTTGTGCGATTGCAGCTCTTGCTGAGCGTCAACAGTTGACTGGAGAATCTTTGACCAACTATAATGGACATGTATCACCTTTAGACATGTTACCAAGCAGTAGCAGGAGTTCCAAGAGGATGAAAAAGAGTCAACGAAGACTTACATAAAGCTCCTCTACAGAGGAATTTAGGGGGTTTATGAGAGAGAAGAGGAAAGGACGCTGAGAGAATGAAAGAATTTTACGGTTTCTTTGTTTTGTTGGGCAGGACCGGAATACCGGATATACACATAATACACTACTGAAGTAGTCAGGCAGTCAGCGAATTTTTTTAAAAAAATTTTGGATTCCGGGTTTCCGGTCTGGACCGGAAAATTCCGGGTTTTACCTGGACCGGACCGGAAACCCGGAATCCATAATTTTTGTGGACCGGGGACCGGACCGGAATCCACCGGTCCGGTCCATTTCGGTCCGAATTCCGGTCCGGTCCCCTTTTGCACACCAATCCTACCTATGTCAATAGTTTCAATATAACCTTTTGGACGCCACATAGCTTTAACTCGTTGAGCCATGAAAGTCGATCTTATATTAATACCCAGACATTTACCCATCAAGGTAAGCTGCCAAGGCTTGCGTAAAGAAGCCAATTCATCCTTTGTAAAATTGATGACATGTGGGGATTCCTGTGGTCTTGGATTTGAATCGTCCCGTTCTAGCAAACTAAGCATAATCTTTTTTGCTTCTGAAAACCATTAACTTGAATTCGCTACTGCTTCCCTAAACGAAGGAATATTAGGAGGAACATAAGTTAATGGAGATGGAGCATCATCCATATGTACATCAGAAGAGGGCTGAGAAGTAGAATCAGGAGGTTTCATTATAGTAGTAGTCATGAGAAAACCACAAAGTGATTCCCAAGGCCTCCTTGTATTAAAAACAAGGGGTGAATCCTTGATGACCACAAGGTGGAAGAAATAAGCTAACTAGAAGACACAAAGTAGACAAGCTAGAGTGAAAATTTATAGAGAGAGAAAATTTATAATCCATATTTTGTGAAATGTTTATGTTGATAAACTTTTTAGTTTCTCTTCATTTCACTTGAAATAAGGTGATTTGGTATAAATTTATAAGGTTTGATCTAGAATTTTCTAGTTTGATCTAATCTGATTAAATTTGGACACATTTTTACACTAATTGATAGGAAAAAACCATATTATGTAGAAATTTTTAAAGATTCTTTTTTACGCGTAATTTTCAATAATAAGTCATTGAGTAGTTTCTCCAAAGATTTACATGGACTCAATCAAACTACTAATCCTTAAATCTGATCTCCTAATACATCCGAAAAAATTATACTCCTCCCTTCTCTCCCCTTGGTTACACAAAGATAATTCTTCATTGTTCCAAATAAATCACTACTTGATAAAAGAACTGAGCATTGTACAATTCTAATGAAAGATTGTTCACTAATACTTCCTTTGATTTGCAAAATTTGTTCATAGTTGTTTGCTAAAGTGTTAAAAATATTACTTTTTAGGAAAAATTGACACTATCAATCTCAATTATGGCCGGTTCACTTTCAAAACTCCCAACTTTCATTTATCTCAAAGCGGTCCCAATTTTGGTGGTTCTCTTCCCAAAATGATCCCTAACTTAATAAGCCTGCTAAATTTGTCATTTATGGCACATTAAACTCTTCTGTTGACTTTAATAATTAAAAAAAATGGTTACGGGATAAGTGATGTGTCTCAATTAACTTAATTTTCAGTTTAATTAAGCTAAATAACTGTTTTGAGAAGAGACCCCCAAAATTTGGGATCATTATAAGATAATCTTAAGTTAAGATATTTTAAAGTGAACTTGACCATAGGTGGGACACCAGGGTCAATTTTTCCTACTTTTTATGTTAGCCTGATTTCTATGGAATTTCATCTCCTAATAAATGTCAAAAATTATATGGCTCAGACCAAGATATATATATTTCAAGTGCAGAGTTTCACTAATCAATGTAGAATTGAATAAGCAACTTCTTACTTGGAGATCAATCCCACCAAACTTCGATTGTCCCGTTTTGATTTCTCAATCTAAAATAGGATCTCAATCTTGATATTGGCTCTGATAATGAAAGTAAACTCCATAGATCTGGAACCAATAATGAGTTCAATTCAAAGATCGAATCCGCTCATAATTGGTTTTTACTCCATTTAAAAGGACATGTTTCTGGGAACTCAAATAATCATTTAAACCATATTGACAAGAATATGAGGCCATACAAAATATACAAACACGATCTAGTGACTAGGAAATGATATACAAGAGGGTTAGGATAATGAGACTGTGTTATAAAAAGCATGATAATAATAACTAGTACTAATACTTAAATATATAGAAAGGAGGAAGAAGAAGAAGGCTTTGTTTTAAGGAAATAAAAATAAGAAAAGGGATCCTAACAAATGTACTTTTAGGGGGCGTTTGGTTTATGAAGGGGAAAGGGAAAGGGTTTAAGAAAGAGAAACAAGGAGAAAGGAAAAGAAAACCCTTTGTTAAAGAATGTTGTTTGGTTTGAACACTCATCTTCCTCCTCCCACTATTTTTCCTCACATTCCCCCCTCTCTCTCCCAAGTACCACCACCACCACCACCCCTCACCGAGTCACCGCCGCCATCTCTGCCTCCCATCAATGCCTCATTACCGCCGCCTATCAACACCCTGCAACACTCCCCACCTCACCGCCACCTCACCGCCGCCCTTCACAGTCTCCCCTTCCTTCTTTTCCTTCCCTACCACCATTAAAGGTCATATTTGAGGTTTTAAAGGTCAAATTTGACTATAAAAACTTCATATCTGAAGTTTTTATGGCCAAATTTGACCATTTAAAGGCATAATCAATTATTAGAGTTGGTTTTTTTTAGTTGGGTGTGCGGTGGTTGTTCCCCTTTTCGCGGCGGTTGTGGGTGGATGGGGTTTTTTCGAGTGGGTTGGGTGGTGGGGGGTTTTTTTGGGTTGGCTGGTTCTTTTTTGCCGGGTTTGGGTGGAAATTTGTGGTGGTTGTGGGTGGTGGGGGGTGTTTCCGGTGGTTAGATGGTTGAGGGGAATGATTTCCGATTGGTTTAGGTGGCGGTGTGGTGGTTCAGGTGGCGAGGGTGGTGGTTCGGGTGGCGAGGGCGGTGAGTTCGGGTGGCGAGGGTGGTGAGTTAAGGTGGCGTGTGGTGGTTCTGGGTGCTGGGGTGGTGGGTTCATGTGGTAGTGTGGTGGTCAATGATTGGTCAAGGTGACCATGAAGTAGAGGAGAGAAAGGGTAAGTGAAACCCTAAGGGGTGTGGGGAATGGAGGTAGAGGACTTTGGGGGTAAGGAGGGGGTAAAGAGAATGATTAAAATGACCAAACAAACATCAATAAAGGGAATCAAGAGCTTTGTTTCCCTTACCCTTTCTTGAAGCCCCCCAACCAAACACCCCCTTATTGTCTAAGTCTAAAGGTATAACATTGTTCTCCTCGGCTTATTTTCAGTTCAGTTCAGTTCAGTTCCTAATTTATTATCATTACTATTAATTAGTTATAATTTAATTCAGTTCAGTTCAGTTCAGTTCAATTCAATTCAGTTCAGTTCAGTTATTTTATGCCGAAGAGAACATGCCCTAAATCTTTGAATAAACCTCCAAATTGTCTAAAATCATGAAAAATTATGTGGATTGAGTATAGAATTCGCATTTGGGATTCTCGTCTTCATAGTTGATCCATAAAGCTAATGGAATTTACACTTCAAAGGCATAACTAATATTCTATCTAATTCATATTATTTTATGCATGAAATCCTATTATTTTGTGTTAAAGTTTTTTTCCTAAATTCATATTTCATAGCATAAAATTCCTACACTACTATTATGAGTTATAGTTGTATTAGTATTAGGACTGTTTCCTAATATGTGTTCGTTTGTAGTTAGGAGATTAGGCAAGTTTGGTTAGGTCTTATGCAGTGGCGGAGCCACTGTTAGTCATGGTGGGTCACGTGACCTACCATTGCCAGGGAAAAAAATGGAGCTTCTTTTGAAAAACAAAATCAAAGGAAGGAAGGAGGGATGCGTGTTGAAATATGAGGGAAGAAGAGGGTCGGAAGGAATCAAAAAGATGGAGCACCATTTTAAAAAAGACAATCAAAAAATCAGAAATGGAGGTTCATGAGAAATGAGGGTCAGCATGTTGCAGAGTGAGAAAGAAAGAGGGAGGGAAGAAGATGAAGGGTGGGGACAGGTGAGCTAGATCTTAATGCATCTTTAAAATAACTTTACAGCTGTAAAGTATAGAGCATCACTTCTCTCTTTTTTTTTTCTGATATAATTAAATTACTTCCCTCCTTATTGATAACTTATTATTTTCCCACTATATTTATAACTAATTAAAGTCTGCCTATGACTTTTAAAAAAATCAGAATAACTTTTTTTGCTCTCTGAGTTTTGAAACGTCCACACATGAAATAATTTCCTTCTTCTCACTCATAAAAATATGTATTTTTATATATATTACGTATTACTCCCTCCGTCCCATAATATAGTGTTTGTTTCTCTCTCTTGAGGTCAAACTTTAAAATCTTTGACCAAATATTTTCATTAATATATATATATATATAAACATACTCATGTAGGATATTGTTAGGTTCGCCTCAATTGTGTACTTTCATAATATCAACTTTTTATGTTTTTTTATTAATACGGAAGTGAAGATATTGAAGGTCAAAGGTATATATCTTGGAGATCGTGCAAAAAGGAAACAAGTACTATATTATGGGACGGAGGGAGTATATATTATGTTCTGTTTTTGGCAACATATGCAGGGGGCCTAATTTGCTTGGAGAGGGGTGTTGATAATCAATTTGCAACGTTAGGCAAAATAAATGTGTCAAAATGTAATGCGAAAATAAGAAGAAATAAAGAAACAACACAAGACAATTGATGCTTTTTGAAGTATTTTTTTTAAAAAAAATCATGTATTGTTTACAAAGTGGTCAGTATTCGGTAGTAACCCACCATCCATAAATATCTGTATCCGCCACTGATCTTATGTACAAATACTTTGTGTTAGGTAAATGTGAGGTTAAGTCGTTTTCTTCTAATTGTTAGTGAGTTCTTAACATAGTATCAGATCTATAAATACTAGAGAGTTTTTCAGTAGCAAAGGTGGAGGGCATAAAGCCCTTAATAGCAATCAGGAACTGTGCCCACTGATCACCATTCAAAGTAAGAGCACTAGGACGATCATCATCACTTATCTCAGAGGTGCCAGAGGCAAGACCACCCCCAACGTTGCATGCAAAGCCACGACTAGAACCGCGACCTCCACGACCACCTTGTGCACCGCGACCGCCACGCCCACCAAACGACTCGGGCCAACCAACAATTTTTAAACAATGCTCTTTCTCGTGACGTGTACGTCCACAACGACTACAAACCCCAGGAGCATCACTCGAAGATAGAGAAGAACGGCCAGAAGCCCCACCGGCAGCCGCAAAGCCAACGACCTCGGCCCGAGTTGTGTCTTGGACATTAGAGTCTGCTTGCTTACGCTCATCATCATAAATAATTTTAGCATAAGCATCATTCAAAGAGGGAACATATCTTTCCTTAAGAGACCCGAGACAACAGTACCAAATAACCAAATTGATGAAGATGTGCTGTTTCAAGAAGTCTAATGTACTCAACAGCAGCAGAACAAGTACAGATGGGCATCTTACAATATATAGCTAGACAATTCATCTTGAAAACGACGTAACTCACCAAAATACACAACAACAGAACCCCCTCTTTGGCGGCATCATGAATTTGATTTTTAAGTTCAAAGATACGAGGACCATTACTAAGAGAGTAACCGATCCCGAAGATCATCCCATAGAGATTTAACATAATCATGAAAATGCATGAACGAACAGAAACATCAAGAGTATTGAAAATCTAAGCAACTAACATAGAATTTACAATACCCCTGTAACACTTCGTCCATTGATAAGACAAAATAGAGAAAATGTAGACATTTTATTAAAGAAAAGACAATAGCGGAAATATCGTCAAGACGGATATGTCACTCTATGGTTCATAATAAGCTAATAAAACTTGAAATTTAAATCCCAAAATTAATTTAAGCCAAATATCCAAAAGGAGGTAAAACAACCTCATAAACCCAATCTAACTAAAATAAGAAATAGTTAATGATGTCTTATAAGCTTAATAAGTCTTCCCCTCACATCCCACAACCCAAAAGAGCTACTCTTCATTTTTACCTACAAAATATAACAACAACATTCACAATAAGTGGGGAGTAACTAACAGCTCTCCCAGCCCAATTAGGATCCATATAAGAATTATAAAAGACTTAATAATCAAGTCACACAAAAACATCTCAATAGTAAACGTCAGATAATCAAATAAAATACTTAACAAAGATAATACAGCATGCTTAACATAAATAGGGTAAAATAACTGAATAAACAAAATGGATAAATAACTATACATATAAATTCAAGTATCAACAACATAAACCATCAAAATTTAAAGTAATAAAATAATATAATTAGTTTGAGAGATAACTGAACGCTACTGGATCGCAACCCACATCCTATGGTAATGTCAGATCGCAACCTCCGGGACAGCCTATGGGTTACGTTCCCTACTGCCTGTGTCTAAGAATGGTCATACTCCCGATGCTAGGGGTGTGCACCGGTCCAAAACCGGACCGGACCGGACCGGAATCCAATTTTTTTTGGACCGGTTGGACCGGAATTTATATTTTTTTATTAAAAAAAAAACTTTTTCTTAGGTTTAAATATATTTATAAATTCAATATATTAAATATAATAATTCTAAAAGCAATAATTTTAAAGGCAATAAATGTGAGGTTTTAACTTTCTAACTTTTTAAGTTTAAACCTTTTTTTTAAAAAAAAAAAAACAGGAATTCCGGTCCGCCGGTCCGGACCGAAAAATTCCGGTTTTGGACCGGACCGGACCGGAAACCCGGAATCCCAAATTTTCGTGGACCGGGGACCGGACCGGAATTTTCCGGTCCGGTCCATTCCTGTCCGGTTCCGGTCCGAATTCCGGTCCCGGTCCAAAAGTGCACACCCCTACCCGATGCGGTGTAGGATTCCGTCCTCACGACCTCTCAGACGACAACAAAACCAAGGTATGCCTAGGATTCCGTCCTATGGTTTGCATGTTCTTCACCTTGGGATTCCGACCCTCCGGATATCTTGCTCTCAAACAAAATAGTAATTATAAAATAATATCAATCATCAAATTACATGGATGTCCTTAAGACCTTACACCAAATCAGTAGAAATCTAGGATCACAAACCAAGATTTCAATTCCCAATAAAACTCTTCTAAAAATAATTATAATAATAATGCAATAAAATATGATTTAACACATCATAAAACAAAAATAATAAAAAATAGAACTGACCACAATAACCATATTATACATATATTTAACAATATTTTAAATCTCACAACCAAATAATTTACAACTCAAGATAACTAATAAAACTCATAAATACAAAGCAAAACTAAACTACAACATACATGTCATGCTAACATTACGTATTAACATCCATAAGAGTCCACTTCACTAAGTGAAAATAAAAATAAAAGAATATAAATTAAAAATAAAATGGCATGCAACACTCACAACATCAGGTCATCATCATCCTCGTCAACAACACAAAATTTAAGACAACAACACACGCTAAATAAAGACAACATGAGCTACAACCTGCGCAACAAGTATTACAGCCACTGCCGCCACCAGGGCTTCGAGTGGCGCAAGACGCACCGACTCGTGGCTGCACATACAACCATAGCAGTGATAAGAGGTTTTTAGTGTGTCGTTAAGGCACCAAAAATCGCTTTTCAAATAATATTTATAACTCCTAACAAGCAATTACTAAGAACGTAGTAAAGGCAAGTCAAGGGTCGATCCACAGGGAAATTGGGATTAATCAAAGTCTATTAAGTCTAAATTACCTAATTGAAGGGTTTTGGGGGGTTTTGAATGATTTTTGTAACAACTAAAACAAACTATTATCAAAGAACTAGCAAATAGTATGAGATGAAAATATGAATAAGGAAGACACTAGAGTTAAGATTACAAGTATGGATCAAAGTGGACAACGTTTATTAATGCAATTGTGAATTAAATGTGACAATTAGGCAAGGTTTAGTTTTCCTCTAAAATACCCGAGTCCTCTCTCGAATGGTCCTCGAGAATGATCGCTTAATCAATCAACTAAATCCTCTCTCGAATGGTCTTTAGTCAATTGATTAAGAGATCCAATGAATTTGGAAAACCCCTAATATAGGATCCCCTTAATTTCTACCCAATATCTTGGCCTAGAAATTAAGTTGATTCATGGGGATGATAAAAGAATTCATAATTCAATTAAGAACATTTGAAATCAAAATACCAAAGCACGAAATGTGATCAATATCTATCCTAAGGCCTCAAAACACCAAGATCAATGCATAAACGTCTTTAAATCATCACAATCACATTAACAATACATTTAAACTCTAATCCATACTTTCACCCTAACCCTAGATGGGAAACTACTCACTAATCATGGATTCTAAGCAATAAAACATGAAATCTATAACTAATCTAGGGCTAAACATGATTAAGAGATAATTAATCTAGTGAAAGTAACAACTATGGAACTATAATAAAGTAGATCTAATAAAAAAGAAGAACAAATAATAGCAACGAAAAGAGATAATAAAAACTGAAACTTTGAAATTAAATCGAATAAAAGTACCTTCAATGTTGTAGAAATCACAAACTATAATCTACGAATCTCAAATCTTGATCAAAAACTAAGTGTTTATCTCTCTAATATGAACCCTAATAATATTCTCTAAACTCTAAAATAAAGCATAAGTTCAAAATAATAACCTCTATTGTTTTTAATAGCCACGAGCATTACAAATTTCTGGCGGAAAAAGGTGGTGCGGGCGCACCAATGAAGTGGTGCGGGCGCACCAAGGCTACTGATTCTTGTGGCCAAACTTCGCATGAATGGTGCGGGCGCACCAGAGTGGTGCGGGCGCACCAAAATCAGGTGCGGGCGCACCATTTCTTCTGCTCTGGTCGGACAGTTCAACTTAAAACGTGCATAACTCTTTCATTTTAGATCCAAATTAAGCTTATGACCGATCGTTGGAAAGCTATTGAAACAAGCTTTCACCTCCAACTGGAATTTCCTTCATCCGATTTGTTGTTTGAAAGTTATATCCATTTTAAGTTCTATGTTCAAGATTCTATTGCGCAATGTGCTCCTTTGTGCGAGCGAACATGGGGCATGGTGCAAGCGCACTATTTCTCAACGTGTGCTCTATTTTCATTGCTTCCTTTGCCAACTCTACAATGCGTAGCCATGTTAGTAGTTCCACCTATATTAAGAACATGGCAAAACAAAGTGTGAAAGCAAATGTACTAGAAATTCATTCAAAAATGAATGAAAATCTAGCAAAATGTCACTATGATCAAGAATGATCAAGTGAATGAAATAAAAGGGCAAAGGGAGAAGAATGAGGGAAGAAAGGGGAGAAAGAGGATCAAAATGAGCTAAAAGGAGTCCATAAAGTACATTTGAAATGCACTTATCAAACTCCCCCAAGCTTAGCATTTTACTTGTCCTCAAGTAAACCAAGAATGAGAAAAAAGAAAGAGATGAAGTGAACCGAGAGGAAAAAGAAAAACCATGCAACAAACTAACCTAAATGCTCTATAAGCAAAGCTACAAACATGACATGCAAGCTAAATGAGTTCATAACAAGATTTAGGCGACCAACCAAACACAAGAGGGAAGATGATTAGGAAGCACAAAAGTGACTCAAGGGATTCAATCCACCGATCAACCGAGTCTCCTTGAAAAATAGGCTTTCTAAAAGTGATTTCTCACTCCTCTCCACTTCCAAGTCCCGAATTTGACTCCCCCCTAGGGATGCTCAACCATAGTAGCTCGCCTCTACCACATTTTGATGACCCTCATCATGACTTGCACAAAATCTCACCCGCCACTACTAATTGACCAAGTCCAATCTAGAAGTCAAAAGGGACTTTATTAAGGTTATAACGGGGCTAGGTTAAAGGTGTTGATAACAATTTAGGAATGTGGTGCAAAAAGGGTAAAGTGGAGTACACACTAGGGGGTTAAAACTCCCCCAAGCTAGTCCAAACACCAACTCAAATCAAAATCTCACACATCTTTGATTCTCACTTTGATTTTTACTTTTTGAACACATTTTTTTCTCAACAATTTGCTCTTTCTTTCTTTTCAATAGAAATCCAAATGAAGCACTAAGAGCATTCTTTCTTTCTTTTATTTCTTTTTTTTCTTTCCTTTCTCACAATTTTCCTCAACTTTTGCAATTATACACGCACATTAATTTACTTTCAACCAAATACTTAGTATCAAAACAACTCAACTCAACACAATCTAGACATGTACTCTACTTTGGGGAAAGTTTGGCCATGACTTATTACGAGGGTTAAGCAAAAATAGGATAGAAAGGCTCAAATGGGTTGAGAAGCGGATAATTATGCCGGTATAAAAGCTTTTTGGCTTTTGAACTCCTAATTCTAGCAAAATGAAACGCCCTAAATCATCCTTCTATAGGCTCGGTCTTATGCAATCTTGGGGAGCTAAAATGCAAGTCACAAGTTAGGCGATCAATGGTGAGGGTTGTAAATGAGTCTTACGAGGTTTGTAGCCCTCCTTCGGGGTTCATTGCACAAGGGATAAGGCAATCCAAGCAACCAACTCGCCTAATTTCAAAAAGACTCTACCAAAAGTTACCGATCTCAAAGATCACCTAAAGTCACAAAGAAGGCTTCCAAAATCATCAAGTCAAATGCAAAGAAGGTCTTCCAATCAAGTTATGAACACTCTTAGCAACATATCATGCATGAAACCAAACAACTCTAAATGTAGAAAAGAAAGAAAGAAAAAAAAATATTTTTGTGGTTTTTTTTTTATGCAAACCTAACATGCAAAAGCACTAAAAAGAACATAAATACAAAGGGGATGAAGAAAATGTTGAGATGGAGAGAACACATGCTAACTCCCCCAAGCTTAATACAAACTCCGTCCTCGGAGTGTACAAAGCAAAGAGAAAGTAAGGGATGAGGTAAGGGCACAAAGTCAAGCAAAAATCCTAACCAAGTAAGATAAGGAGAAGGGTCTCGAGAATACACCGCCAAAAAGAGCTCTTTTAGGATCATTATCTAGACCTTACCACTAAATAATTTGACAAAGATCTCAATAGTTTGTCATAAGCATTAGCACACATTTCACGAGTGGATCAAATAGGTATGACATAAACAAAGAGTATGCACAAATTTCAATGGGTCTATATGCTTACCAAGTGATGAGTGTCGAAAATAATGAAATTTCCGAGAGAATCCTGGAAAGTATGAAGAACAAACATCAAAATTCAAATAAAAAGAACAAAACAATGAGTTCTCCTTTTGATGGTCCTTGCAACTTTTAAGCTCGATCCCGTCCTCTATGAATTCCATTTGAGTCTTGTGAAGGTTTGAAGAGGACAAAGGCTCTTCCAATGATGAAACTTTGAGGAGAAGGAATAAGATGGGGAAGGAAGGAACTAAGTCGAGTTTCCTTGAAAAGGGAATATGAAGAGGACGAGTAGAAATAAAAGTCTTATCAATTACTTCTTCAACATCATTAGACTCTATAGTGTAAGCTTTCTCAACAAATGATTCCTCTACTACGGGGTTCTCATCCATATCCCAATCATCATCATCTTCATTGATTATAGTCATGCAAGAGTGATTTTGATTATTGATAATTCGACCCAAAGTTTCGATTGATCTTTTGCTAGATTCGACAAAGTTTTCCATCATAGAATCACACCTCTTTAACAAGCACATATTTTCTTTGAGTGAATCAAGAATTTCAGAATATATATGTAGTTCACAACTAGAGACATCTTCTAAATTTGATAAAGTAGTATTTCCATGGTCCCACTCATAAGTGTCTCTAGATAGCCACCCAAAGAAACCCCATGCTTCATCAAAGTGTTGGCATCGAAATTCACCATTAAACATAGACTCCACCAATTCTCTTGTATGCATATTTAAACCCTCATACATCACCTCACACATCTCCCAAATCTCAAGTCTATACTTAGATAGAAGAGTGTTCTCAAATCTCTGATAATAATTCCAAAATGGTTCATCCTCATATTGAGGAAAAAAGAAGTTTGCCATTTTTTTTGGAATTCTCATAAAAGAAAAAAAAATTATATACAAATTCCTAGACTCATATAAACAACACTACCACATAAAATAAAACAAAATAAAATAAATAAGCCAATAAAAAAAGTAAAAAAAAAAAAAAATCAATTAAGCGATTTCAAACTTAAAAGAACTTCAATCAATAGCACAATTTTCCCCGGCAACGGCGCCATTTTGATAAGAGGTTTTTAGTGTGTCGTTAAGGCACCAAAAATCGCTTTTCAAATAATATTTATAACTCCTAACAAGCAATTACTAAGAACGTAGTAAAGGCAAGTCAAGGGTCGATCCACAGGGAAATTGGGATTAATCAAAGTCTATTAAGTCTAAATTACCTAATTGAAGGGTTTTGGGGGGTTTTGAATGATTTTTATAACAACTAAAACAAACTATTATCAAAGAACTAGCAAATAGTATGAGATGAAAATATGAATAAGGAAGACACTAGAGTTAAGATTACAAGTATGGATCAAAGTGGACAACGTTTATTAATGCAATTGTGAATTAAATGTGACAATTAGGCAAGGTTTAGTTTTCCTCTAAAATACCCGAGTCCTCTCTCGAATGGTCCTCGAGAATGATCGCTTAATCAATCAACTAAATCCTCTCTCGAATGGTCTTTAGTCAATTGATTAAGAGATCCAATGAATTTGGAAAACCCCTAATATAGGATCCCCTTAATTTCTACCCAATATCTTGGCCTAGAAATTAAGTTGATTCATGGGGATGATAAAAGAATTCATAATTCAATTAAGAACATTTGAAATCAAAATACCAAAGCACAAATGTGATCAATATCTATCCTAAGGCCTCAAAACACCAAGATCAATGCATAAACGTCTTTAAATCATCACAATCACATTAACAATACATTTAAACTCTAATCCATACTTTCACCCTAACCCTAGATGGGAAACTACTCACTAATCATGGATTCTAAGCAATAAAACATGAAATCTATAACTAATCTAGGGCTAAACATGATTAAGAGATAATTAATCTAGTGAAAGTAACAACTATGGAACTATAATAAAGTAGATCTAATAAAAAAGAAGAACAAATAATAGCAACGAAAAGAGATAATAAAAACTGAAACTTTGAAATTAAATCGAATAAAAGTACCTTCAATGTTGTAGAAATCACAAACTATAATCTACGAATCTCAAATCTTGATCAAAAACTAAGTGTTTATCTCTCTAATATGAACCCTAATAATATTCTCTAAACTCTAAAATAAAGCATAAGTTCAAAATAATAACCTCTATTGTTTTTAATAGCCACGAGCATTACAAATTTCTGGCGGAAAAAGGTGGTGCGGGCGCACCAATGAAGTGGTGCGGGCGCACCAAGGCTACTGATTCTTGTGGCCAAACTTCGCATGAATGGTGCGGGCGCACCAGAGTGGTGCGGGCGCACCAAAATCAGGTGCGGGCGCACCATTTCTTCTGCTCTGGTCGGACAGTTCAACTTAAAACGTGCATAACTCTTTCATTTTAGATCCAAATTAAGCTTATGACCAGTCGTTGGAAAGCTATTGAAACAAGCTTTCACCTCCAACTGGAATTTCCTTCATCCGATTTGTTGTTTGAAAGTTATATCCATTTTAAGTTCTATGTTCAAGATTCTATTGCGCAATGTGCTCCTTTGTGCGAGCGAACATGGGGCATGGTGCAAGCGCACTATTTCTCAACGTGTGCTCTATTTTCATTGCTTCCTTTGCCAACTCTACAATGCGTAGCCATGTTAGTAGTTCCACCTATATTAAGAACATGGCAAAACAGTGTGAAAGCAAATGTACTAGAAATTCATTCAAAAATGAATGAAAATCTAGCAAAATGTCACTATGATCAAGAATGATCAAGTGAATGAAATAAAAGGGCAAAGGGAGAAGAATGAGGGAAGAAAGGGGAGAAAGAGGATCAAAATGAGCTAAAAGGAGTCCATAAAGTACATTTGAAATGCACTTATCAAGCAGCAGCAGCAAGCAGCCTCCATGGCATACAATGCTGCTTGTGAACAATGTCTATGAACCACGACATCGAAAAACGCAGCAAGGGAGTACAATAACTCTTACCTCAACATTTATATCATACTACAAATAATCAAGATAAACCTATGAACTTCATACTTAAAAAAACCGTGATAAGGTTAACTAAATTGACAGCCCATACTCCATAGCCATGAGAAGAGTAAAACATATATAACCCACACATGACTAACAACATAATATGAGTACTATCATAAGCATAAAATAAAAATCAAATGGAGATCACAGATAAGCAAGACAACGACTACATACTAGCATATAAAATTTTACCCAACCTAACATGACACTAAACTAAACCCATAAAGCCCAACTTAACTACTAAAACTAAACTAATTCCTATGTGAATTCTAACCGCTCTAGGAAACTGTTAGTTACCTAGGCCAACTGGATGTGTGAAGCAACCGTGTCTAGTTCTCTTCTTGCGGCGTAACGTCTCCCTCCAAGCGATCACCTCCTACGTGCCCAAAAACAACGTTCTCAAAAACAAGAAAATTAACAAGGAAAGATGGAGGTTTTAGCTAATATGGGTAATTTAGAGTGAGAGTGGAGGAAAAATGATGATTTCTTTTGTGAGAAAGATGGCTGATTTTTCCTTGCTTTTCTTCTCCTCTTAAACGGCTGCAAAGATGATAATGCTAACGTTTTTTTTCTCTGTTCAACTAAATCAACAAAAGGTAGTTTAAGAAGGGTAAATAGGAGCTACAATAATGGGTTTAATTATCTAATAATTGGGGGTTACAAACTCCATAAGCCACTTCTTTAACCATCAAAATATTTGATTTTTGGGCAGCTCTTTTAGGACCCAAACTCCATGTCCAAAAAGTTGTTACGACGGTCCAACGCGTTATTGAAGCGATAAAACAAAATGCATAGCTGTAACGCGAAATTTAAATACTAGAAAAATATATAATTTGTAATCAAATAAATTTTATAAATATAACATTTTAAAAGTTGAAAAACAAATAATATAAGATATAATATTTTTAAGTAGTAAAATATTCTAATTTTAACGAAAAATAATAATTAAAGGAAAATAACTCGAAGAAATTATGAGCGAAAATCCGTGGTGTTACAACCCCATTGATCAAAATCAGAAGATTTAGCATCAGAAAAAGGTTCAATACCGTTAATGAAGTTGGGTTTATTTTTAGCATGAAGGTTGTTGCAGAGTGAACGAGACCATTCTTCATAGTTGTCCCCTTTCAGCAAGATATGACTGATTACGGCGCCAATACCTTCACTCGGATCAAGGTAATATGGAGTGAAAAGAGAATATGTGGTCGAAGTGGGGGGTCTGACTTAGATTATCACATGGCAACAACGGAGAGGAATACTGTAATAGCCTGACTTATTAAGCTAAGATTAGAATCGATAATCCATAATTATTAGGCTAATGATGTTAAATTAAGTCAGAGGCAATTACGTTTTGAAATCTTAAAAAAAAAAAAAAAAACTTAAATGACTGTTATGTGAATTTTGTTGCCAATATAGATATTATGTGTTATTAGCTAACTAATAACATGAGCTATGTGAAAATTTAGTGATTCAAGAATTCTGTTAAAAATGTTGAGTATCGTCTTAGAGTTATGGGATTTGTGTTAGTTATTGATATCGTTTTGTTACTTAAGGAAGTGAGATTAAAGATTGATTAGGTCAAGATATTTCTATTAAGATATATAATATACTTTGGAGGAATTTAGTTAAGAATAATTAAGGATTAAGAGGAATTGAGAAGAGTATCCAAGTTAAAAGTCATGAAAATTCTGGTTAATACATAAGCATGGGAAATGACGATTCTACCCCTAATACTAAACCGAAAATTACGATTTTACCCTTACCCATTTTCTATATATATGAGAAGAAGGCCCTCATTCAGTTTCATCAGAATCACTTCACAAAAACCACACAAAACAAACATCTTTCTTCTTCCCCTTTTCTCACGCCTTTACGGCGGTACGGCCAGTACGCCTTTGGCGCCTTGCTTCTCTTGGCTCTTTGCTCTGAAACGTGCATGCAAACACTTCCCTAGGTTCCTCAAGGTGTCCTCTATACTTGGGCGGGCGTTAGTTCCGAAGTTTCATTCTTATAACCCTAAGAAAAACCAAGGAAGGTGAGGAATGGCTGAATTTCAGCATGCATGAGGTATCCTAGTTTGGAACTTGATTTCTTTTGGTTAATTACTCACTTTAGGGTGATGAATGTTTTGTCTAAGGTCTTAAGAGGTTGCTGGAGAGGTGGTAAAAGTTGCTAAGTGAGATTTGATTTCCTAGGCACCAAGTCAAGGTACACAAGAACCACCTTTTGAAGCTTTAGTTTCGTAATTACCATCATAACATTTGTTTGTGGAATTGATGAAAGCTACGAACATGTTTTTGTGTGGGAACCCTACTTTTTTGTTAAGTATTTATAAGTAGTTGATTTCAATGTGTTAATTATGATTCGTGGTTGATGATTTTGAATTGGAAATCGTTGCATGTCAAGTTCCTTTAAAACCGATCAAACTATGATCCTGCTTCGATTGTTCTTTGCTTAAATGTCTTCATTGTTGCTGCCCTGTTATGGTAACCTACTGTTAAGTACTTTTAAGTGTTGGATTGATCAACCTTGTATCATATCTTCCTCTTATATTAAGTATAACCTCTGTTTGAGAAGTAAGCAACACCTAAAAACTCGACTTTTGGCTTAAACACGTTCTGAACTTGTAAACCCTTGTGCTTTTGATCCTTTCAACGATTTCTTCATGATGAATACCTACTGCCCTTATATATATTAAGTGTAAAACCTAAACTTTGGTAAACCCAAAAAGTACAAGCGTTCATTACATTGAATCATGGTTCATCGACACCAAAACCTGAACCATCTAAATTAACCTATGTTCTCGTTGTAAGAAGTAATCTCCTACATGTTAAGTGCACTCTATAACTTTTAACCTACTGCTATATCTTGATAACCTTGCCTTTAAGCACCTTCATTGATTATAGCACTCCTTCAAAACACGGTTGTTAAGCTACCTTTCCAAATATAGTGGAACTTGACATAGCAACTTGTTTTACGAAACCTGTTTTGATAAATTAAGATAGTTATGAAAGTTGGTTCCATCAAGTATTTGAGACTAAAGTTTTGTGTATTGGAGTATAAGTTTTACAATTATTAAAAGTATAGTTTTATAAGGGAAGTAGGCTGCGTAGCGATGATGAACAACAACTCTCGGAGCGGGTTTGCTCTTTAAGTAATTGGAGCGGGTATTGCTCCGGAGCGGGTATTGCTCCATTATGAAGGGTCATGACCTAGGAAGTCTTGCAAGCAGGAAAATAAGAAAGGTAGGGAGACGTCCCTCAAAAGTTTGGAGAGCCGGGTTTGCCTCCATTCGTGTTCCTTCCCAGAGTTATAAGTATTTTGGATTGATGTGTGAAGATGTTAGGAAATTGTTGAAAAGAGTATAAAAGTTGCTTTTGGAAGGTCATTTGACATGTTCATGATGTTGTTACCATTTTTACATTAGCAAAAGAAGAACTATGCAATAAAGCGAATAAAAGTGTTTGAAACCATAATTATGTTATTACCTCAAAATGGGGTCTACTTTTAGCCACCTTACTATTTTGCAACTGGTGGGACTTGTGTACCGGCGTAAGCTGACTATTTTGTTCTCTTGAACCGGTCCTGGTGGGGGCAGATTCAGCTATTTTGCAGGACTAAACTGAAGGGTAAAGATTAGCTTAAGTCTGGAGTGTTCGTGTTATGTGAACAAATTGCGTTGTGTTTTCTGTATTATAACGACTATGTTATGTAACTATATTTTGAACTCGGTTATCTAAATACTTAGACTATGATGTAATAATTAAATGATTTAGGTTGTTTTCATGATATGCTTAGATACTTTCAGATTCCCTAACCTTCCAAGGGCAAGGTGGGTTAGGAATCTGCACTAACAGCATCTCTAAATAGCAGCTTAGCTCTTTAATTAATCATAATTGGTCGTAATTAAGCTGCTATTTGGGGAGGGCTGTTACACTTGGTATCAGAGCAAACGATTCCAAAACTTTAAAAAAACTAAGTATTTTGGATTTCAAAATTTATGAATAAAGATATATATATATATATATTTATTTATAAGTATATTTTTTTTCGAAAATAATAAAAATAATAATAAATAATTACATATGTGATGATGTGAATACATGTTTATATGCATGGAATTTATGTGCATAGATTATGTATGTGATGATTATATAAACATTAGAAATTTTGTGTAGATGGCTTCAAGTAGATCCAGTGAGAGTGTGAATCAGAATGTACCCTATCTGAAGGAACCCGACACCTATGCCCCGGTTTGGAAATGGTGGGATGATGCAATTGATCATGCTAATGAGGTGTTAGGGCACATTCAGGAGTGGAATGAGGTTATGGGGCCTGCTAGTGATAATCATTATTGGCGGACAGGAATTCAGGCGTACGCCATAATAAAGACCTTACCTACTTGCGAGCCATGGGCTAGTTTCCGTAGAACCTATTGGAGTATGTTACAGTTGTATGTGGCTACGGGAGCAATTCAAGGGTATGGGGTGACCATGGAGAATATAGATAAGAGTCTGATAAGATGGGAAGGCACAGTAGAAGAGGTTAGGCATGAAATGGATATCGCTCTTGCACGCCAAAACCAGGGGCAGATTTACCCAAATGACCCTCATTGGAGGGAAATGTATGAGCGAATAGCCCATAGGGAAGAGGAACGGGTGGCCGGGATATATTATGGAGGTAGGTACGAGTCGTCCAGTGGAACTAAGAGTCGTTCTAGTTCGAGAACCCCAACAGTACCAAGTTCAAGTACTACTTACACGACCCAATCAAGTACTACTTACGGATCCGAGGAAGGATGTAAGACTTGTGGCCCTAATTACGTTCCCGAGACTCCGCCAATCAGTAGTGATGATAGTGGCTACTACTATGACCCGTGCAAGGTTGGATTAAGTCGGGGAGTGAAGCCAAGGAGTATGGATAAGCAGGAAGAAGGCGGCTATCATATGTTTTCTTTATGTAATGTTAAGTTTTTGTATAATAAGAACCGGCATGTTTGAGTGGTGTATGTACGATAAATAATGAGACAAGTTGCTATAGGGGACCGACATGTTGTATGAAGCATGTAAGTTAAATAATAAAAGAAGTTGCTACGTTATGTATGAAATAAGCATGGGAAGTTGAAATTAATGTAATAAGTGCAATTATGAAAAGAAGCATGTGTGGAATTCCAACTGAACATTTCAATTGAATATGTAGGTAAATGGCCAGTGTAGGAGGCACATCTAAATCAATGGATGCCGAGAACAACAGATAAGCAGTTACAGGAAATGAAGGAAATGAATGCTCGACTGTTAGAAATACTTGAAAAACAGAATCAAAACAAGAATGATGATGAAGGAAAATTTTATAAGCGCTTAGCAGCTCATAAGCCACGCACCTATGACGGTGAAGCTGATCCCGTCAAATTTGAGGATTGGATTACGTACATGAGTAAGTTACTTGATGTGGTCAGTTGCCCTGAGGCCATGAAGGTTAAAATGGCTACCTTCTACCTGGAAGGACCGGCTGATATATGGTGGAACACCATCAAGGGAGTAACTCAGCAGCCGACGTTTACTTGGAAGGAGTTTGTGGAGAAGATGAAGGATAAGTTCTTTCCTCCAGCATTGCGGAGAATGAAGGAGAACGAGTTCTTATTTCTGAAGCAGGCTAGGATGTCAGTGTTGGAGTACACAACAAAGTTTCTGGAGCTGTCCCGATTTGCGCCTGATTTTGTGGGCAATGAAAGAGTAAAGATGATGCGGTTCTTTGAAGGCCTGAATTTGAAGTACCGAAGCGTAATCGGGACGTATACAACTTTTGAAGAACTATATGATCGCGCTCTAGAACAGGAGCGAATAGAGATGAAGGATGAGGAATTTAGGAAGAAAAGGAATGGAGGAAAATTTAAGGAGGGAGGATTCAAGAAGCCAAGAACAGAGGTCGCAACCCCATTTCAGTTTAAAGGGCAAGTTGGGAATAGTAAGGGTGGAAAAACAGAGTGGAAGTGCAATCGTTGCGGAAGAAATCATTATGGCAAGACTTGTTCAGGGCAGATGGTGTGTTTTAAGTGCAAGAATGTTGGACACCGAATTAGTGAGTGTCCTTCATGGAAGGAAATAGGGAGGCCGGGAGGAAATAATAAGCAGGGAAATATGTTGATGCTGACCGCTAGAGAAGGAAGCTCGAATCAAGGTAGGATCGGGAAGGGGGTTCAGCCTGTCGGTCAAGGAAAAGCACCAGGGAAGCTGTTCGCTGTTAAGACAGAAACCAAGGAGATACCGGAGCTGCATGAGATATCAGGTAATGTGATTTCAGGGAAATTTCCTGTATGTAACTCAGTGGCCAATGTATTATTTGATTCGGGAGCCTCACATTCATTTATTTCGAATATGTTTGTTGGCAATCTACTATATAAACCCTGCGTTCAACCCTTAAATATGACTATCTGTATGCCTAATGGAGAGTCGACCTGTTGTAAATGGATATTGCGAGATTGTGAAATTAAGATATCAGGGTCAGAACTGCGGGTAGATTTGATACCCTTTGACCTGGAATATTATGATGTGGTTTTGGGAATGAATTGGTTGAGTCGGAATAGGGCGGTGATAGAATGTTACGCTAGAACGGTTAGGTTGAGGTCCCCAGGTGGAGCTAATATTTTATATCACGAAGGGATAGCGAGCCTGGAAAAGGAGGATAATGCAATAATTGAGATTGATATAGGGGTAGTACCTGAGGGTATTGGGTATCTGAATCAGATGGCAGGGGATCAAAAGGAAGAAAGCAAGATTGAGGGGATTCTGGTGGTGAAGGAATTTCTGGATGTATTTCCTGAAGATTTACCGGGATTGCCACCGCATCGGGTTGTCGACTTTCATATTGATTTGGTGCCGGGGGCTACGCCGATATCCCGAGCTCCTTATCGAATGGCTCCAGCAGAAATGGCGAGTTGAAAAAGATTAGAAGAGTTGTTGCAAAAAGGTTATATCCGCCCTAGTGTATCTCCATGGGGTGCACGTGTTGTTCGTGAAGAAAAAGGATGGTACGATGAGATTGTGTATAGATTATCGGGAGATCAATAAAATCACAATCGAGAAATAGATATCCGATTACCCCGAATAGACGATTTGTTCGATCGATTAAGGGGGCGGGGTATTTTCAAAGATAGATTTAAGATCCGGGTATCACCGGATGCGCATAGTTGAGGAAGATATTCCAAAGACGGCGTTCCGAACGAGATATGGTCATTATGAATTCGTAGTGATGCCGTTCGGGCTCACCAATGCACCAAGCGAGCATTTATGGATTTAATGCGAGAGATACTTTAAGTCCTTGCTCGATCGGTTCGTGGTAATCTTTATAGATGACATATTGGTGTACTCCAAAGATCGCAAGGAGCATGAGGAACACTTAAGAGAAGTGTTGGGAATATTACGAAGAGAGAAACTCTATGCAAAGTTGAGTAAGTGTGAATTCCGGTTGGACAAAGTAATGTTTTACGGGGCATGTTGTAACCAAGGAGGGGAATAGCGGTGGATCCCGAGAAGATCAAAGCGATAAAAAGAATGGCCCGCACCCACGAATGTTGGGGAAGTTAGGAGTTTCCTTGGGCTTCTTTGGTTATTATCGGAGGTTCGTGGAGAATTTCTCGGATAGCTCTACCAATTACGAATCTAATCAAGAAGAGTACAAGATTTCAGTGGTCGGAGAAATGCGAGGAAGCCTTTCAGGAATTAAAGAAGAGATTAACTAGCGCCCCAGTCTTAGCTCTACCTTCGGGAACAGAAGGGTTTGAGGTCTATAGCGATGCCTCCCAGGAAGGGTTAGGGTGTGTCCTAATGCAGAACCAGCGAGTTATAGCCTACGCTTCGAGGCAACTAAAACCGCATGAGAGAAACTACCCTGTGCATGATCTAGAGTTGGCAGCAGTTATTTTTGCATTAAAATTATGGAGACATTATCTGTATGGAGTCACTTGCAAGGTTTTCACTGATCATAAAAGCCTTAAATACATCTTCACCCAGAAGGAAATGAACATGAGGCAACGGAGATGGTTAGAGTTACTTAAGGATTATGATATAGATATTCAATATCATCCAGGGAAAGCAAATAAAGTAGCGGATGCGCTGAGTAGAAGGCCTCGTCGGGAGATAAATTCACTGATATCGGTACCAGAAGTGCTATATAAAGAATTGGTGCAGTTGGATTTACGAGTGATTGCAAAAGACAGATTACAAGGAGAATTAAATGCCATTGTGATTCAACCGTCTCTTTTTGAGGAAATTCGAGGGAAGCAGGAAAAGGATGACTTTATCAAGGAGTTGAAGTCAAAGATAGAAAGGAATGAGAGCAAAGACTTCCAATTATATGCTGATGGAAGCGTGCGGATAAATGGAAGATGGTGTATTCCTAATGACAAGGAATTAAGAAATAAGATTCTGAAAGAAGCGCATAGTAGTGCTTATGCAGTTCATCCCGGTAGAGATAAGATGATTCGGGATGTAAAGAAATATTTACGGTGGAAAGGGTTAAAGCGAGACATCTCGCATTCGTGGCAAGATGCTTGATTTGTCAAAGGTAAAATTTGAACGGAAGAAGATGTCCGGGATTGCTTCAGCCATTGCCGAGTACCCGAAATGGAAATGGGATTCGATCTCCATGGACTTTGTAACAGGATTACCAAAATCAAGGAGGGAAATGACTCTATATGGGTTGTAGTGGACTGACTGACAAAGACAGCACGATTTATTTCCATGGGAATAACATGGAGCAAGAAGCAATTAGCTGATGCTTATATCAAGGAAATTGTTCGATTGCATGGGATTCCAACCACTATTATCTCTGACCGGGATACTCGATTTCTGTCACATTTTTGGGAAAAATTTCGGGAAGCTTTGGGATCGACTCGAAATTTAGTACGGCATTCCATCCAAAGAACGGATGGACAAACCGAGCGAGTAATCCGATACTAGAAGACATGCTACGAGCTTGCGTATTGGAATTTAAAGGCTCTTGGGAAGATAAATTAGCATTAGTGGAATTTTCCTATAATAACGACCATCAATCTAGCATCGGTATGGCTCCATACGAGGCTTTGTACGGGCGTAAATGTCGAACGCCTATTTGTTGGGATGATGTGAGTCCCGGTATACCGGTCGGACTCGAGTTAATACAAGATACAATGGAGCAAGTTCGGGTAATTCGGGAGAAAATGAGAGTGGCGCAAGATCGTCAAAAGAAGTATGTTGACTTACAAAGGATTAAGTTTGGAATTTGAAGAGGGAGATAAGGTGTTTCTTCGTGTTTCACCTACTAAGGGAGTGAAAAGGTTTGGGCTACGAGGAAAATTGAGTCCTAAGTTTATAGGACCATTTGAGGTTTTGCGAAGAGTTGGTGAAGTAGCATATGAACTAGCCTTGCCAGTAGAATTGTCCAAAGTTCACAACGTATTCCATGTCTCTCAATTGCGAAAATATATACATGATCCTTCGCATGTGTTATCATATGAGCCACTGCAAATAGATGAGTCATTATGTTACGAGGAGAGACCTATAAGGATCTTGGACAGACGAGAAAAAGTGTTACGGAACCAGACAATACCTTTGGTTAAAGTACTCTGGACCAATCATGGAACAGAAGAAGCAACTTGGGAAAAAGAAGTGGATATGCGAAAAAGATACCCCCAATTATTCCAAGGTATGTTATAAGTTTCGGGACGAAACTACTTTAAGGGTGGTAGAGTGTAATAGCCTGACTTATTAAGCTAAGATTAGAATCGATAATCCATAATTATTAGGCTAATGATGTTAAATTAAGTCAGTAGGCCATTACGTTTTGAAATCTTAAAAAAAAAAAAAAAAACTTAAATGACTGTTATGTGAATTTTGTTGCCAATATAGATATTATGTGTTATTAGCTAACTAATAACATGAGCTATGTGAAAATTTAGTGATTCAAGAATTCTGTTAAAAATGTTGAGTATCGTCTTAGAGTTATGGGATTTGTGTTAGTTATTGATATCGTTTTGTTACTTAAGAAAGTGAGATTAAAGATTGATTAGGTCAAGATATTTCTATTAAGATATATAATAAACTTTGGAGGAATTTAGTTAAGAATAATTAAGGATTAAGAGGAATTGAGAAGAGTATCCAAGTTAAAAGTCATGAAAATTCTGGTTAATACATAAGCATGGGAAATGACGATTCTACCCCTAATACTAAACCGAAAATTACGATTTTACCCTTACCCATTTTCTATATATATGAGAAGAAGGCCCTCATTCAGTTTCATCAGAATCACTTCACAAAAACCACACAAAACAAACATCTTTCTTCTTCCCCTTTTCTCACGCCTTTCTGGCGGTACAGCAGGTCTGCCTTTGGCAGCTTGCTTCTCTTGGCTCTTTGCTCTGAAACGTGCATGCAAACACTTCCCTAGGTTCCTCAAGGTGTCCTCTATACTGGGCAGGCGTTAGTTCTGAAGTTTCATTCTTATAACCCTAAGAAAAACCAAGGAAGGT
Source organism: Beta corolliflora (assembly GCA_947648045.1). NCBI lineage: Eukaryota > Viridiplantae > Streptophyta > Magnoliopsida > Caryophyllales > Amaranthaceae > Beta > Beta corolliflora. The sequence goes on along the minus strand of CANSZD010002974.1, from coordinate 554,101 downwards.
GAGGAATGGCTGAATTTTAGCATGCATGAGGTATCCTAGTTTGGAACTTGATTTCTTTTGGTTAATTACTCACTTTAGGGTGATGAATGTTTTGTCTAAGGTCTTTAGAGGTTGCTGGAGAGGTGGTAAAAGTTGCTAAGTGAGATTTGATTTCCTAGGCACCAAGTCAAGGTACACAAGAACCACCTTTTGAAGCTTTAGTTTCGTAATTACCATCATAACATTTGTTTGTGGAATTGATGAAAGCTACGAACATGTTTTTGTGTGGGAACCCTACTGTTTTGTTAAGTATTTATAAGTAGTTGATTTCAAAGTGTTAATTATGATTCGTGGTTGATGATTTTGAATTGGAAATCGTTGCATGTCAAGTTCCTCTAAAACCGATCAAACTATGATCCTGCTTCGATTGTGCTTTGCTTAAATGTCTTCATTGTTGCTGCCCTGTTATGGTAACCTACTGTTAAGTACTTATAAGTGTTGGATTGATCAACCTTGTATCATATCTTCCTCTTATATTAAGTATAACCTCTGTTTGAGAAGTAAGCAACACCTAAAAACTCGACTTTTGGCTTAAACACGTTCTGAACTTGTAAACCCTTGTGCTTTTGATCCTTTCAACGATTTCTTCATGATGAATACCTACTGCCCTTATATATATTAAGTGTAAAACCTAAACTTTGGTAAACCCAAAAAGTACAAGCGTTCATTACATTGAATCATGGTTCATCGACACCAAAACCTGAACCATCTAAATTAACCTATGTTCTCGTTGTAAGAAGTAATCTCCTACATGTTAAGTGCACTCTATAACTTTTAACCTACTGCTATATCTTGATAACCTTGCCTTTAAGCACCTTCATTGATTATAGCACTCCTTCAAAACACGGTTGTTAAGCTACCTTTCCAAATATAGTGGAACTTGACATAGCAACTTGTTTTACTGAAACTGTTTTGATAAATTAAGATAGTTATGAAAGTTGGTTCCATCAAGTATTTGAGACTAAAGTTTTGTGTATTGGAGTATAAGTTTTACAATTATTAAAAGTATAGTTTTATAAGGGAAGTAGCTGCGTAAGCAGTGATGAACAACACTCTCAGAGCGGGTTTGCTCTTTTAAGTAATTGGAGGCGGGTATTGCTCCGGAGCGGGTATTGCTCCATTATGAAGGGTCATGACCTAGGAAGTCTTGCAAGCAGGAAAATAAGAAAGGTAGGGAGACGTCCCTCAAAAGTTTGGAGAGCCGGGTTTGCCTCCATTCGTGTTCCTTCCCAGAGTTATAAGTATTTTGGATTGATGTGTGAAGATGTTAGGAAATTGTTGAAAAGAGTATAAAAGTTGCTTTTGGAAGGTCATTTGACATGTTCATGATGTTGTTACCATTTTTACATTAGCAAAAGAAGAACTATGCAATAAAGCGAATAAAAGTGTTTGAAACCATAATTATGTTATTACCTCGAAAATGGGGTCTACTTTCACCACCTTACTATTTTGCAACCGGTGGGACTTGTGTACGGCGTAAGGCGACTATTTTGTTCTCTTGAACCGGTCTGGTGGGGGCGATTCAGCTATTTTGCGGGACTAAACCGAAGGGTAAAGATTAGCTTAAGTGCTGAGTGTTCGTGTTATGTGAGCAAACCCTTTGCGTTGTGTTTTACGTATTATAACGACTATGTTATGTAACTATATTTTGAACTCGGTTATCTAAATACTTAGACTATGATGTAATAATTAAATGATTTAGGTTGTTTTCATGATATGCTTAGATACTTTCAGATTCCCTAACCTTCCAAGGGCAAGGTGGGTTAGGAATCTGCACTAACAGCATCTCTAAATAGCAGCTTAGCTCTTTAATTAATCATAATTGGTCGTAATTAAGCTGCTATTTGGGGAGGGCTGTTACAAATACGATGCATGTCATCAATCAAGGAACGACGACAACAGAAGAATACGGCCGGAAATAGCGACCGGCGGACCAGGATGAACACGCATGAAACAATCACGACAAACACTAGAGAACACGACGCACAACGCGTCGGGACACAACACCAAACTGCACACACTTTAATTTGATCAGGATTATTTTTGTTAGTTACCCTCATGATAAGAAACGTTGGCGTCTTAATGATCTGGAGACGCAAGAGTTTTTTGTCAGTTAGGATGTCCAATTCTTTGAGGATACGTACCCCTATTTGGCTTCTCTTCCGGATCATGCTCGCCTTCATTTGGAGTCATATTTTAATCAGGTGCCTTTGTGGGATGATGACTTAGGCGCTGCGGTGCCTCGCGCCACTGCTAATGGGGAGCCTTCGACTCCCGTGTTGCGCTTGTGTCCCCCTCGACGCACGTTCATGTAGGCGGCGTTTTTTCTGAAACCACCTCCCCTCTCATCTTGCGGGGGAGTCCAGGTTGTGCGCGTGTAGATGGTGGTGTTCGCGTGCTAATGGTGTGCGTGTGGATGATGGTGTGTCGAGTAATGGTGGTGTTTCGAGTGGTAGTGGTGTGCGTGCATATAATGGTGTATCGAGTGGTGGTGGTGTTTCGAGTACGGTTGGTGGTAAGGTTCCGGAGGCTGCTCAATTATCCTGTGGTCATCATCATAAGGTACCCTCCACCAAGCTTCGTGACTATGTGACGGATACTCTTGTTCTTGGAAAAGACCCTACTACTGCTCAATCTACTGCTCTCCCGCCTTCTTCTAGTTCCTCAGGTAAACCTTTTTAATATAGCTTGTTATGTTCATTATGTTAATTATTCTGTGGGACACAAAAAATTTCTAGCAACAATAACAAAAGGTAAAGAGCCTGCTTCTTTCCAATAAGTTGTTCAGCATCCAGGTGAGCGGAAGGCTATGCAGGATGAAATTGATGCCTTGGAATGTAGTGGTACGTGGACATTAGAAGTTTTGCCAGCTGGTAAGAAAGATGTTGATTATACATCTACAGGTGAAATTGAGCGTCTTAAAGGACGTCTCGTTGTCCATGGCAATCGCCAAGTTGAGGGTGTGGATTGTAATGAAACCTTTGCTCCAGTGTCAAAGATGGGCATTATTCGTATTTTCCTAATCTGTTGTTGTAGCTCGCAAATGGGAATTACATCAGATGGATGTTCATAATGACTTCCTACATGGTGATCTAGAGGAAGAGGTTTATATGCGTCTACCTCTTGGATGTTCTATGGTTTAAAACAGTTCCCTTGGTAATGGTTTGCCAAGTTGTCCCATACTTTGAAGGCTTATGGCTTCAAACAATCTCCCTGCTTATTCCTTGTTCAGCTGTAGCAGGAAAGTGTTTCTCTACATGTTCTTTGTTTATGTTGATGATTTGATTATTGCTGGCTCTTCTCATGATGTTGTTTTACGTTTTAAGAAATATTTGAGTTCTTGTTTTTCCATGAAAGATTTGGTGTCTTCGAAATATTTTTTGGGTATTGAAGTGGCTCGCAATACAGATAGTTTGTTGATCTCTCAACGCAAAAATGTTCTTGATGTTTAATCTTAAGCTGGCATGGTTTGGTGTAAGCCTATTGGTACCCCGATGGAGCAGAACCATCGGCTTGGTTCAGTTAGTGGGGGCGTCGTATCCTCATCCAAAGCAATATCATCGGTTGGTTGGTCATCTTGTGTATTTATCTATCACACGCCCAAATTTGACTTATGTTGTCCATACCCTTGCTTAATTCCTTAGTGAGCCGCAGGTTCCCCATTGGGATGCTGCTATCCATGTGTTGCGTTATTTGAAGGGAATTCTTGGTCAGAGTATTGTTCTGCGTCCTATGGATGAGCTTCGTCTAACTGACTATTATCATAGTGATTGCGCTACTTGTCCCCTCACTCGCCGTTCTTTGACTGGTTAGTTGGTTCTCTTGGGTCGTTCCCTTGTTTCGTGCAAGACTAAGAAACATCCTACAGTAGCTCGTTCCTCTGCTAAGGCATAATACCGTTCTATGGTTGTTGCTACTTGTGAGCTCAAGTGGTTCAAGTATCTTTTGTTTTCTCTTGGTGTTGGTCATCCCAAACCTATGCAGTTGTATTGTGATAGTCAATCTGCTCTTCATATTGCAAAGAATCATGTGTTCCAAGAACACACCAAACATATTGGAACAGATTGTCATTTTGTTCGGGATGAATTGGTTAGCTACGACATATGTGCCTACGGGACATCAGTTGGCAGATATTTGACAAAGGCCCTTGGGCGACTATAGTTTTTATCTTCTTGTTATGCAAGTTGGGCATCCGTGACTTGCATGCTTCAACTTGAGGAGAAGTATTATGAGTTGTATTTTAGTTGTATCGGTATTAAGATTGTTTCATAATATGTGTTCGTTTGTATTAGGAGTTTAGGCAAGTTTGGTGAGGTCTTATGTATAAATACTTTGTGTTCAATAAATATGAGACTAAGTCGTTTTCTTTTAATTGTTTGAGAGTTATTAACAACTACTACAAACTAATTAGACTTCACCTTAACCTTTTACTCAATAACAATTGACCATCCATAAATAAGCATTAGATCTGAGCTCCACCATTTGTTTGTACGAGGGAGAGTTTCCTTATATGTTTTGGATCCTTATGACAATTCCAAAATGTTCAGTTTGCACTATGCAATGCAAGTTGCACATTCATGCAACTCATATTGATTTTCGATTGTCCACATGTAAGTCTCACCCATGTGCAGGGGCGGATCCAGCGTGGGTTTAGTGGGTTCAACTGAACCCTCGTGGATCCGGGGAAAAAACAGGAAGAAGGAAAAAAAAAGGGAAATAGGTATATGTACAATAAATGCAGAATTGTTTCACTGCAATCCAGCGTAGCTCGGCGGTAGTGTTTTATTCTTATTTTCTTCAGTTGATGGTCGCCGGTTCGATACCCCCCTGGCCCAGGATGTACTATTTCATTTTCTTCTCTTCTTCTCCCTTTATTTTTTTAAATTTTTTTGGGTAGATACCGAACAAATTAATTAATTAAATAACATAATTAAATGATTTGCATCTTGGCCTACTGAACCAAGATAGCTAATGTTTACAGGTACCATATTACAATCCTTTTTCTCCCTTTATGCTTATGTTATATCATTGGTCATTTTTTCCCCTTTTCTTTACTTTTCTTTAATCCTCCCTTTATTTTTCAGCTCACTTTTTACCTATAATTCTCCCCCCTTCCTCCTCCCAAGTACAAATACAGTTGAAGTTAATGAATATGTTTTTTTTTTCATTCGCTTCCCATTTCCCTTGCTAGCTTAAGCAATCAAATAATCATGCCCAAAGTATAATTAGTTACTAAAAGTTTACACTGTTTACTATATTGATTACTTGATTTATTGCTCAGATATTTATACGACATGCAATGAGAAGTTTGTTAAAATGAGAAGGAGTACTGTTCACATATTCAGAAATTTTTATATGTGCATTTATAAACTAAATGTGCAAATATTTATTTTTGAAATGGAAGAATTTAATACATCACTTTCTAATCAAAATTCTTGACAGAGCTCATTATCACTCAAACTAACATACAAAGAACTTATTAATGTTGATATGTTGTTAATTAGACATTTTAGATTTCAAATTTGTGCTAGTTGTTCAAGTTTCATAATTTGTTTCATCATTTCATATCATATTTAGTTTTAACTTTCAACACTTAATTGATAAGTTAATATAATAAAAAATTTATTAATAATTGATACTCGCTTTTTAGTTTTATATAACTCTATAGTTTACTACAAGAAATTGATAGTCTTTTATTACTGCAAGTAATTAGTTAGATTTTTTTTTGTAATGACGTAATCAAGAATGAAAGCTCCAGTAAGTACAATTGTTAAAAGTTCCCCGTTCCTTTACAAATTGTAACTCCTAATAGTAAAACTTAATTTGGAATTATATTCGAACTACTCCGAACCCACGTGGCTCAATTGCTGGATCCGCCACTGCCCATGTGAAAGTGATTGATTTCTGGAGATAAATATAAATCATGTTAGATATAATTCATCTTTCTACTTTAAATTTCATCATGTTAAAAAAGAAAGTAAAGCAATGAGAATAGGAGAACCTGTATCTATGAATGAGTAGAAATAGATAGAGCTGGCTTATATGCCAAATAAAAAAAAGTTTGAAACAATTTAAAAGAACAAAAGTGTCCATCTAATTGTAAGAGAACTGTAGAGACTAATGTCAAATATGGAGATGGATGGGACAATTTTAAGTGAAGTTATACAAAGGCCATGTTTTAGGCATTCATACTTTCATAGAATGGAAATCAAAATCAATTGTAAGGTCTACCTACATAATAAAGTAATTGTATGACCTTAACTTTATCTGTCTTGAACCTACGACCTCAAGCACACTACGAGTCTATATTATCTTTTAGTCACCTTTTCAAAAATATATAACAGATGACAAATTATAAGAAGGATAAATTAGAATTTTAAGAAATCAATAATTAGTCTTCACATTCTCAGCTTGGTATTTTTCTAGGAAGAATTCTAAAAATTTGCTCTCTACTTCTCATATTAGTTGCAACAGTTACACTTGCCAACGCATAATTTTGACAATTAATATCTCTAATTATTTATTAGTAAAAATAATGAAAAATTGATAAATATACGTGGAATTTTTTTTTTATAACATCTCATATACTAACATTGTTTTATGTCTTAATAAAAAAATACAGTCAAATAAGATATGTAAAAAGTGCATAAATCAAATTATTGTAATTAATACCAGATGAAGATTATTTTTGACGAACAATTCCAAGCATGACCAAAGAGCAACATTAACCATGATCTTAAAATAAGATCATGTACACAATCTTAAAAAAATTCTCTTATTCATGAGTGAGAATAAGATTGAGGGTTGATTGGGAGCAAAAAAATGTATCAGACGATTGAAAAGATTATCAGGCGTGGAAGTGGGACCCACCGCCTGATCTGGCGAAAAGTAATTTTTTTTGCCTTTCCTTCCAGCAAAACAGCTCCAGCCAAAACGCATCGGTTTACTGGGCAGAAAGACAAAAAAAAATAGTTTTCTGACACGCTGCAGCTCCAGTACAAAAGTACAGTACAAAAGTCTTAAAAATGGAGTACCGAGTACAGTACAGAAGGGAGCAACACAATTTTGCATACAGCTGGAAGTGGAGCTTTGTGACTTTCATTTCTCAAGGTTTCTTCTGTCATTCTGTCTTTTACTTTTCATTTATTCAACCCTTTCGTGACTAGTTACTATTCCTGTTGTATTCCATGTTTTGATGATGCCAAATACTTAGGTTAATTTTACTATATAGTTTTTATTTAGCGAAAATTATAAAATACCAAAAATAATGTAATGTTCAAATTTGCATTTATATCTTGTGGAGAAAGATTAATTATTTAATCTAAGTCAAGATATTTAATTTATACACTTTGAATTTTTATCATATGGTATGTTTCATATTCTAGTAACTTAGAATCTTTGAATAAAAGATTCTTTAAGTTATTAGATGTTTTTGTTGCTGTTGTTGTGCGTGCAAAACATTTGGAGAATTGCGGTGCTTAAATTGTGGAGCTAACTCCTTGAGGTTCTCCAACTAACTCCTCCACCTGCGCATTACTTGCTGGAAGATTAGACCACTAACGGATAGTAGTGGGATGTTTGTTTCCGTTGCAAAACTCGTGGAGAAAGTGCAGCGAATTTAGAACCATGATATCCATTACTCTACTCATGCAATTTGAGGAGAACATGGAGCACAACATGACCAGTAGAAGAAGATTTGCAGCAGCTATATAAGAAGAAATTATTTGAAGAAAAACTTAAGAACTTTCAAGCGAAAAAAGTTAATCATTACTTAGAAAGTTCTTCTTGTAATTTCCTCTTTTATTCAACATACTCATTATTGTTATATTCATAGTGTGTGGGTGAGAGAAAATTCAGAGAATATTCTTGTATTCAAGAGAGAGAAAGAAAGATAGAAGAGAGAAGACTTCGAGTGAAGTCAAAAGTGAGTGTCATCAGTTCAGGGGGAACTGAGTGACTGGGGAACAAGTTCCTAGAGGAACAGAGAATGTCCAGTATTAGGTTGTACAAAAGAGAGTCTTTTGGCCTAGTATATTAAAGAGAGTTTGAGTCAAAATCCCTCGTGGTCAAGGTTTTTCTTCCTATTGGGCCTAGGAAGTTTTCCTTGTAAAAATCTCGTGTGCTTGTCTCTTTCTAATTTCAAGTTTGTTTTAATTCCGCATTACAAATCGAAAATTTCTCCTCAACTACAATTCACCCCCCCTTTTGTAGTTGGTCTAGTGTTCATACTAGAATAACAATTGGTATCAGAGCCTAGTACCTCCAGGAATCGGCTAACACCGAGGAGATTGTACTGGAACAATGAACACGACGGGAGAAAAGCTTGATGAAGGGTATTCAACTCAACGCCCACCTATGTTCAATGGCAAACATTATCCATACTGGGAAGAACCGTATGGAGATATTTATTAAAGTCGAAAATTACCAAGTGTGGAAGGTAATTGAAATCGGTGACTTTGAAGTCACAAAGAAGAATGAGAAAGGGGAGCTGGTTCCTAAACCCCTTGCCGAATTTGACAAAGAGGACTTCGACAAAATGGAGATGAACAACATGGCCAAGAAGCTACTCCATTGCGGTCTTGGTCCCCATGAGCACAATCGAGTCATGGGATGCAAGACTGCAAAGCAAATGTGGGAACTCCTTCAAATTACTTATGAAGGAACAAGCGAAGTGAACCGATCAAAGATCGATATGCTCATGCATAAGTATGAATTGTTTCACATGAAACAAAAGGAGTATATTCAAGATATGCTCACTTGCTTCTCAAACATTATAAACGAACTTGAATCTCTGGGAAAGTTAATCTCCCCAGAGGAACAGGTCCGGAAGGTACTAAGGAGTCTACCACAAGATGAAAAATGGATGGCTAAGACAACGACACTGTTGGAAACCAAGGACTTCACAACGTTCAACATTGAACAACTTGCTGGTTCCTTGATGACCCATGAGTTACATCACGAAACTCATGAAACTGAATCATCAAAGCCTAAGGCTCTGGCCCTCAGGTCTGAGGAACAAGAAGACTCAGAAACCGATGATGAAGAAGCAGCAATGATCGTTAGAAGATTCAAGAAGTTCTTCAACAAGAACTACAAAGGAAAGGTTGCCAAGAAACCAACAAAGCTAAGCTGTCACAAGTGTGGAGGCCTTGATCATTTCATCAAGGAATGTCCGCAATGGGAAAACGATAAAGCTAAAGGAAGATTCAAAGAGAAGGGCAAGGAACAACAAAGATCATTTTCGAAAAATGATATGAAGAGAGCCATGGTGGTAGCATGGGGAGAGTCTGACTCAGAGGAGGAGCAGGAACAAACTGAGGAAGATACTGCCCATCTATGTCTCATGGCAAATATCGAAGACAAAGTGGAATCATCAAGGTAAGTTTTAATGCCATTGAAGAGGAACTTACAGAATTGAATAAAAGCCAATTAATAAAACTTTTACTAGAAATCTTAGATGATTACAAGGATATATGTGCAAAAAGAGATCAATTAAATAATGCCTTGAAAATCACTAAGAATCATTCAAATTGGCTTAACTCACTAAAATGTGATACTGAAAAAAGATTCTTTGAACTCTTTGACAAGAGTAGAGCTTATCAAGATGCATTTGAAAAGGTCAAAAATGAAAATTATCTTTTGAATTTGGAACGCGAGAATTGAAAGCTGTTTGTTCACGATGGAACGATCTCTTCATCTAATACCGAAATATTGTTTGAAATTTTGAAAAACGATTTTGACAATATTTTTCAAGAAAATCCGGTATTAAAGAAGAAACTGGAGCCCTCAAGGAACAAGCTTCTGACCCGATCACATGGATACAAAAGTATCAAAACAAAGGAAGAAACGGTCTAGGTTTCAATCACATAAAGAAGAACAAAAAGAAAAAAATACGTTGATACGCCAAGTAGTAAAATATATTCTTACTTGTGGGAACAGTGGTCACATTGTGTCGATTTGTTCCACCGAGAAGAACGTATTGAGAGGAACACGTACCTAGTGAAACAGGTTTGGAAAATTAAGAAAGGCTCAAGTCCAACAATGGAACCCAAGCTAGGTCGGGTTCCTACCACTAACTAGTTTGCTATGGTACATCTTTGAAGTGAGGGGGAACAACTTGTGGTACCTCGATAGCGGTTGTTCTAAGCGCATGACAGGAGATAGATCAAAATTTCTCTCACTTTCGGTCTTGATGGAGGAACCGTGACCTTTGGAGACAATCTTACAGGAAACATTGTAGCGATTGGTAAGATTGGTAAATCTCGATCACATTCCATAGATAATGTATTTTTGGTCGAGGGTTTAAAACATAGTTTACTTAGTATATCTCAATTTTGTGATAAGGGAAATACAGTGAAGTTTACTAATGAGTCTTGTGTAGTCAGCAATGAAAGTACGGGAACCAAGATCCTTGAGGGAACGAGGAAAGGGAACACCTATATGGTTGACTCGAACCTTATTCCTAGGAATAATCTCACATGCTTAAGTGTGATCGAAGCTGATCCTTTTCTATGGCACAAACGATGTGGTCATGCAAGCCTGTCCCTACTGCATAAACTAAGTGGGAAGGACTTGGTGGTTGGTCTACCAACTATTAAGTCACTAAACCACGATGTTTGTGATTCATGTGTTAGAGGCAAGCAAGTGAGATCCTCATTCAAATCCAAGAAAATGGTAAGCACACAAAGTCCATTAGAACTTCTTCACATGGACTTATATGGCCCTGTACGCATCCAAAGCCGATCCGGTAAGAAATATGTATTAGTCATAGTAGATGATTTTTCGAGATACACATGGGTTATTTTTCTTCATAGTAAGGATGAAACGTTTGATGAATTTTTAACCTTTGCTAAAAAGATTCAAAGAACAAGTGGTTTTAAATTAAAACATTTAAGATTTGACCATGGGACGGAGTTTGAAAACTCTAAGTTTGATGAATTTTGTAGCAATGAAGGTTTAGATCATAACTTTTCAGCTCTAAGAACACCACAACAGAATGGTGTAGTTGAAAGGAAGAACCATACTCTTGAGGATATGGCAAGAACGATGATTATCGCAAGCGGTCTTAGAAGAATTTTTGGAATGAAAGTGAACACGGCATGCTACATCATCAATCGTGTCATGCTAAGACCAATCACCATGAAGACTCCTTATGAGCTACTTAGAGGAAGAAAACCCAATATTTCTTATTTTCGTGTTTTTGGTTTTAATGTTTTGTACATAACAATGGAAAGGACAACTTAGGAAAGTTTGATGCTAGAAGTGATGAGGCTATTTTTCTAGGTTATGCTTTAAGTAGTAAGGCTTATCGTGTCTACAATAAGCGAACAATGTGTGTCGAGGAAAGTGTCCATGTTATTTTTGATGAGACTAACTCCTGCGAGGAACGGAGTCACAATGATAACTTTGAAATTGGTTTGACTCGTCCCGATGAGTTTAATCAAAATGATGAGGAACTAACCCCTGCGGGAAAGAGAAGAAGCAAGTTCACGATCCTAATAACCTCGTGCTCGATCCCCTTGAGGAACTAGCTACGGGAGGAACTCTGGAGGATCAAGGATCTCCTGATCCAGGAGAAGATTAAGTGAATCAACCACCGCAGGAAACTCAAGAAGCAACTAGGAGATTTGATCCAAAGCCTTGGAAACACCTAAATTCTCATCCTTTAGAATTGAAAATAAGTGACATTGAAAAGGGAACTCAAACAAGATCCCAATTGAAGAATTTTTGTGCTTTTCATTCTTTCTTATCTATGACAGAACCTAAGGACCATATGGAAGCACTCAAGGAGGCTGATTGGATCAGCACTATGCAAGAGGAGCTAAATGAGTTCCAGAGGAACAAGGTATGGCACCTGGAGACCAAACCAAAGAACCAGAAGGTCATAGGACTAAAATGGGTCTTCAGGAACAAGCTTGATGAGCATGGAACGGTGGTAAGGAACAAGGCCAGACTTGTTGCCAAAGGTTATAACCAACAAGAAGGTATTGATTTTGATGAAACCATTGCTCCTGTTGCTAGAATAGAAGCAATTAGAATTTTGATTGCCTTTACTGCCTTTATGGGATTTAAGTTGTACTAAATGGACGTCAAATGTGCATTTCTAAATGGTATTTTAATTGAAGACGTCTATGTGGAACAACCTCCTGTATTTGAAAATCCGAAACTTCCAAATCAAGTCTATAAGCTTGATAGAGCTCTTTATGGGTTGAAACAAGCTCCTAGATCTTGGTATGAAAGATTGTCAAAATTCCTGCTTTCACATGATTTCATAAGAGGTAAAGTTGATAGAACCTTGTTCCTTCGATCAAAAGGAACAGACATATTAGTAGTCCAGATTTATGTTGATGATATAATTTTCGGTGCTACTAATGATCTTCTTTGTAAGGAATTTGTTGATCTTATGAGTAGTGAATTCGAAATGAGCATGATGGGAGAGTTGAACTTCTTTTTGGGATTGCAAATCAAGCTAACTGAAAGAGGAACAATGATCCATCAACAAAAATATGTCAAGAAACTGCGCAAGAAATATGGACTGGAACACTCAAAAACCAACCACACTCCCATAGGAACAAGAACAAGGTTAGATGAAGATTCAAATGGTAAGTGTGTAAACGAGAAGCAATATCGAGGTATGATTGGTTCATTACTATACTTAGCTGCAAGTAGACTCGATATTTCTTTTAGTGTTGGTTTATGTGCTCAATTCCAATCAAATCCCAAAGAATCTCACTTAACATCGGTTAAGAGAATTACGAGGTATTTGAAAGGAAGCGGTAACTTATGTTTGTTACATCCTCGAAGTGATGTGTTTGACCTAGTAAGCTATTCGGATGCGGATTATCTTTGGAGACTTGGTTAACCGCAAGAGCACATCGGGCATTGTCCGATACCTAGGAACAAGCTTGGTGTCATGGAGCTCAAAGAAGCGAATATTGTTGCCTTATCCACAACGAGGCGAGTATGTGGTCAGGCTGCTTTGCATGTTGTTCCCAGGTCCTTTGGATCAAGCAACAAGTAAGAGATTTTGGCATTAAGTTTAAATGTGTTCCTATCTACTGTGATAATACTAGTGCTATTTGTATCTCTAAGGATCCAGTTCATCATTCAAGGGTCAAGCATATTCACATTAGACATCATTTCCTTAAGGATAATGTAGAAAAAGGTCTTGTCAAAGTCGAATTTTGTCCAACTGAAAATCAAATAGCTGACATTTTGACTAAACCACTTCCTAGAGAAAAATTTGAGAAAATTCGCTTAGAGCTAGGGATGATTAGAATTCATTGAGTGCGCTACTTCAAATAAAACCCTTAGTTACAATATTACACTAAGTGGCCAGCAAACATTTTGTGAATTTAATCACTCATTACACAGTCATTGTAAAGGACTCACATTAGTCTTCATAATACTCCCCTTATTGTCCATACATACAGTTGAGCAAAAAATAGACAGGTCACTGTACATATAACTTGAACATGTAACATGCATGAGTTCACACCCACGTAAATATTAATCACTTTAGTTGATTGTATTTTTTTATTCATCTCCCATAAATAAATTTTATTTACAACGCTTCACCAGCGTTCATGTATCAACCGAAAAAATAAAATGTTTCAATGGATTTAAAGAAGGAAGGGAAAAGCCGCATTTAATTCTTTTTCACAATCCCCCATAAACCTTCCCAAAATAAAAACCCATCAAATCAAACCAAAATTTACACGGCAAATTCCTCTCTTTTTACTCAAAATCATTACCTCTGCAAAACCGCATTTCTCTCTCTCTTACTCACAAAAATCTGACAACTTCATCTTCTTCACCTAAAACCCTAAATGGCTCCCAAAAGAAAATCCTCCGATGATGCAAAAAAATTTCCGGGCGAAAAATCTTCACCTCTGGTGGATTACAATGAAAGCGAGAATGAATCTTCTAACTCAAATGAAGATTCCCTGGGTTCTCAAGAAAATTCGACTGAGCATGAAGTGATTTCTCTGAAAAAGGAAGGATGTGGATGACGTTGAAACAGAGCAAGACAAGGAAGTCTTGGTTCCTACTAAAATGGGTAAGAAATCTAAGTCTTCCAAGTATATAATTGGGTTTTGCGTTGATTTCACCTGGTGCAAGAAAATTAAATGGGGTCAATTTCTTGATCTTGTTAAGTTTCAAAAATGGGTTAAAGTGTTGAGTTTTGATGAGGTCTTTATGAGAGTGAGATGAGCGAATTTATTGCTAGTTTCGAGAATAACGAGGGGCTGTGCATTAGTGTTGTTAATGGGAAACTTGTTAAGTTCACTGAAAAGAACTTAGGCGAATGGTTTGAGGTACCTACTGAAGGGTACAAGGATTATGTTAAGGGTAGGGCTAAGTTGAATGTTAATGGGGCTTCAAATTCATCAATTTTGAGTTTCTTTGGGGGTAAGGATTCTGACCTGTCCATAGATCAGAAAGATCTCTCTCCATATCATAAATTTATGTTTCACTTAGTTTGGCGTTTTATTTTGCCAAGAACCTCCAAGAGGACTCAAGCGAGCCTCATGGATCTTTCATTGATGTTTTGCCTTGCTAAGAATATAAAAATCAACTTCCCTGCTTTAATGATCTCTCACCTTTCCTACTGCATTACTGACATGGAGGAAAACTAGGTCGTTACTAGTCTCCTAAAGTCAAACAAAACCTAACTAGACCACTAAACTAAGTAGAGTGGTAAGCAAGGGTCATTCTTCCACAAGGACTAAGGAACATCGAAATGTGTTAATTTAACAATAAGCTAGGCCGAAGAAATCTTCAAGTTTTGGTTAAACTAAGGGTATAAAATATTGAAATCAAATTAGGAAAAGCACTAGGAATGGGAAAACACCACAATCATAGTTCACATCCAACAACCAAGTAGAGGTAAGGGGGTTGACATGTATTGGGGATATGCAAAGGGAAATAAACAAACATAAACACCTCTAAAAATCGTTGTTAGGGAGTTTAGAGTCCTAATTATGGCAACAAAACCTATATTTCGAGGTGTTATCACCTAACTAGGCTAAGTTAGGAATTGAAATCAAACCCAAGTTAATACCAATCAACAAGTGATGTGTAGAAACTAATCAATCGATCATGAAGGTCAACCACATAAAAGTAAACCATTTAATGGGCAACAAAAGGATCAAAAGGTGATGGAGCTCACATCAACTAAGTCACCAATCAACATTAAAGATTGAAATTGCACAAATTCCAAGCATAATCAACCCAATAAACTCTACTCATGAAAATAGGATGCAAACAATGATTGGGCTACTCCCAATCCTAGTTAACGAACTACTCACTACCCATTATACTACCAAACATCCTAAACATGGAAAAACTAGCATTTAATCACCAATCTAAAAATAGCAAAACCAAAAATCAATACTTTAAAGTAAAAGCAAAACAAAATCTAAAGAACAAACAAGAAGAAACTAGGCAAAGATGAAAACTTTAATCTAGATTAACTATTAAACATTAAAATAAAGCAATAAAAGAGGAGAGAGAGAGTAAGAAATGCTCATAGATAAATTGTTGAATCTCAAATACAAGTTGTCACCCTTGAATCTCCAAACATCAATCTCTCTTTGAGTTTTCTCACTTTTCCCTCAATTAAGCTATGGAGGCTAATCCTCCCTAAAACCCTAAAAATATTCTAAAACTAAGAGTGGTGAATCAAACTCGGCTAAAACTTTGCTAAAAAAAACCTCCTCCAACTTATGGGTTAAGGGTATTTATATTACTCCTAAAACTAAAGAGAAAAAAATACAAAAAGAAAAGGGAAAATAATAAGTAAAGGAATAAAAAGGAAAAGAAAAGATAAAAGGAAAAAGAAAACCAAAAAATGAAAAACGTGTACAGCAGCAAGGAGAAAAGTAGAAAAGAATGAAAAAGAAAAAAAGAAAATGAAAGAAAGTAAAACCAAAACATCAGATCTTTCTTTTTTCCTTTGTCTTCTTCGCTGCTAAGTACTATCCCCTAATTCACAGCACTTCGGCGCACCATCCATCACCAAATCTTGCGGTTGAGTTCGCATCATCATCATCTGTAGTCGACGACAATAAATCATGGGCGTTCATCTATTTTCCATTTTGATTTTTCCAGTTGAAATGGAGGATTTCTCCTCTCATTCACAACATCAACTCGAGCCATAGATTTAGCTTCAATCAATCACAGCCAAAGAAGTATTTAATGAATTTTACAAAGCACGTTTTCCTTCTTCGTGGAGCGAGAACTTGGCTCTCCTAGCGGCCAGGGCGGGGCGGGTTAGGACCGGACGGGCGGGCTAAACGGGCTCGGGTACAGCTGCACGGCGGCGTGGGGCGTTTTTGACGATATTGGCGGGAACTTCCAGGCATCAGCGGCCGGGCGGGCTTGGTATATGCTCGGGCGAGCTTCATAGCCCGGCGGGCGATGCTTGCTCGGGCGGGCTTTTGCTTGCTTGGGCGAGATTTATGCGTGGAGTAAGGTGGTGTTTGGTTGGTGAAGGAAGATGGTGTTTGTGGCTTGGTGTAGTGTAGGATAGGTGGGAAGTGTGGTGTAGGATAAGCTCTATATTATATCACTAAATTAAGCCACCCCTCTAACTTTGAAACTCGAACATGTAGCTCCAAAATGCTTACCTACATAGAAAACCAAACACAAGGGGAGAAACTATACATATAAAATAATAAAATGAAAATAAATAAAGAAAACAATAATAACTAAAAATGAAATAAAATTAGAAAAATAATTATGAAAATTAAGCTAAAACGACTCTAATTAAGCCCAAATTACTACCCTATGAGTGACATAAATGTCTCTCATCAATTACCCACAACACAAAAGTGGGGTATGCCAACCTTATTTTTGTTATCCTAAAAAAGAACCAATTCAAACTGCCTTCTAGTACCTCTTTTGATCTAGAGCCTGATAACTATTTGACAAAAGAGACTCTATCCAGGCTGTCTCTAAGGGTACAGGGTGGGAAGTTAGACTTTGAGGTAGCAGAACCAAAAGGAAGGGTAGAGACTGGGGTCAAGAGGAAGTTTGTGGAGGAGATCAGTGCTGAAGGACCTAGGTCAGTGAGGAAGAGCCAAAGAATTGATGTGACCAAGGCTCCCAAGGAACAGGGTCAGGGTGCTGCTCATATTGATCTGGAGGAGGATCAAGCTCCTTCAGGATCAAGGACTGTTGATTTTCCCCTTCTCTCCACTACTGGTCTTCATGGGATTCTTCATTCAATTCAGGAGTCTCTGTCTATCCTGCACACAAGAGTCGAGGGTGTTGAAGCCAGGATTGCCAGAGTTGATCTTCAACAGGAGCAAATCTTAGCAACAGTGAAGCAAGGAGAGTCTGCAGTTCGTGAGAAGATTGATGGTGTGGTCGCTTCTTTTGTTGTTCGCCCTAAGCCCTCCAAGCCCTAATCCCCTTTCCTTCTCTATAATCTAATGAAACAATATTAATATTTTTTTTAGTTTGTACTAAACAATGGTGGTTTGTTGCTACAATCTTTTTATCACCCTTTTTGGATGTGAATCGGTGATAAATTTGTTTTTGTTTCTCTTTTATCTCTTTTATCTCTTTCTATCTTTTATTCTCTTACTTCTCTTTTTGCCTTCTTTTCCTTCTTTTATATTCATCCTAAACTCAGCTTGTGCATTTCTCATGACTATGTGCATTGATCTCATCTTCATATGCTCATCATAATGTTTGGATGGCTAGTATTATTAGATGAGTGTTTGAGCTACTACGCTTTGACATTGTTGTACATGATGAACTCTTCGAGTACTGCTGGGCACTTGTTGTTTTTTTATGATGACAAAAGGGGGAAGAAGTAGAGTGGCACATAAAAAATTCAAATTATAGTCCTTCTTCGGTTCTAGGTGATGCTTTTTGGATTTTTCTTATTCAAGGCTGATTTATGTTAGTTTCATATTAGTTTTCTGTTAGTGTAGTGCTAGATTTATTTTCTTAATCTTTTGTTAGTTTTGCTTTTTAAAGTCATTAGCTCTTGATTCTTTTGCTTTGGTTATTTAATTTTTCTTATTTTGTTTTTATATGCCTTATATTTGCCATCATCAAAAAGGGGGAATATTGTTGTATTCCATGTTTTGATGATGCCAAATACTTAGGTTAATTTTACTATATAGTTTTTATTTAGCGAAAATTATAAAATACCAAAAATAATGTAATGTTCAAATTTGCATTTATATCTTGTGGAGAAAGATTAATTATTTAATCTAAGTCAATATATTTAATTTATACACTTTGAATTTTTATCATATGGTATGTTTAATATTCTAGTAACTTAGAATCTTTGAATAAAAGATTCTGTAAGTTATTAGATGATTTTGTTGCTGTTGTTGTGCGTGCAAAACAGTTGGAGAATTGCGGTGCTTAAATTGTGGAGCTAACTCCTTGAGGTTCTCCAACTAACTCCTCCACCTGCGCACTACTTGCTGGAAGATTAGACCACTAACGGATAGTAGTGGGACGTTTGTTTCCGTTGCAAAACTCGTGGAGAAAGTGCAGCGAATTTAGAACCATGATCTCCATTACTCTACTCACGCAATTTGAGGAGAACATGGAGCACAACATGACCAGTAGAAGAAGATTTGCAGCAGCTATATAAGAAGAAATTATTTGAAGAAAAACTTAAGAACTTTCAAGCGAAAAAAGTTAATCATTGCTTAGAAAGTTCTTCTTGTAATTTCCTTTTTTATTCAACATACTCATTATTGTTATATTCATAGTGTGTGGGTGAGAGAAAATTCAGAGAATATTCTTGTATTCAAGAGAGAGAAAGAAAGAGAGAAAGAAAGAGAGAAGAGAGAAGACTTCGAGTGAAGTCAAAACTGAGTGTCATCAGTTCAGGGGGAACTGAGTGACTGGGGAACAAGTTCCTAGAGGAACAGAGAAGGTCCAGTATTAGGTTGTACAAAAGAGAGTCTTTTGGCCTAGTATATTAAAGAGAGTTTGAGTCAAAATCCCTCTGGTCAAGGTTTTTCTTCCTATTGGGCCTAGGAAGTTTTCCTTGTAAAAATCTCGTGTGCTTGTCTCTTTCTAATTTCAAGTTTGTTTTAATTCTGCATTACAAGTCGAAAATTTCTCCTCAACTACAATTCACCCCCCTCTTGTAGTTGGTCTAGTGTTCATACTAGAATAACAATTCCCTTGTTTATGTTTAGTGGCTACGTTTCCCACTTGAGAGCATGTACAATGATACATGATTCTCCAACTAGCTCTTTACTCTCTCTCATCTATTCTCTCTCTTCAAACTACTCTCAAGAACTATATCAAATATGTACAATGAGGCTCTCCAACTAGCTCTCCAAGGAGAGAGAAAATGGAGAGCTACCTCTTAGAGCAACCCCAGCAGTTGCCCCCTTGTGGGTTATGATGAGAGAGAGTAAAAAAGTAATACTCCCTCCGTCCCATAATATAGTGCTTACATTCCATTTTGAGTGTCCCAAAATATTGTGCCTACTTCATTTTTTATTAATTTGTTTTGACTAAATTATCCTCAATTTTTACACAAACTTCTCAATATATTCCTACCTTTCTTTCAAAATGTGTGCTCCTATTTATTGTTTTGCACCATTCCAAGGAAAAATTTATTGTTTTTTGATTTTTTTTGAAGGAAAAAAAAAATAAAAGAAGTAGTTCCAAGACAAAAGTACTCCATTAATTTTTTTTTTGAGAATCCTACTACTCCCTCCAATCTCCTTAATTCCCGTGAAAAGAAAGAAGTAAGCACTTGTAGGCGTGTTTTTATTTCGCCTAGCGCGTATTATATTTGACTACCCCATTATAAAGGTTTTATTGAAAATTATTTTGAAAGAAGTCGCCAACAATTCTTTAAAGGAAGAATCATAAACCTAATTGGATATGGGAAAAACATAGGGATAAATTATCCAATGTAGATTTCCCCGTCCTAACTCCATAGATGGTCAAAGTGAACCAAATATTGAGTTCGGGGGTGAGGGTACAATACAGTCAGGTTCCATATTGCCCATTGTTGGCCTCTACTAAATATCGATTCATTGCAGATTTTATGTCAAAGAATAATTATATAACGTTTTAAACACCCTAAAAACAATTAGTCTAACTTGGTTCAGGAAACACATAAAAAAACTATTTTTTTAGTGATATGTTATTAGGCAATCAATATTACAGGGAACCTAACAGGTTGTCCAAATTAATCTGATTAATATTAGAGCAGATCTTTAGGTCTTTGATTAGCAATAAATAACATGTGGGTGATAAAAGCAATAATGCAGGGACAATCATATAATATGAACGAAGTGATCAAGCAGGCATATAATATACAAAAATAAATAAAAAGAAAGAAGGAGGTTTAGAATGTACAGTAGAGCGATTTTATATTAAAGATCTACATCATGAAATAAATGGTTAGTAACTTCAATATAAAAATAATTTATTCAATGATCCTCAGGATTATACCTATGCGGCTTAGATTGAGGAGCGCAACGATCTTTAGGCGGAGCAATCGTGGAACCAAGAACGCAGTGATTAAGAATTGATTGAAAGTATTTGAGTGTTTGAGTATTTGAGAATTCGAAGTGTATTGTGGAGATATTCGTAAGTTTTTGTATTCGTGAAATAATAATATGAAAAGCCGTCTGTAATTCGAGAAATCACGGATATTTATAGGGAAAAGGAGACGTGCGCTCCACGCAAGACCTGTGCCAGGCGCAATCCTACGTGGCAGGCGCAGTTCCACGCGTCAGGCGCATATTGGTGTGTCTAACGCAGCCAGCCCAATCAGGTTTAGGCACGTGTAAACGCGTTTTGAAAAGATAGAAAAGAAAGTTGCGTCTCACACAAGACTTGCGTCAGACGCAGGACTCTGTGTGAGTCACAAAATCTCCGTGTCAGGCGCTCATTGGCTCGCCTGACGCGATATGGCCAATGTGCTGGACGCACGTGGCGCATATTCTGGAATATTCGAGCATATTCGTTTGCGCGTCTTTCGAAGATACCTTTTTTATCCCTAAAATTCCGGAGATGGAATTTTACGGATTACAAATCTGATTTATTTATCAAAGATAATAAAAATATTTATGAAAAATGTCTATTAAAATAATAAATATTTGATTGGGCTTTTAAAATGGATTAAAAACATTTCATGGGCTTAAAAAACAATTAATCATCATGAACAATTAATTGGGCTTTAGAATATCATTTCAAAACACATTTTGGATTGGTTCTTTAGATTGCTTTTCCGTTGGGTCGCGTCAACTAATGTCGCGGTATGTTTCATCATCGAATCCTTAATTGGGGAGACACGATTATGTGTTTACAGAAGCCCCCACTTTGATTGAGGTTCAGGAAACCGATAGTCAAAGTATACAGTGTCGGGACGGAGAACGATTCTAAACGCTCTGCAGTTTAGAACTGATTTATAACCGCCGGTCTCTGCAAAACAAAGTTAGTATGCAGGACAATAACTACAAGCAATCTGATTACCTGTAGGGAAAGATGTTAGCAGATTTGTGCAAACAACTCACATAAGCACATAGTGATGCAATAATGCAAACTTAGACTCTCTAAGGATGCATGAGACGCAATGCAAGGATTAAGGTTATGCAAAGCTAGGGGATGACACGTCATGCAAGGTCAGGGTTATGCAAGACTAGAATGTATGAAATGCAATGCAAGGTCAGGGTTTTGCAAGGCTGCAGTGCAAGGTCAGGATTTTGCACGGCTAGAAGATGTGATACAATGCAAGGTCGGGATTTTGCAAGTCTAGAAGATGTGATGGAATGCAAGGTCAGGATTTTGCAAGGCTAGAAGATGTGTAGAATGATAGAATGAGCAGGATTGAATAGAAATGCATAGAATGATTTTCGAAAATCGTTTTTAGTAAATGATTGGGGTCCGCAAATGAGGTCCACGGATTACAACTCTTTGGGAGTTTGGCTTGAACTGGAGGAACCACCACACATAGGAAGCCCCCACTTTGGGTGAGCTTGCCTTGAATTAGGCATTATGAGCCTTGATTGAAATGTACTTGATCTGATGTTGCAATGTAGTTGATCTGATATTGAAATGTAGTTGTTATGTCTTGAACATTGAAAGTTTTCACTGGGGATTGCACTGGGGATTCTTCTTCGGGAAGTTGACATATGCAAAGTCAAATATCGCCAAAAACCATGGAATTGTCGGAGAGTCCTTCGGGGAAAAGGAGAGTTTGGATTGAAAAATAAAAGGTTTGAATTTGAGGCTTAAATAAATGTAGGTAGGAAAAGGCTTTAACGATGCTGGGTTCAGACTCGAGTCTATGTCATGATCTAGAAAGAACATGCTCCTGAACTCTAGAAAATCAAATCATTAGACCTTGACTAATTTTTTTTTATTTTTGCGGTCGGACCTCAAGATGAGGATTCCTACGTATCCTTGCGGAATCAGACCATTCGTAGTTCTGGATCTGATTTTTTATTATTATTATTTTTTTTTGCGCCCTAACTTTTGCCTAGGCCGCCCTTTCGGGTTTTCAACCTAGCGGGCTTGGACATACCTTGAAAAAGGAGTTAGTGTTGATGAAAGGTTGAAAGGTTGAAAGGTTGAAAGGTTTAAGGCTTGAGGCTTTGATTGGTTGGGCTAAGGTAAAGATCATGGATTTGGATTATATGGATTAAAGGTTTGATGAATCGAAGGGATTTAAATGAGGGGTAGAACTTGTGTGCAAGCCCCCTAGCTTGACTTTTATTTGCCTTTGGCTCTTTCTTTTTGAATCTTTTCTTTTTGTCCTGTGCGTTTTTACTTTTTACATTTTTTTTCCACTTTGAATTTTTTCACTATTATATTTTGCCTGGCATTGATTTTTATGTAGTAGGGCTTGCACACAATCTATTGGTTTAGGGTAGTGGAAGGTTTAAAGGATTTGTGGAGCTTTGGTTAATGGAGGGATTGTTTGGTTTATGATCATGGAGATGATGGTTTAAGGATTTTTGTTTTTCTTTGGTTGTATGAGGATGGATTATGAAAGGTAATGGAAGATAGAGGGGAATAACTCCTTTTCCAAAGTATGTCCATTTTTCATTTTTATTCTTTCTTTATTTCAGATCTCTTTTTATTATTGTAGTCAAGTTCATTAGGTGATTTAAGTTTCATCATTGAGTTAGAAGCATAAATAAAATGATGGAAGGCCAATGAAAATGAAAATGAAAATGCAATTATTTTATTAATCAGAAATAAATAGAACACTGCTTATTAGAAATAAAGACCTAAATGTCATAGACTCGACAAGAAAGGAAATGAAGGAGCTAGGGGAGGGACTCTCCGAATCAACCTAGAAAACTAGCGTTAAATGATTAAGCCCCGACGTTATTTAGGCACTTCCCAAGGGGTTGCCACTGTTGCTGACTTTTTCTGCGGGCGGAATTGGCAATCTACCGTCTTCAACCATATCCTGCAAATGATTCTTTAAGGTCCAACACGTGGATGTTGGGTGCCCATTCCCTTGGTGGTACTTGCAGTAGGCATTAGGATCCTACCTCTTGGATCTATTCTCGGGAGCAGGGTCTGGAGTAGGGTCAATAGGCTGAAGTGCTCCCTTTGCATGAAGTCTAGTGAAGGCTTCTTCTAGGGACATGCCTAAAGGTGTGAATGTCCTTTGAGGTTTTTGATAACCTCTCTTTTCAGTAGCTATGGCATTGACCTCATTGCTTTTGGAGCTAGAAGGGCTATTGTTACTCTTCTTGAAAGAGTTGTTGTTGTTGTTGGAAGCCTTATTCTTGTTGGCTTGTATCTCCTCCTCAATCAGCAGGCCTACCTTATAGAGTTTCGTGAAAGACTCTATGGGTTGGAACTTGATATGATCCCCATACTTTGGCTGCAGGTTACGAATCACCAGTCGGACTTGATCCTCCTGAGATGGCCTGCTAATCATTTGTGCAGCTTTATCCCTCCATCTGTTAAGGAAGCTGAGTATTGTATACATATTGTTTGTGGAACTCTTTTCTGATGTAGTCCCAGTCATTCAGCCTGGCCTTATTCAGTGATCTGAACCACTTGGATAGATGGGCATCTAAGGTTTAAGGAAAGACATAAGAAAACAGGTCCTTGCTCATGCCCTTAAGAGCCATAGAGATGGAAAATGCTCTCAAGTGGTCATCTGGGTCTTCGACCCCTTTGAATTTTGGGAGGTCACCCAAGGTTACCTTTTTAGGGAGTTTTTCCCTTAGTTCAGGATCAATGATGTCATGGCCATGAGCCTGACTCTCGAGCCAGAATTGGACCGGCATTGCTCGAGTTTTTCGAATCTCAATTCTGTGTTGGTTTTGAATGGTGGTGGAGTGTCGCCTTGCTCGTCCTCTTTAGTTAGCTTCTCCCTCAGTGCCTTAATCTCTTTGTCTTATTCCTCAAGACGAGAGTTCATCAGTGTGAGTTGAGCCATAATGGCACTGAGTTGTTCATTAGTTTCTCCCATTTCAGATGATGCTTCAGAAGAGTCGGAGGATTCGGCTGAAAAAGTGAGGATGCGCTTGATGAGTCTGGGAGTAGGTCGACCTTGTTGCCTCTCTTTCGGACGTTGCCAAGTTATAACCTCACGATCTGTCCTGAACAGAAATCAAATGGACCTCGTAAATTTCAAGAAATAATGTTTTCGAACTGAGAAATGGAGATGAGAAATGGGAATAGAAATGGGAAATGAAAGTGGAAAATGATTTTGAAATGGAAATGGAAATGGGAATGAGAAATGATTAGGAATGGGTATGGTTATGGACTTAGTATTTTTCTTTCGCACTTTGAATTATTTTTTTTTTCACTTTTTTCATTTTTGCCTGGCATTGATCTTTTGTGTAGTAGGGCTTGCACACAAGCTATTGGTTTAGGGTAGTGGAAGGTTTGAAGGTTGTTTGTGGAGCCTTAATTTTGAAAGGTCGTTTGGCTAAGGGAGATGATGGTTTAAAGGGTTTTTGTTTTTCTTTGGTTGTATGAGGATGGCATATGAAAGGTAATGGAAGGGAGATGGGAGTAACTCCTGATCCAAAGGATGCCCATTTTTTCATTTTTCTTTATTTATTAATTTCAGATTTTTTTTCTTTAATAAGTCAAGATCATTAGGTGATTTAAGTTTCATCATCGAACTCAAAGCATAAATAATGGTGAAAGGCCAATGAAAATGGAAATGAAAATGAAATTCTTTTATTAATCAGAAATAAAGAGAACAAGGCTTATTAGAAATAAAAACCTAAATACCATAGAGTCGACAAGAAAGGAAATGAAGGAGCTAGGGGAGGGACTCTCCGACTCAACCTAGAAAACTAGCTTAAATGACTAAGCCCCGGCGTTATTTAGGTGCTGCCCAAGGGGTTGCTGCTATTGTTGACTTTTGCTGCAGGCGGAATTGGCAATCTACCGTCTTCAACCATATCCAGCAGGTGATTCTTTAAGGTCTAACACGCAGATGTTGGGTGTCCATTCCCTTGGTGGTACTTGCAGTAGGCATTAGGATCCCACCTCTTGGATCTATTTTCGGGAGCAGGATCTGGAGTAGGACCAATAGGCTGAAGTGCTCCCTTTGCATGAAGTCTAGTGAAGGCTTCTTCTAAGGACATACCTAATGATGTGAATGTTCTTTGAGGCTTTTGATAACCTCTCTTTTCAGTAGCTATGGCATTGACCTCATTGCTCTTGGAACTAGAAGGGTTATTGTTACTCTTCTTGAAAGAGTTGTTGTTGTTGTTGGAAGCCTTATTCTTGTTGGCTTGTATCTCCTCCTCAATCAGCAGGCCTACCTTATAGAGTTTCGTGAAAGACTCTATGGGTTGGAACTTGATATGATCCCCATACTTCGGCTGCAGGTTACGGATCACCGGTCGGACTTGATCCTCCAGAGATGGCCTGTTAATCATTTGTGCAGCTTTATCCCTCCATCAGTTAAGGAAGGTGACGAAGTCTTCGTTGGAGTTTTGCTTGGTTAACTCCAACTCACAAAGGCCAATGGGAAGCTGAGTATTGTATACATATTGTTTGTGGAACTCTTCTCTGATGTAGTCCCAGTCATTCAGCTTGGCCTTATTCAGTGATCTGAACCACTTGGATGGATGTGCATCCAAGGTTAAAGGAAAGACATAAGCAAACAGGTCCTTGCCCATGCCTTTGAGAGCCATAGAGATGGAAAATGCTCTCAAGTGGTCATCTGGGTCTTCGACCCCCTTGAATTTTGGGAGGTCACCCAAGGTTACCTTTTTAGGGAGTTTTTCCCTTAGTTCAGTATCAATGATGTCATGGCCATGAGCCTGACTCTCGAACGCAGGAATTAACTGGATCAATTGCTCGAGTTTTTCGAATCTCAATTCTGTGTTGGTTTTGCATGGTGGTGGAGTGTCGCCTTGCTCGTCCTCTTCAGTTAGCTTCTCCCTCAGTGCCTTAATCTCTTTGTCTTGTTCCTCAAGACGAGAGTTCATCAGTGTGAGTTGAGCCATAATGCACTGAGTTGTTCATTAGTTTCTCCCATTTCATATGATGCTTCAGAAGAGTCAGAGAATTCGTCTGAAAAAGTGAGGTTGCGCTTGACGAGTTAGGGAGTAGGTCGATCTTGTTGCCTCTCTTTCGGACGTTCCCAAGTTATGATCTCACGATCTGTCCTGAACAGAAATCGAATGGACCTCGTAAATTTTAAGAAATAATATTTTCGAAATGAGAAATGGAGATGAGAAATGAGAAATGGAAATGGAAATGGGGAATGAAAATGGAAAATAATTTTGAAATGTAAATGGAAATGGTTATGGGTTTTGGACTAGTATAGACTTGACCATGATGGAGACATGGGCCTAACTATATGCAGATGCAGACATTGACTGGACAGAACTATGCAAGCAGACTGGACTCCATGACTGGGTTTTGGGTGATGATAGAAGAGACTAGACTTTGAACTTACGGATGAGTAAGCAGGCTAGACTTTAAGGAGGTTGGACAATAAGGGAGACTAGACTCTTAACTTAAGGCAAGTAGGCTAGGCACCTAGACTTTGAACTTACGGGTGAGCAAGCAAGCTAGACAACTAGACTTCGGAACTTACATTAGACTAAGCGGGCTAGACTCGAAAATTTGCTAAGACTTTGAACTTACGGGTGAGGAAGAAGGCTAGACATTAAGGAAGGCTGGACAATAACAGAGACCAAACTCTTAACTTAAGGCAAGCAGGCTAGGCAACTAGACTTTGAACTTATGGGTGAGCAAGCAGGCTAGACAACTAGACTTCGAAACTTAAATTAAACTAAGCTGGCTAGACTCAAAGATTGCCTATGGACTTAAGGAATGCTAGACCTTGAACTTACGGGTGAGCAAGCAGGCTAGACACAAAAATTGCCTATGGACTTAGGGAATGCTAGACCTTGAACTTACGGGTGAGCAAGCAGGCTAGACACAACAATGCCTATAGACTTAAGGAATGCTTAGACCTTGAACTTACGGGGGAGCAAGCAGGCTGGACTTTAGAGGAATTTGGGCTATTATGAACTTCTGAAGGAATTGGATTTGACTAGGGTCTACATGGAGATGCAAACTAGACCTAGGATATGAATTGGGCCTAAATGGACCTAAGTTTGGATTAGATTAACATATAGGTTTGATATAGACTTGGAGATGTATATGGGCTTGACAGTGGAAATAGACTAGGATTGGACTTAGAATGGAATGGACTGAGACTAGGGTTCACATAGAGATGTAAATGGACCTAGATTTGACATGAGCTAGACTTATATGGGCCTAGGATGGACTCTAATGAATGCATGGACTCGAATTAGATGGACCCTATATGAATGCAAAATGGACTCTAATGCACATGGGCCTAGAATGAATGCAAGTGAATCGGATTGATTGGATTGGATTCGATGAAGGTGTTTGGAATGGGCTTAGAATTTTTGGAATTTGTTTTTGAAAGGAACCCTTTGTTTTTATATTTTGTTAGGAAAATATGATGGATTAATTTTGAAGATTTTTTTTTTTTTTGAAATGTCGTGGTATGATGATGATTAGTAAATGTTTTTTGAAAAAGGTAGAATAGACATGGGTGTAGGATTGATTTTGAAAAGATGTAAGTTTTTTTTTTTTGAAATTGATTGAATATGGTAGGGTAAGAATGATAGGAAAGATATGTTGAACAGCAGGGAGGAAATGGGAAGAGGTAGACTTGCATGACAACTCTAGCTCTACAATGACACTTTAGATGCATTTTTTTTAGACGAAATTGACCTTGCATGAAAAGACTGATTTTTTTTTTGCTTGAATTAGGTGAGATCCCTAGAATGACCATGGTTCTACGCGAATGCAGACAGACGAACATAAGACTGAACATAGGATCGACCACCACAACGACTAAATCAAAGAAAAGCATGCGATGCACGCAGTGCGTGTCGCGCAGCCTCACGGTCGTGCGTGCACGGCGCGGGAGTGGTGCGCCAGGTGCAATTTAATGCGTTTGGCGCACTACTCCCCCGACATGTTTTTCGGGGATTTAGGCGACATTTTGGATAATCGACGGTTTTTTTGTTTGTTATTTAAACGCGATTTTAGACGCAACGAATAACAATGATTTTGACAAAATAATAGCAGGCAAAAATTGCAATCACAAGCAAATGTCATATAACATGGATGCAAAAGTTCTCAACCTAAAGTCCAATTCTATGTTTGAAACTATGGTCAGGTTTAGGTTCAGGCTGAAAAAGGTACATGACTAAGAGATTGATCCCACGCTTCGTACCCCTGCTTAAAGAGGTGGCCACGTGTAAGACGCACTCCAGTTCTCAAGTCAGGAACAAGAGAACAATGTCATGGTTGGGTAGGTTTGCTTATGACTAAGATCCAACACTATCGCTCAGGAAACTTTTTGGAAGGACAAAGCGCAAACCCCCCAGGGGTGACCTCACACATAGAACATGTGCTAATGAGGCAAGGTAGATTGTCCTGATGGTGGCTGAACAATAGCCATGCATATGCAAAACTGTATATTATTCTAAGGCATAAAAATAAGAATGAATCGTATTTTTCAAGTTTCACCCACTCATTTAAAAAAAATAATTTTTTTTAAATCCTCCCCAGTGGAGTCGCCAAATTGTAGGCGTGTTTTTATTTCACCTACGCGGTGTGAGCGCGTAATATATTTGACTACCCCACTGTAAAGGTTTTATTGAAAATTGTTTTGAAAGAAGTCGCCAACAATTCTTTAAAGGAAGAATCATAAACCTAATTGGATATGGGAAAAACATAGGGATAAATTATCCAATGTAGATTTCCCCGTCCTAACTCCATAGATGGTCAAAGTGAACCAAATATTGAGTTCGGGGGTGAGGGTACAATACAGTCAGGTTCCATATTGCCCATTGTTGGCCTCTACTAAATATCGATTCATTGCAGATTTTATGTCAAAGAATAATTATATAATGTTTTAAACACCCTAAAAACAATTAGTCTAAATTGGTTCAGGAAACACATAAAAAAACTATTTTTTTAGTGATATGTTATTAGGCAATCAATATTACAGGGAACCTAACAGGTTGTCCAAATTAATCTGATTAATATTAGAGCAGATCTTTAGGTCTTTGATTAGCAATAAATAACATGTGGGTGATAAAAGCAATAATGCAGGGACAATCATATAATATGAACGGAGTGATCAAGCAGGCATATAATATACAAAAATAAATAAAAAGAAAGAAGGAGGTTTAGAATGTACAGTAGAGCGATTTTATATTAAAGATCTACATCATGAAATAAACGGTTGGTAACTTGAATATAAAAATAATTTATTCAATGATCCTCAGGATTATACCTATGCGGCTTAGATTGAGGAGCGCAACGATCTTTAGGCGGAGCAATCGTGGAACCAAGAACGCAGTGATTAAGAATTGATTGAAAGTATTTGAGTGTTTGAGTATTTGAGAATTCGAAGTGTATTGTGGAGATATTCGTAAGTTTTTGTATTCGTGAAATAATAATATGAAAAGCCGTCTGTAATTCGAGAAATCACGGATATTTATAGGGAAAAGGAGACGTGCGCTCCACGCAAGACCTGTGCCAGGCGCAATCCTACGTGGCAGGCGCAGTTCCACGCGTCAGGCGCATATTGGTGTATCTAACATAGCCAGCCCAATCAGGTTTAGGCACGTGTAAACGCGTTTTGAAAAGATAGAAAAGAAAGTTGCGTCTCACACAAGACTTGCGTCAGACGCAGGACTCTGTGTGAGTCACAAAATCTCCGTGTCAGGCGCTCATTGGCTCGCCTGACGCGATATGGCCAATGTGTTGGAGGCACGTGGCGCGCTGAGCGCAGCCCCCGCGTCCGGCGCATATTCTGGAATATTCGAGCATATTCGTTTGCGCGTCTTTCGAAGATACCTTTTTTATCCCTAAAATTCTGGGGATGGAATTTTACGGATTACAAATCTGATATATTTATCAAAGATAATAAAAATATATATGAAAAATATCTATTAAAATAATAAATATTTGATTGGGCTTTTAAAATGGATTTAAAACATTTCATGGGCTTAAAATACAATTAATCATGAAGAACGTACAATTAATTGGGCTTTAGAATATCATTTCAAAACACATTTTGGATTGGTTCTTTAGATTGCTCTTCCGTTGGGTCGCGCCAACTAATGTCGCGGTATGTTTCATCATCGAATCCTTAAATGGGGAGACACGATTATGTGTCTACATCACTATATTATGGGACGGAGGGAGTATTAGTTTATTAGGAAATAGAAAAAATTTGGCCAAAAAACTGATGCCCGGCTCTTCATGATGGACCAAGAAAAAGAAGAGCAAAGAACGAATTGGAGGAGAGAGAAAATATGGTGGGCTAGGTGGAAGAGTGAAGAAGTAATAAAATAATTAATTACCACAAATATAGGGTAACCATTGGTTGTGCTCTTACCCAACAATGGAGATCTTGTGTGTATCTCCATGGAGACACTTTGCAAAGTGTCTATTGGAGGAGATACCCTTTGGATTATTGGAGAGATGGTTCTCCAATGTGTAGGGCCCACAAATACCATTGCAATTATTAAAGTTATCTTTTCTTCTTTCAACCATTTAATGATCTTTTTATAAAAATTTAAAAATAAATGGTAATAATTACTATCCCAACAACTATAATTTTTATTTATCTATAAAATGAGTCTAATATTGGATATATTTCGTACACAAAATCTACTATCTTTTTTAAATTTATGAAATTAAATATTAGCATTCAAAATTAATATTTTTGTAAAAAAAAAATCCACATTACATAAATTATGAAAAATATTACATATTTTGTAATTATATTTGATTTACATGAATAACTTTATTTATATAACTTTGATCATAATATGAAATGAGGTTCATTTATTGATATGGGGACCACCAAACAATGAAAAGTTGAATGGAGAGCTATTTAAAGAGTTTTATTGTTGTTGAGTGAGAAAGCAAACTATCAACTTTCATCAATTATTTAGATTATTCTATAAGTGAAATTATAAGTATATTCGATCTTGTTAGAATTGATTCGATGTGTAGATTCACAATATCAAATTTTATAATTTTTACTTGAATAGAATAAGAGATTTTCATGGTTAAAAAGTCTTAAAAATGGTGTAAAAGCAAATTTAGCAAATTTTGTACTACTTCATAACGCATGGAAAAAATCAGTAACACTACCCCTTACATTTCAAATTCTGTTTTTGGTTCGTTTTGTAAACTCCTGAAACTACAGTTTTCCCTTGACTCATCGAGTAAGGCTATGCAAAGCCTAGGGTCGGATTGGAATTTTGATCGGACCGGACGGAAGATTCCGATCCGGTCCGGTCCAGAAAACCAAGATTCCGGGTTTCCGGTCCCGTCCAAACCCGGGAAATGCCGGTCCGGACCGGTGGAGCATAATTTCTGTTTTTTTTTAGTAAAAATAAATTCAATGGTTAAAAAAAATTTGAAAGTTAGAAAGCCTAAAACCTACTCTTTATTTTGTTTAGAATTATTAACAATATATCTAATTTATAAATTGTCTAAATCTAAACAAAAATATTACTATTTTCTTAAAAAAATTACAATTTCCGGTTCAACGGGTCCAAAGCTGAATCGAATCGGCAAAAATTTGGTCCAGGCTCATAGAATTTTCAAATTCCGGTCCACCCGGTCCTGGATCAGTGCACACCCCTATGGACCTCAAGTAGATCCCACAAGGCAACAAGTTTGTATTAAGTTTACACTTACTAATTCAAAAATGAAATTAGGAAATTGATACTTCTCTTGTTTACGCAATTTCAACTATTGATTAGAATAGTCTTGATTTTAGAGGTGTTTCTTTCTTAATTTATATGACGTATAATTTGTCAAATAATTGAAAATTGGAAGGTGTTCATAACCAAAAAAGGGACAAAGGAGAAAAAAACAATAAATATAAAATAAAGGTTATTTTTTTTATATGATTAACAAGCTATAGGTCATACAAGTATAATATTTTAGCCACCTACAAGAGGGAGGTAGCTACATAAAAAAGAATTTGACATCCTATATTTATTTTAGAAGTATAAGATTATTTGGGAATACACTCCAAAATTTAACACTATTTTGAGCTGATTAATACTTCAGACGATGAAGTAATGAGAGTGAAAAGTTTGAATTGGGTAGAAATTGAAAATAATTGGCATGTGAGTTCTATTAGGTTAGAACAATTTAAGGTGGTGACTCACACGCTAATATGCTTAAGATGTTAAAACTTCTAAAAATATAAAAAGTATAATGTGGTACAACGTAAAATGACTGATATTTGTAAATTGAGAGGTACAATATGACTTTAAAATGTTGAAATACAACATAAAACATTGACATATATAATTTTTTAACGTAGGGCAATTCTCGTGCAAGAAGGAAGAAGAATTGAAGATCCTTCTTACAAGAGGTGAGAATCAAAACCCATATCATAGGAGTGAAACTGTGAAATGAAGGTTTTGCAACTAGTAGGACAACCTTAACCCTCGTATATACCGACGTAGCCTAGAAACTCCAAACTCCAAACTCCAAAATTATTGTATAAAAGTTGGGCCAATTAAGCTCAAAATAGGGCGCATAATTTCATGCACAATTGTGAGATCTTGATCGGCAGACATGAACTTATTTTCAGGCACAAAGATCCCACCTCAACCCCAAGAAAAAAAAAACCATTAAAAAAAAAACACAGTAATAAAAAAAACATTGCCGTTGGTCTTGTTCCTTTTCCATTATTTAATAAAATTTCTTCCCTTTTCTCCTTTTGTTTTCCTGGATTTAGAATTTTGGTTGAACACTTCCATATTTCCTATATAACCCCCCCTATACCTTCTGCAAAAATTAAGGGAGTTTTATTTTTACTACTTCCTTTCATTGCTCTCAAGTCTCAACTTTAACACTGAGTCATTACCCACTCCCTTTTAACTCACTGAGTCACTCATCATCTCAACCTAGCCGCTGCCTCACTCAGCTAGCCATGGATGCCATTTTCAAGCTCATTTTCTCTCTCCTCTTTTGCCTTATTTTTACCTCTCTTCCAGGTATATTTTACCCCTTTCCTTCTTCAGTTATTCCATTTCATTGTTATTATCTCGCATTTTTTGTTACTTCTTTTATTTAGTGTGTTTAGTGCACTAATGTGGGTTCTTTGGAAAATTAAAATTACAAGACACAGTCTATAGATTTTTTATGGAGAATTAATGGAAAATGCAACTCATAACTAAGTTCCTTTGGGTTAATAAATCAGCTTTTCATCTTATTTATGTCCTCTTGATAAAATAATCTCTTCAAATTTGTCAAAGCTAAGATGAGTCCTATATACTCCCTCCTTTTTTTACGCTTGCCGAGGTAAATGTTTGAACATTAATATTTCTAAATTTGTATTTGTAAAAACATCAAATGATTATATTTTTTCTTACCCATTAATTACAAATGATACTCAAACATAAATTTATGAATAGTGTTAAAACTCAAAGTGTAACTATTAGGAAGAAATGAGGGAGTAATAAACAACTTTTCACTTTTTTTTTTGGGTTTTACAGTTCTGAAATATATTACTCCATATGAACTTGAGACATGTTACGAATCTTTACTATTTTGATTTTTTTTTAACTCATACTCTTGTGCTTTATATGGTCAAATTCAAATAATATTGACTCAAAATTCTCACTCCTATTATTTTCAAAATATGACTGATCGATATAATTTGGCTAATTATATATCAATGTTTTTCATTTGTCCAATTTATAACTAGTGGTAAAAAAACTATAATTAATAATATCAATGGTAAAAGCATGTTTATTGAAAGCGTTAAGGTAGCAAGTGTAACCCTTTTTTATGAGGCCTTAAGAACTAACTATAAAAAGCTAAAAGTGAAAAGATTAAGTAGTAGTAACTAGGTTAGGTGTTAATAATATTTGATTGATGTATGATTTTGTCCTAACTCCCTAAACTAAAAAGATTAAGCAATAATTAGGACATACTGACTGAGTATGATTGAATAACTTTATTATTTTTCGTTTTTTGACCGTAGGGCTTTAGCCAAATAGTTAGCATCGAGATTTGGGCAATGTATTGAATTTGAAATGTTCAATGGACTAAGATGTGTTCCCTTGCTCCAAATGCAAAAGTAATTGATAAATCTTACTACTATCAAAATTTTCAACTAGTGTTGTAACAACTAATTGTAACCTTTCTTTTTTTTTTGGTTTGGAATGTGAGCAGGGGAAGTAAGTGGAGCAAAAATGGTGCTATTGAACAAATGCAGGTACACAGTATGGCCTGGAATCCAGCCTAGTGCTGGCAAGGAAATTTTATCTCGTGGTGGCCTAAAGCTGTTGCCTAACAAGTTTAACGTCCTTAATCTCCCTGCTGGGTGGTCCGGTCGAATGTGGGGCCGCCATGGCTGCCACTTTGACGCTCAAGGCCGCGGCAGCTGCGCTACTGGTGACTGTGGTGGCACCCTCTACTGTGCTGGTGCTGGTGGAGCTCCTCCGGCTACCCTTGTTGAGATCACTCTTGGACAGGAGCAGGTACATCTATGTCATACACCTGTGGATTAGTAAATGCTGTCAATTAATTTCTGTGGGATGCATGTCTTGTTTTATTATTAGTACATCATAGTATAGGATATTAGGATGTGTTCATAATTTATGTGAATGTGACACACACCTGGTTATGTTATATTGTCTTCTTTCTTTTTTTCCTTTTCTTGACTTGTGGTGTGTTTGTGTGTGTGTGGTGGGGCTTGGGGGGCTGATGTAGTTATGTTGGTAGGTGTAAATGTAATCTACCATGATAATAAATTATCTTGTTAGTCTCAGGAACTCTTTACTGATGATATCTGGCATCTAATGAATCAGGAATTTTTATTCTAAACTATGGTTTTCATTTAGTTAGATTAGAATCCCCCTAGATTTTACATAATTTTGGGAAAAATGTTATTGCGATGGAGTCGTAGAGATCTATACATAGACTTAGATAATGTTCTATTCAACTTATTTAAATTTATTTCAAAAACATTTAAGTTCAGATAACTTCAAATAAAAGATCTAAAAGGTGCAACAAGTTAAATGAAGTTTTGTCATTAAATCAATTTAATAGAACTCATCTTCAGATATGTATGGTGGGTAATATAATTGGGTAATGCTATTTAGCTAATGGTTCTCTACTAAACAAAAAGATATAATGACATTACTTTTCCTTACCGGTAATACTATTGTTCACTTCAAAATTGTCATTGTATCTATTGTTCGTTGAAGAACGCTTTGATATATAACTTCCATAATATAATTCGAGGGTATGTATACAGGTTAGAAAAAGGGTTAAAGACTTTGTCATGTAAATATATCAAGGTTCAGTAGCCTAATTATCTTTAATACCATATTATCACATGAATTAATTGAGACGGCTCAGTTTAGATACATCCATGTTCTATATATTTGGAAAGTATTGTTTTCTAGTGTGGTGTCTGCATCACAAGCGTCTGCATCTGTATTTATATCATACTTGAATGAGATAAATGCTACATTTATGATTTATGTATGTTGCATAGTATTATTGTGCACATTTCTTCCCGTGTCTATAACCATGAATGTTACTTAATATCACTACCATCAATCATTATAAACTGGCACTAGCCACTAGTGATTACTTCTATATGATACATTGATACTACTACAAGTTACAAACATTGCTTGACACCTCAAACTAATTGAAACATACAGGATTTCTACGACGTTAGTCTAGTGGATGGCTACAACCTCGCAATTTCGATGGTACCTTTCAAAGGAGCTGCTGGACAATGCGCACCGGCAGGGTGCATTAGCGACCTGAACACAATGTGCCCGACGGGACTCCAAGTCCGCGGCGCACGAGGCGGTGTTGTAGCTTGCAAAAGTGCTTGCTCCGCCTTCAACTCCCCAAGGTATTGTTGCACAGGCAACTTTGGTACTCCTCAATCTTGTAAGCCCACAGCCTACTCCAAAATCTTCAAGACCGCTTGTCCACGCGCTTACTCCTACGCATACGATGACCCCACAAGCATTGCTACTTGCACTGGGGCTAACTATTTGGTCACTTTCTGTCCCCACCACCGCCACTGACTGACTGATGAAAGAAAAAAAAGACCCAAAAAAGTTCAGAAAATAGTTTACTCCTTCATAGATCTATAAAAAAAAGTAGTGTAATTTTGTTGTGGGGTTACTAGATTTTTATTGATTGTGGGGAGATTCTGTTTTGCTATGTCAGATGGATAAGAGTATAATAGGTGCATGTCGGTCTACTGTATGACTCTATCTATAGAAACTAGTATTATAATACTACCTACTAGTACTATTACTATAATGTCTTAGATCTTAATGTTTGTGTGACATAATTTAGTGCTACTTACTCCTAGTTTATAGTGATATTTTCTTTAGATTAATGATTATGCATGGCCTCCAATCGATGTTGTTGGTTACATGGAAACTATCACTATGTTAAGATTTAATGTGATAAGACCTTGTATTATACTCTGTCTTTTTCAAATAGATGATGAGTTTTGACTTCTGCATTATTCACATATTCTGCTTTGACCCTATATTTCTACAACAAATTCTTGTATAGGATTTTATTGTACAACGGAGGTAGCTTTTTACCCTAAATGGTTATGCAATAACTTTTTGCCTATTATCCTTTAAATACGGCTCTTTTGCCTTATTTCTCATTACACGTTCAAGTCATTATACACAAATTTATCTTTTCTATATAAATCATAATTTTAATTAATCTCTCCACTTTACTATTCTCTTTTCTTGCCTAATCTATTGGCTAAAGAGGATCTCGTAGAGGTCGTTTCCTTTATACAGTGATATGTGAACGATAAAATATATCGTCTGATTCGTCTCCAATCTCAAATGATCCATTACTAATGACATGATGGCGTATAGAATGGATGATACTGCTAAGACAATTATAATGAACCAAACAATATGAAAAACACTAAATAGCAGATAGTTCGTTTGGGAACAAAAGAGGGTGGCCCACATGTTCAAAATAAAATAAATCATGGTTACTTAGTACTAACCTCCATTTCTCAATAAGTACAATAATTTGATTTTTACGTCAATGCACAACTTTGACTATTAATATCTCTAATTATGTATATGTAAAGTTATTAAAAGTTGATATTATGAAAATATTCATTGAAACAAATCCAGCAACATTCTATATGATCATTTTTTGTTTTATATATTAATAAAAGAAATACGATCAAAGTGAGGTGTGTGAATAATGTAAAAGTCAAAGTATTGCACTTAAAAAAACAGAGGAAGTATTTTTTTTATTGAAAATTTCCTTAATTATGTTTTTGGCATCTTTACATGTACAAGCATATGTTTTTAGATGTTCAACAACAATATTATGGATGTGTAAACATTTTTTTATGTACAAAAAACTTAATGGGTGTGAAATGCGAAAACCATTATATATGTCATGAACATGTAGTTTTTTCATGTATAGAATAGATTTTGGATGTACAATATATAATATAATTATACTGATGGTGTAAGAGGCAAAAACCATTATGGATATGCAAATATAGTTTTTGGGTGTACAAATAGATTTTGGATGCACAAAATATAATATGAATGTACTAACGTAATTTTTTGGATGTAATTCATGTAAGATACAAAAATCATTATGGATGTGCGAATATAGTTTTTGCATGTACACAAGAATTCATATGGGTGTATAAAATAGATTTTGGATGTACAAAATACAGTATGGAGGAAGGTAACAATGTAAAAAAAATTACTCAAAGCTTAACCCTCTTTTTTTTGTCGTTACTGACTCTAAAGGCTTGTTCAGTGGCGAACAGTTCGCCATTTAGCCTGATTCAAACAATATTATTCTAATGTTTGCGTTGACAACCATTAATGGAAGCATCTCTTCAGATAAACTAATAATAAAACAATCTTGATAATTAACATAGATTAACGATACAAGATTATTTACTTATTTAGATTATTTTCAGGGGAATTGAGATTATTGGTTTAAAGATGGCACCAAGCTGATAAGCTAAGTAGTACTCCCTCCGTTTTTTTATTTGCTATATTGTTGCTTTGGGAATGAAGCCACTAACTTTGACCGATTATTTTGATTTTTTTATAAGTAAAAATATAGTCATGTGTGGTCTTGTTATATTCGTCTTGATGTGTAGATTCATAATATCAATTTTTTATAATTTTTACTTAAACAACATAAGAGATTTTAAGGGTTAAATAACGTCTTGAAAAATGCGCAACAACAATGTAGCAAATAAAAAAAAGCAAAGGGAGTAACTTCTAAATTTTGTAAATTCATTGACAAAGTTCTAAAAAACAAAGCATTAGATAAACAACAAGGTTTTCAAGAGATCTTCTGACGTTAAGACTAACGTCGGATGTGATTAGGTTACCAAGACGTCATTCGCATGAATAAAAAACGTCAACTGGACTGGGTATTACAGCTAAGTTAATTAAGCTCTTGCACCTATTAGTTATGTCAACCTTAAATTACCTCTAGTTAAATTAGTTAGGCATGTAAACATATTAGTTATACCATAGAAACCATAACTATTAACTTTGAAAGGCTATAATCATAAATATTGACCCAAATACTATAATTATTAATCCAAAGCCATAAGTAATTATTAGAAAATTGTAGTTATTAATCCAAAATCATAACTATTAACCTAAAATGCATATCAATCTACCAAAATATCATAAGAAATTACAAATTACCATAATTATTATCCATAAACCATAACTATTTACCTTTAAATCACATCTATTTACCCAAATCCATAACTAACAACCAGAAAAACATAACTATTAAACCTAAGCATAACTATCAACTTGAACATCGCAACTATTTACCCAAATACCATAACTATGAATCAAAATACACAATTCAGGTTCTCATATAAAAAAAGTAAAAACTAAACCATTTTAAATTTCTCCATCAATGCATGTACGTCCTCTTATTGTCACTAATCTTCTATTATATTTTACTTCAACAAAAGGAAGGCCAACAATCTTGTGGTACTATTCTTGTTGTTGACTCATGCTACAAGTCCTACAGATCTCTGGCATCGGGGATTAATATAACATAATAACAAACCCATAATCTGATTTGTATTGATTAGTCTACTTTTAGCTTAACTAGGCACAAAATTAGCAACAATTGAGCTAAAAAACTAACAAAGATGGATGATTTTGGTGTTTTAGCTCAAAGAAAGAGAAAAGACACATAAGAAGGCTTTAGGCTCCTATATGAATATGATTACATGCTACAACAAGAAAGAGAAATACTTGGGTAGTGGAGGGAAATAGCAGTGGCTTAAGGAAATATAATGGCAATAGGCACAGGAGAGAGAACACAAGAGTGCGCACTAGAGAGAGAAATGAGAGTGATGTGTGTTTGGCTCTTTTTTTATTGTCCAACTAGTGTGTTGGCCCGGGCGTTGCCCCCGGGTGTTACCTCTTTTCTTCTTCACAATTGATACGTATTTTTTCCACTCTTGTAAAAAATTTTTTTTAAAAAAAACTAACATTTAATTTAATTTATGTTTGCAATGAATATATAACATTATGTGGATTTATGAAGCACTAAAAAAAGTTGGTTGAGATGGTGAGGACAAACTTCTCTTTGCAAGAAGTTGCATGTTCAAATCTGTAATACTCCGTATTTTTGGGAGTTATTATTTTATAAATAAGAAATATAAAGAATAAAGTGAAAGTGAAAGTATTTTATATATATAATTTGAGTAAGCATACAGTTATAATTTTAATATACAACTTACTTTTGTACCCAATTATATTTTAATTAGGGTTGTTTTATTTTCAAAATAAAAATAAATAAGAATCAGGTTTGGAAAACAAATCCTAGTGAACATATGTTTCACATGGGTATAAAGTAAAGAGGGAACTAAAACCCTATTTTATTGGAGTGACCAGTCGTTTTTTTTAATTCCCAAATCTTTCTCTCTCCTCTTTCTCTTCTGCGTTCTTTTCTTCCATCTCCTCCTGCGTGATTTCTTTCTCCTCTGCTGTGCTCTGCTTCTTGAAACTCCTCTGCCAGATTCTTGGAAAAGCTCGCGCCATCTTCGTCAAGCACATCGTCGGTGGTTCGTAGTTGCTGCCGGAGGTCTCGCACGAGGCTGCGGTCCGCTCGCGTCTGGTGGTTCGATCGTGGGGGTTCGAGCGCTTGTGGAGGTTCGCGCGAGTGTGGGTCGAGACTCGCGTGGCTATGCGGGTTCTGCCGGAGGTCTGGGCAAGTTCGCGGGGGTCGAGTCGAGGGGTGTGAGCTGTGGTCGCGCGAAGCTTCGTTCGAGGGCGTGCGGTGCGTCGAGGCGAGGGCAGTGGTGTGTGTGCGTGCGCTCGAATCTTCGAGCGTGGTGGCGTGTGGCTGGGTTGCAGCCGGGTTTCTTCGACACGTCGCCGGTGATTGTCGCCGGCGACTCCTTTCGGTATAAAAAAAAAATTTCTTTTAAAATTAATTTATATAATCTGATTTTGTAATTCTTATGTATCTTGGATTAAGTTTGTAATTATAAATTAAGTATAGAATGAGTAAAAGAAATCAGATTTACAAATATATTTTAGTTCTTATGATAACTCTATTTCGCAGATCTGATTTTATTATACTTGGGTATTATACAAAGGTTGGTTTGTAAATTAAGTATAGTAAAAGTTAAAGGAATCAGATTCTTGAGTATGCTATTAGTTCTTAGGATGTTTTAATTCTTAATTCTGAGTTAATTATACTTATGTATATTTGTGTAAGTTTTAGTATTATAAACCAAGTATGATATAAGTTACAAAAAAAACCAGATTTGCAAACATATGTTTAAAGTCCTAAGTATGTTAGTTCAATAAAGTTTATGAAAAGAAATTTAAAACAAGATTGGTTAATTTTAATATTCAAAACACCATATCTTACATAGTTGGATAAGCTGATTTTTACTTTAATAGTATCAAGGACTTAGCACTGAAGTATTTCTATTATTCGAT
This sequence comes from Beta corolliflora, assembly GCA_947648045.1. Classification (NCBI taxonomy): domain Eukaryota; kingdom Viridiplantae; phylum Streptophyta; class Magnoliopsida; order Caryophyllales; family Amaranthaceae; genus Beta; species Beta corolliflora. The sequence continues at coordinate 512,534 of CANSZD010002974.1, read as the reverse complement.
TAGGTCCCAATTTCATAAGCGGAACGTTTTAAGTAATCAGCAAAGATTCTCCATTACAAGGTACGTACGCGTACTAGTTCAGTTGCAATTACTAGTATCATGTTAGGTTGTGGATTATTCTATTGGAACCTAGAATCATGATAGGGAACGATTGTATGATTGTGATTGTTGAGATTGTTTGGTAGCATGATTGCGGTATGTAGCATTGTTATGCGTAATTCTATCGTATCATAAGCATGAAAGTTTTGGATTTGTATTCTTTGATCTATGGTGTAACAAGGATGTTACAAGAAGTAAAGATTTGAGTATTGTATCTAAGAAGGAATGTTAAATGATTACATATTTAATGTGGTATAAATGGACAATACTAAGGTGATGGATGTGGAACGGAACGAAACCGTATTTACATTTCATCTAATGGACCAAGTTGTCTATTAAGGATTAAGTAGCCCGTATGATTCTAGAAAGATGACGGTGCCCGTTCGATGCCAAATAAATTGTAAAAACGGAATTTAATGTTTTTGTAGCATCATGTCTAGGAATGGTTTTTGTTATTCTGATTATGCTTAGTGTATTATTTAACTGATTATGTACGTACTCAGCATAGCTGATTGTTTGTTATTTGTGTTGTTTGTTGACCTGTGATGAACCATTGATATTTCAATGGGGAGCAGATTAGGTATGCTGATGATGCTGCATAAGTTCGGGCATACGGGGGATACTTTTGATTATAAACTTTTAAATTATTTTGGTTGAACATCCTAGAGATTGTTTATGATTTACATAGTTAATGGTTTTAAATAAAAGGGGTCAATAGTGATTCCCAAGTTGTAGTTAAGTTATCATTTTATTTCCGCTGCAATTTAGTTTTCATAATAAAGAGTAAGTTAGTGTTTTAAATTCAATAAGCCTTGCGTTTCACCGCGGCGGTAACACTCCCAAAGTCGATACAACGTAGCTTAGACGTGTATGGATTTTGGGGGTGTTACAAAACTGGACTCAGAGCCAAAAGTTCCTATTTTCAAAGATGTTTAAAAGATTTTTAAATTGGGTAGTATGGGATAAGAGCATATAGATTACTTTTGCGTGCATTAAATCGTAGGAATGATTTTATTTGTAATGCGTTTCTTGCCTTACTTGTCTGATATGTTTATAGAAAGCATGCAAATACTGTCGAATGAATCAGATATCTGATTATATGAAATATGGTGTTGGTTGCTTGATTGAATTTGTGAAAGGTTCTTTGAAATCTTCGAAGTATGAATAGATTAGAAGGATGTACAAGAATAGGTGCATAGATAGTGATATTTTATAGACGCACTAAGTTAGATATTGAAATATTTTATTCCCTAAAATTTCGAAGTAGTATAATTTTCCAAAGATGTTTCAAAAAAGTATTGAACTAAAAACATTATTTCGAATATTTTAAGAAAGAATCATATAAATTGCTATAAATGTTTTGAACTTGGAGTTCTGAAATTGAATATAATCGTTTTACCTCTTATATATGTTTATATATAATGTATACTTAAAAACCTTCAATTCACAAAACTTACACTATTTTCCTTATTTAAATTCGCAGATGGTTTACGACATAGGTCCTAAGGAATACCTAATGAAGCACCGAATAGCGGAAGATTGGGACATCTGGGCCCATAAGATGAAAGCTGCTATGGAGTATAGGACCTTACAGGGAGATACTAGGCTTATGACTGAAATGGAGAAAATATATTTTATGCTGCAGTACGTCCCTAAGGAGGAACCCTACCTTTTCGTGCACCATAGATATGGGGATATATGGTCCGAAAATGGAGCTTTTAATGCAACCAAACACACTTACTGGAGCCAATACCTTCCTACTGTAGGACATTTCATTACTGATCTTAAATTTTGTGAAAATGAATGGAGAATTCGTGAGAAAAGAAGTTGTGAGCCCTCTACCTCATCACCTTTAGTTAGAAGAACCTATCATGTGGGGGAAAGCTCGGGAACTAATGTGAATTCTGAGAACCCTAGAGTTAAATCTGAGCCGCGAGCGTCCTTTAGAGCTGCAAAAAGAGCTAGGAACCAAACTTTTGAGGATGAGTTCATACCCGAGGACTACCACATAGCGTCAAACCTCGAATCATGTACCTACATTTCCGATGATGAGGGGAATAATAGGACATTCATCGCAGTGATTGGGGAAGATAATGCTGAACCTATACTTGACTTGGAAAATGAGGAAGAGGGAGATCCTAATGAAAATGAGTCTGCTGAAGAGGGAGATCCTAATGAGAATGAGCCTGCTGAGGAGGATCCGATTGAGGAAAATGACCATGAAGAAGAAGCAGAAGAAGAGCCCATAGAAGAAGAACCTCTGGAGGAAGAACCTCTGGAGGAAGATGAACCAATAGAGGATGATGAATCTTCGGAGGACGAAGCCGACATGGAAGAAGGAATAGAAAATCCTAATTCAGATGACGAAGCTCACCATTACAGTCCCTAGTTTCTTTTGATTATATAATTAGGATTAGAATATTATTTTATTCGTTTATTTCAGTTTTAATAAGGCTTGCATGCCAAATAGCAAATTAGTATTCTTTGATTCTTTTATTTATTCAAATTATATTTTCCTTGGAAACAATAAATTTTACCCTTTCCAATAATAATACAACAGTTTTATTCTTTTATTTGATGTAACATCTTATTTGAGATGTCTATATTGCAAGTCAATAGAGACTTAATGATTGCTCGCAATAAAACGTGTTATATAAACATGCCAATGTGTAGTAGTTAAATAAATTAACGCCTATGTGCATGTCGCTGAAACAGCCGTTGTATCATTTTTCAGCGCAGAATGGTTCGTCAAGGCGGCACGCCTGATAACTCTCTGAATATCGAGCAATCGATTCGTGATCTCGTGCAGATCACAGCTAACTTAGCCCAAGGACATCACCGGGATGGGGACTTGTCTGAAAAGGTTGCCCGTAGGAACCCACCAGTACTGAATGGGAAAGGGGGACCTGAAGAATTGGAAAACTGGGTTGGGGAGTTTGATAAGCCGTTCTTCTTTACCCTCTCCCCGTCCGGATGACAAGATCGTGCCCTTAGCAAGCTATTACCTACAGGGGGATGCCCATTTTTGGTGGACTCAAGTTAAGGACAACCTCCTTAAACAACCTGACTTTGGGTGGGAAACCTTCAAGAAAGCCCTGAGGGATAAGTATTACCCACCATACCTTAAAAAGCAGAAAGCCCAAGAGTTTATGATGCTAGAACAAGGGAACCTGTCTGTTGAGGAGTATTACCGTAAGTTCATTGAGTTGATAAGATTTGCGCCTGAAATTGCCCCTACTGAGGAAGCTAAGGCCTCACGTTTTGAATTAGGGCTCACCCTTGACCTACAAGGGAGACTTGGGGGAGATACTTTCACCTCATTGGACCATGTCTTTGGCAAAGCTGCCCACCTATATGCCATAAGGAAACGAGAGGAAGGAGGTAAACAAGGTGAGAAGCGAAAGGAGAATCCAAACCCCGAGGTTCAGAGATTTGAAAAGAAACACCATGGGAACCAGAACAATCAAACCTCCCAAAGAAACTTCAATAAGGGACCCAGCAACTATAACACCAATAACCGCAAACCTGAGCGTGTGTATAGGTGTAAGAAGTGCCCATACAACCATCCTGGGAAGGATTGCGAGGGTAATAAGGTGGAGTGTCATGAATGTGGAAAATGGGGCATAGAGCGTACGAGTGCTATTCGAAGAATAAGGTTAACCCCAATAGTCAAGAAAAAGGGAACTATGGAGACAAGCCTATGAATGGGAATAAGAATGGTGGAAATGCATACAATGGGTCAGGGAACTCTAATTACTCCAAACCACCAACCAATGCAAATAATCAGGCACCAAATGGGAACCATGTGACCAACAATAATGATAATAGGGGCACAGGGAAGCTGTATATGATGACGGTTAGCGAAGAGGAGGCTCGTAGAGATGTTGTCACGGGTACTTTCTCTGTCAACTCAATTCCTGTTAAAGTATTGTTCGATTCTGGAGCATCATTTTCTTTTATTGCCCATACAACTGTTAGAACTCTAGAACTGGTTAAGTCCGAGTCAATTTGTATTCAACCCTACCTCGATAAATTCGTAGTCGTGTTCATAGACGATATATTGATCTATTCAAGGAGCAAGGAAGAACATGAGGGACATTTGGAGCTTATTTTATAGACACTTAGGGGAACTAATTGTATGCAAAGTTTTAAACAGGTTATTCGATTGCATAAAGTACCCGAAACTCTTTCAAGGGGTAGGTGAGTTACGGGGACGTAACTTTTCTTTTAAGGGGGGAAGAATGCGATAGAATTTCGCGCTTCCACCCTAAAGTTTCCTAAAGTTTGCTTAAGATTGTTATTTATGTGTATTATTGCTTATGTGTATTATTGCTTATGTGACTTGCGAAAACTAGAAAACGCTTGTGAAATATTGGGACTTAGAAGTGCAAAAGATCGTCGTTAAGACTGGCTACCTCAAAGTTTCGGGACGAAACTTCCTTTAAGGGGGGAAGCCTGTAATACTCCGTATTTTTGGGAGTTATTATTTTATAAATAAGAAATATAAAGAATAAAGTGAAAGTGAAAGTATTTTATATATATAATTTGAGTAAGCGTACAGTTATAATTTTAATATACAACTTACTTTTGTACCCAATTATATTTTAATTAGGGTTGTTTTATTTTCAAAATAAAAATAAATAAGAATCAGGTTTGGAAAACAAATCCTAGTGAACATATGTTTCACATGGGTATAAAGTAAAGAGGGAACTAAAACCCTATTTTATTGGAGTGACCAGTCGTTTTTTTTAATTCCCAAATCTTTCTCTCTCCTCTTTCTCTTCTGCGTCCTTTTCTTCCATCTCCTCCTGCGTGATTTCTTTCTCCTCTGCTGTGCTCTGCTTCTTGAAACTCCTCTGTCGGATTCTTGGAAAAGCTCGCGCCATCTTCGTCACGCACATCGCCGGTGGTTCGTAGTTGCTGCCGGAGGTCTCGCACGAGGCTGCGGTCCGCTCGCGTCTGGTGGTTCGATCGTGGGGGTTCGAGCGCTTGTGGAGGTTCGCGCGAGTGTGGGTCGAGACTCGCGTGGCTATGCGGGTTCTGCCGGAGGTCTGGGCAAGTTCGCGGGGGTCGAGTCGAGGGGTGTGAGCCGTGGTCGCGCGAAGCTTCGTTCGAGGGCGTGCGGTGCGTCGAGGCGAGGCGTGGTGTGTGTGCGTGCGCTCGAATCTTCGAGCGTGGTGGCGTGTGGCTGGGTTGCAGCCGGGTTTCTTCGACACGTCGCCGGTGATTGTCGCCGGCGACTCCTTTCGGTATAAAAAAAAAATTTCTTTTTAAATTAATTTATATAATCTGATTTTGTAATTTTTATGTATCTTGGATTAAGTTTGTAATTATAAATTAAGTATAGAATGAGTAAAAGAAATCAGATTTACAAATATATTTTAGTTCTTATGATAACTCTATTTCGCAGATCTCGATTTTATTATACTTGGGTATTATACAAAGGTTGGTTTGTAAATTAAGTATAGTAAAAGTTAAAGGAATCAGATTCTTGAGTATGCTATTAGTTCTTAGGATGTTTTAATTCTTAATTCTGAGTTAATTATACTTATGTATATTTGTGTAAGTTTTAGTATTATAAACCAAGTATGATATAAGTTACAAAAAAAACCAGATTTGCAAACATATGTTTAAAGTCCTAAGTATGTTAGTTCAATAAAGTTTATGAAAAGAAATTTAAAACAAGATTGGTTAATTTTAATATTCAAAACACCATATCTTACATAGTTGGATAAGCCGATTTTTACTTTAATAGTATCAAGGACTTAGCACCGAAGTATTTCTATTATTCGATTAGGTCCCAATTTCATGCGGAACGTTTTAAGTAATCGCAAAGATTCTCCATTACAAGGTACGTACGCGTACTAGTTCGACTTGCAATTACTAGTATCATGTTAGGTTGTGGATTATTCTATTGGAACCTAGAATCATGATAGGGAACGATTGTATGATTGTGATTGTTGAGATTGTTTGGTAGCATGATTGCGGTATGTAGCATTGTTATGCGTAATTCTATCGTATCATAAGCATGAAAGTTTTGGATTTGTATTCTTTGATCTATGGTGTAACAAGGATGTTACAAGAAGTAAAGATTTGAGTATTGTATCTAAGAAGGAATGTTAAATGATTACATATTTAATGTGGTATAAATGGACAATACTAAGGTGATGGATGTGGAACGGAACGAAACCGTATTTACATTTCATCTAATAGACCAAGTTGTCTATTAAGGATTAAGTACCCCGTATGATTCTAGAAAGATGACGGTGCCCGTTCGATGCCAAATAAATTGCAAAAACGGAATTTAATGTTTTTGTAGCATCATGTTTAGGAATGGTTTTTGTTATTCTGATTATGCTTAGTGTATTATTTAACTGATTATGTACGTACTCAGCATAGCTGATTGTTTGTTATTTGTGTTGTTTGTTGACCTGTGATGAACCATTGATATTTCAATGGGGAGCAGACTAGGTATGCTGATGATGCTGCATGAGTTCGGGCATACGGGGGATACTTTTGATTATAAACTTTTAAATTATTTTGGTTGAATATCCTAGAGATTGTTTATGATTTACATAGTTAATGGTTTTAAATAAAAGGGGTCAATAGTGATTCCCAAGTTGTAGTTAAGTTATCATTTTATTTCCGCTGCAATTTAGTTTTCATAATAAAGAGTAAGTTAGTGTTTTAAATTCAATAAGCCTTGCGTTTCACCGCGGCGGTAACACTCCTAAAGTCGATACAACGTAGCTTAGACGTGTATGGATTTTGGGGGTGTTACAAAATCTAGTGGCAAACAATATTTATTTTGTAAGATGACGTAACGATCTACATGAATATGACACATAAGATGACGTGGCGAAGCTACGTGGCGCATATATAGTGAATAGTGCCACGTGGCACCGTTCCTTTGATAGGAACACCTTTTAATATATAGTATAGATGTTAAGCTTAATATCATACCATCTTTTTGAATAATTTGTTTTAGATAAATGACAATGATTTATTTTTATAAATTGATTTTATGACCGTATTTTAACTTGCTCAACTTTTTGTAGATGTCGTTTGACCTTCAATTAATGAAATTTCTCTTTCAAAAACACTTGCTCAACTTTGACTTCGTAATATATTAATTCACATATAATAACCAATTAGTGAGTGGGCTAAGTTGACGGCTTAAATTGTTGCATGTCCAACTGTTGGCAACTAATAATGTGGTGTTAATTTGGTGTGAAAATATACTAGTAAAAAAAAGTGGATGCCAAACCATCTAACTTACTTGACAAAGTATTAAGGGGGGGTGACATTCAAAACGGATCGAATCGCTTCTAGAATACAACAATTTATGACTCTCTTCACACCAAAAAAATTATTTGTGAAACAAATTTATGAATATATATCATGGGTTCTTATTATTGTAACTTATACGTTTGAATACCGTTGAAGGTCAGTAATATCCTTTTATTTAACAAAAGAAGCAACAATAACGTAATAAATTGGTATATTGCTCTCTTTTTGTTCCCCTTGAAAGAGGGATAATGCCACCTTTGATAAACTTTATCATACATATAGTGTCTCTTTTAATAATATTCATTTTATTTCGGATTAGTTCAAATACTTTCATTTTTCATCCATTTCAAAGTAGTTCAAATACTTATGTTTTGGTAATGGTACCACCAATAATTTATTACTCGTCTTGTGATATACAACATGTGTTCTTATAAAATCTAAGTTTTTCATTAATAATAATTGATAATCACTTAACAACTTATCTCCTGAATACATGCAATTATAATTGTTCAAAGTACTTTGGGATGGAGGAAGTTTGATGTTATTATGTTAATATAGGATTTGTTTCAATATATAAATAAAATACCAAATCTCATTAGCTTTTACAAATAGATAATTAAGATTATCAACAATCGAAGTTATGCACCGAGCCATTGACAAATGTGACAAACCAAAGTGAGAAAAAAAAATAGAGCAAGTGAGCTAGTACAATCCATCAATAATCCTACATGATTTTGTTACATTTCACATGTTGACTTTCATACATGTCAATGCACCAATTTAACCATCAATAATCCTACATGATTAACACCTTACATTATTAATCCAAGAAACGAGAAATTCTCAATGTTACGTATATTGTGAAACGGAGATAGGCCCTGTTTGGCAATTAGCGAATAGCTATTAGCTTATAGCTGATTGTATTAGCTGATAACTTATTGTATTAGTTGTTTGTATAAAGGTGTTTGGTAAGCAGCTGATACTTGATTGTGTAAAATGACCAATAAGGACATGAGTTGTTATTTATAAAATAAATATGTTTGGTGAATATATATTGGAGATAAGATATACTAATAAATAATAATTTTAACCACATCTATAAAATTCAATATTCATCATTATTTTAAACTTTAAAACTATTCAAATATAAGAGTTGATAATTTGCAAATATATTAATAAGGATATGGGCGTAATCCATTATTGTACCTTTTATTATATATAAAATAAATATGTTTGGTGAATATATATTGGGAATAAAACATAAAGAAAAAAATCAGATATTGAAAGACAAGACTAATGCAAGATTAACAAAAATTACAAGAATAAGAAAATCAGATAAAAAAACATAGACTCATGATAGGTTTAGGGATACCTTAGTAATGGTAGTAATATTAAAGAACTTAACTTGTCAAAAAAAAATAAAAAAAATTAAAGAACTTTAGGACATAAATGATTTCCTCACTCATTCTCAAACCTCTAATATCAAAAAGCTCCTCCCACCAACTTTTTCAAAAAGAGATATTTGAATTCAAAAAGCTACTTCAAACCTCTTTTTACCAAACACCTATAATAGATAATTGATTAGTCAAATCCTCTAATATGAGCTCAAACCTCTAATTTTGCCCCAAATCTCTCATTACCAAACAAGCCCATAGTGACCTTGTTTGGTAAAGAGAGTTTTGGGGGAAAATTAGAGGTTTAAACTCATATTAAAGGATTTGACTAGTCAATCCTCTGATTTGAGTATTTGGTAAAGAGAGGTTTAATTTAGCTTATTGACTCAAAAAAAGCTCTTTTTGAACAAGCTGAGATGAGGAGCTTTTTTACATTAGAGGTTTGAGAGTGAGTATCAATTACATTTATGTCCTAAAGTTGTTGAAAATTACATTAATAAAAAATTAAAGGTACAACAACATAAAGTATTATGCACATGTCTTTATTAATCATTTTACACAACTATGTATCAATCACCTATCAGCTACTTACCAAATACATTTATATATAAACCGCTAATACAAACAACTAGTCAAATCAGCTAATACAATCAGCTATCAGCTAATATAATCATCTAACAACTAACAACTAACAACTAACAACTAACAACTATCCACTAATTGCCAAACAGGGCCAGTATCATTTTCTTATATGTGAAATGACCAAAGCACCCTTGATTTGGGCACCTTGCCAATCCCGGGTATGGGTTTATCAGCCCTTGCAAGGGAAGTATTAGCCTCGGGTATGGGTTTATGCCCAAGTCTCTAACCCTAAATTACCTTTTGCAACTCTTCTCGCTTTCTCTTTCAAGATTCATCTTGTTCCACCTTTCCATCAAAAAAATTGACGATTTTTCACACAAAATTTCGGATTTTCGCTATCAATTTACCTTCCTCCAATCTCAGGAACATAGAAGAAGAGTGCGAGAAGTATTCTGCGGCGAATTGAACTTCTTCGACGAGATCGGAAACTCGGATCTTCGATAAATTTAAAGGTTTGTTTCGAAGCGTTTTTAAGTTTAGCTCTAAAATTGAAAAATGGGATCTCCCACAAATTTGAGGGTAAATTAGAATATCTTTTAGTATTTTTTGTTTATTTTTATTGACATTCGTAAGCTCAAGAAAGTTTCAGATTTGGGGGTTCAGTTGAACCCTTCTTGAATGCGCCATTGAATTTTCTGTGAAATTGTATGAAGTTGTAGTTCTATATTTATTTGTACATGGAATAAATCCGTTTTCTTGTGATAAAAAGAAAGATATAATCTTGTGAATCTCAATTATGGAAAACCCTAAGTATTTTAAGCACAAATTCATTTTTAATTAAGTGGATGTTTTTATAGAAAAGTAGGTAATTTAGGGCTTTGCCGACATTTATTGAGATCATCAGAAAGCAGCGGCCTTTGTTAATTTTGGAATTATTGGTTGCTTTGTGTTATAAATTTTGAGGAGTTTTGCTTATTTGGTTTAGAAAATCCCAAGTTTTCGTTACATAACAGATGAGGGGTAGGAAACCAAATTTGTGTTTTACATTTCTGGATTACTATAGCTGCATTGTACTAGGATATGCTGATTGTAGTTCACATTTGTAATTAGTGACCTAAGGCTTTCGCTTTTGCTCTCAGAGAGTATTTCTGGAAGATATACTATGGCCAGTTTGGCTTCCGGAGATTCCTCGCAGGTCGGAGCTCCGGAAGTGGGGTCACTCAGAATATCTCAAGAGAAGCCTGAGGATGGTGGTCGATGGTACTTTTCTAGGAAGGAAATTGAAGAGAATTCACCATCTAGACGTGATGGTATTGACCTGAAGAAGGAAACATACTTGCGCAAGTCGTACTGCACCTTTCTACAAGATTTGGGAATGAGACTGAAAGTGTGAGTCCTTGTTGTTTTTGATTTTGTCTCTCAGTCATGATAGATATTTTTTAATACTCTTTCGGCCTTCAATGATTTCCTTGCTTACCTTGTTGTCTTTTTAATCTTTCTTCATTGTTTTAAGTGGTAAAACTAGATGATATTTGGTTTAGATGCTAACAAATTGAAAGGAATGTACAGCAGGACAGCTCAACAAATGCCATGTCTATCTCATTTTACTTGTGGGATGGATTCTATAAAGAGTGACTGCAATGAAACTATCAAGACTCAAGAGTATGTGGGGTGGGGGGAGGGGTGGGGTGGGTTCTCAGTAGAGCATTTGAATTTTGATAGGACTTTCTGCTTTTACCTTTTTCTAACTAGAGAAACAGATAACCAGCTACGTAAAGCTGTGTTTCTTGGTTTGAATGAACGATCTAGAGGTAACAGGCTCCTTTGACCCTGCTCCCATCCAATTTCTCATCGTAATAAGAAGCCTGTCATGCCCAATAATCATGTGGAGTTTGAGCTGGCTCCCTTGTCCTCACTGTCAAGTGCTTATTGGTCAATTTTTTTTTTTGAGTTGGACCTTTAAATCACAAGATCAATATGGTTTTGAGTTCCGTGCTTCATTGCTTCATTGGTCCGTTAGGATTTTAGAGGAGAGTTGTTTTTCCATCTCATATTACTTAGAATTATTAGATATAGGATAAGTGTATGGATGCAAGAAACTAATTGTCCTCATCTTTATGATGACCAGTTAACATATGTTGAATTGATACTTCCACAGTTTCTTAATAGATGCAGCCCACTTGCCAATGCACAAGTTTGACGATTAATATCTTTAGTTATATATTATTAAAAATTACAAAAAAAATAATATTTTGAAAATAGACATGGAGATCAACCCAATAATAATTAAAATAATGATACTTGTCTTTTCATATTAGTAGTTATATATGGTCAAAGTTAAAATCTAACACTAAGTTTGGTACTTTTTAGTAACACCGTATTTGGTATGTTTTTAGTAAAGGAAAGGAAAAGAAAGGAAAGGAAGGGAAGAGATAGGAAAGGAAGGGAAAATAAAGGAACTAAACTTTCTAATGTTTGGTTAATAGGAAGGATTTTAATTAATTATATCTTTCCTCCCAAATTCCATTTTGGGCGGAAAGGGAAGGGATGATTTATTAAGTTTTCTTTCATTGCTTCCTTTCTTTTCCAATTGAATGCCTTATAATTTTTTTTACCGAACATAGGAAAGTTTATTTTTTCTTTCCATTTTCCTTTCTTTTCGATCCAATTCCTCACTACCAAACACAATGTAAAGGAATGGAAAGGAAGGGAAGGGAAGGGAAGGGAAGGGAAGAGAAGAGATGGGAAAGAAAGGGAAGAGAAGAGATGGAAAAGGAAGGGAAAAGAAGGGAACTTAACTTTCTAATGTTTGGTTAATAGGAAGAAATTTAATTAATTATCTCTTTCCTCCCAAATTCCTCCAATTTAGGGAGGAAAGAGAAGGGGAGATCTATTAGTTTTTCTTTCCTCTCACTTCCAATTGAATCTTTTATATATTTTTTTTTACCAAACATAAGAAAGTCTCTTTTTTTCTTTCTATTTCCTTTCTTTTCCATCAAACTCTTCCCTACCAAACACGGAGTAAATAGTGTAAAAAGTGAATATGATGTATTTATTATGAAACGGAGGAAATATATGTTAAAGCAATAATTGATAGGATAGTGAAATGCACAACATATGAGATTACTATGAGAGTGCTTGGAATGCTTATGTGGAAATACCCTTTGTCTTGTCCAATGATTTCCTTTTGTCTTTACTTTCCAATTTTCTATTAGTATAGGACTGTTATTAGGGATCGACATTGAGTCTTGTCCTCTTCGCTATTGCGATATATGAAATAAGAGGGCCTATCCAAGGCGAGATAAGGTGGTGTATGTTTACAAATGATATTGTGTTAGTGGATGAGATAAGGGATAGAGTTAATGGTAAAGTGGAAAGATGGAGGCAAACATTAGAATCTCAAGGTTTAGGTTACGTCTGAGCAAAAACTTTTTCATGGGTCAATGTGTGGCTTCTAGGAAAGATTATTTTTGGTGGGGTAGCAGGGATGTTTGTGCTGAGGTGGGTTTGTGTGAACACATTGAGTTATTGGGGGCAAGATAAGAGAGAATTTGTTACTGTGGTTTTGGGCATCTGAGATGCCGTCAGCCGTCTAGAGGATGCACTGGCTAGGTTAATTTGAAGGTTGAGATATGGGAGATTCTAGAAGAAGGTGGGGAAGGCTGAAGGTGACTGGGATTCTCTAAGAGCTTCTGGGTACTGTAGTTGGGGAAACAGACAAGTTTGTGTCAAGGGACATCCCACATTTTGAGAAGTTAATTACAGACCTAGGTCTTGAAACTGAAAGTTGAACTTTAATATTCTTCTGACCCACATGGAAACTGAATTTTGTTCGGTGTAAACTTATAGCAACAATAATGGAAGTTCTGTTGTCACTTTTTGTTGTTGTTGATGGTAGGGGGAAACAAGTCTACTGATTTTTTGTTTAAAGTCTCATTAGCTCTATTTTCCTGCCTCCCTTTCCAGGCTTGATTTGAATATGTATGCGACTTGTGTTATTATTTGTGGATTTTCATTACCACTTTCTTATTGATTTGAATAGGTATAGGTATGGTATTTTGTTCAGTAATTTTCTGCAAATTGCTGTCATCACAGTAAATCTTGAAGTGGGTAGCTCATAAGTCATAACGTAGAACTTAACAAGGGGTATCTTCCATATGTTTTTTATGTTATCTCTTTGTATAAAGTACATGTTGCAATCTCTGGGGACTTAAGATTTTGTTGGTGTGCTCCATTTTTCTTGTGCGTTTTGGTTTGATGTCCGTGTTCTCGCGTCCTCTCATCATCGGAAGTCCCCTTCGGTAATTTTTGTAAGGCTTTACATGAATTGGTATTTCTGTATCTAATGCTACCAAGTGGTACGGGATATTTCTTTATTATATACTTCCTCTGTTTCTTTTTACTTGCAACGTTTGACTTTCACGATTGCCAATGCATAACTTCAACTATTAATATCTTGAATTACCAATAATTTAAAATTATGAGAAGTAGATTTTCGAAAAAATACATTGAAACGAATCTAACAAGATCCCACGTGAATATGTTTTTCCTTAACTATAAATTACCAAAGATAAACTAAGTGGAGTTGGGGAATAGTGTAAAAGTCAAACCATTGCAAGTAAAAAGAAACAGAGGAAGTACTTCTTAAGATTTAGTGCCAATCTCTGCAAATATCTCCTTATTCCAGTCTCCCTGAATAGAAGAGAAGCAACTCCTTGACACTAGGTAACTAGGGCTGAATGTCAAGCCTTCTCTTTTTTCCTATCAATTTTTTTATATCCTTCCCGTGCTTTGTAGGCCTTATATTACGAGTAAAATCGTGGAATTATTTTCTTGAAATTTCCTGCCCCTCCTCGCTCTCTCTCTATATAAAATCGTGGAATTATTTTCTTGAAATTTCCTGCCCCTCCTCGCTCTCTCTCTATATATAGAGGGAGGGAGGAAGAGAGTGAGGGAGGGAGATAAGTTCACATGAGAAAACATCTTTAAAAAAAAGTGGATGTGACTCTCAAACCTTAGTGAGAAGAAGTATTGTGACTCTAAGTGTTGTGATTCTAAGTCCTCATTTCTCACATAAGATGCTTTCTCATGTGATCTTGCCCTATATATATATATAATATCGATAGATAGATAGATATAGATATTAGTTCCCGAATTGTTTCATGTGAAAATCAATATAGACAAATTTGGAAGAGAAAAGGCTTTGAAAGACAAAGGAGATGTTTTCTTAATGAATTTGTTCTTCCTGAGCAAACAAGAGCTCCCTTTCTTGATTTAAAGCCAGCCAATTTTTTTCAACAAAACCCTCAACTCTCTCTCTTTCTCTCATAGTGAAGTCACTGGCCTAAATTGCAGTCAGCGACCATCTCTTGGGTAAATCCCCTTTTCCAACCACTTACCTCCCTCTACAGTCTATGGACTCAACACATGCTCAATTATCTCCAGGCTTTCACATCTTTGAGCAGGTTGGATCAGATTTATTCTTTGGTTGTCTCTATTCTCTCTTTTATGGCAATTTGGTTCTCCTCTTGGATCTTACATATATGTTGATTTCTAATTTTTTTTTCTCATCTCTGCTGTGTTCTTCCGCTTTTCTTTTGTCGTTTGATGTGAAAATAGAGAGGGAAGAGGAAATAAGCTTTTAGAGAGAGAAAGGAGGGTGGGAAACTGTCTAAAAGTGCGGTTTCTTACTTTATCGGTTTGCTTCTTATTTATAATTTTATATGAAGCCTGTAGAGGAGCTACTAGATTTTAACGGTACATAATACATACTACTTCTCCATCTTTACTGGACTCGTTTTTTTCTTTAAAAAAAATTTGTTAAACGTCTTTTTTCTGTTTTAAATATTGGGTCAATGCTTTTGGTTGTTTTTTTGGTGCAATGGTTTTCTAGAATTGTTATAACGAACCGTTTTTCTATATATTTTTTGGTTAAATTGCTTTTTCTTTTAACTTTTCCATGTTTCCCTATCTTGGAATTTTGCATATCTACTTCCTCTTTTTTTTGTTGCACCATTTTGGGCACTATATGTCGACCAACTTTGGCAAGTTTTCTCTCACCATTATATAAGAAAAAACATAGTCAAGTGAGATCTTGTTAAATTCTTCTCAATACGAGGATTCCAAATATCAACTCTTTATAATTTTTACTTATACGCAATCGGAGATGTAAATGTCCAAAGAAACGCGTTTCAATACATGAAAAAGCAAATGTGCAACTAAAAAAGCAAAAACAAAGGAAGTATGTTTTGTTTTCATTTTCCTTTCCTTTTTCTATGCAAAATATCGATTCATTAAAGGATCTAATTAGCAAATTTGGAGCTGTTTATTTAGCACATGTTTAAAAAGTAGGGATAGATCAAGCAGTAGGCACTTTTGATCATCGTTGATTGGGATTAATCCTATCTAGAAGAGTGGAAATGTTTGCTGGTCTCAAGACTTGAGAAGCAAAAAATAAAGCAAAGTTCTCGCGATTTTGTTGTTTCGAGCTCTTGTCCAAGTCTTGGATGCAATGATCGGGATAAGAATAGGGTAGTCAGTTGAGGAAGAAAAAGGCAGAAGCATAACTCATTTTGAAGTGGATTAATGGGGAGCAATAACTAATGATAAGAAGATGGACTTTATTTTAATCAATCCTTAGCATGCTAGAAGAGGTAGCACGGGTCAAACTTCGAAATTGTATGCTTGTAGCCTTGCAGGCCAACCCGTTCCATCTAAATAAATAACTGTGCCAACTGGTACTAATTATATACTCCCTCCGTCCCATAATATAGTGCTTACTTTTATTTATTTTCTTTTTCCTTAAAAAAAATCAAAAGCCCATAAATGTTTCTTGGAATTGTGTAAAACAATAAATAGGAGCACACATTTTGAAAGAAAGGTAGGAGTCTTTTGGAAAGTTTGTGTAAAAATTGAGGATAATTTATTCCAAACAAATTGATAAAAAATGAAGTAGGCACAATATTTTGGGACACCCATAATGGACTGTAAGCACTATATTATGGGACGGAGGGAGTATTAGTTTTGAAGAGCATAAAGGCTTAGATACCAGGTGTGGTGTTTTTTCTTACATTTAGCATATATTAAGTTGTTATTCTCGTTTCAAGGAACACTAGTATGACTATTGTGAACAGTTGACTACTCAATTACTTCCATAATATTAACCAGTGCACCCTTGTGGAGAACTTCTAACAAGTTCAGTATATGATCATATTTTTACTAGTATTAAAATGTTGTCGGAAATGGAAGCAACACTATTTTGTGGGCGTTTATGTCTTTGTGTTTGACATATCTGTGTTTGTGTGATTGTGTTTTAGATGTGGTATAGCTATATGATGATTGATGAACCTCATTTGTCAATAAATATCATACTTTATTGTTACTTCAATGCCTCTAAGAAAGTCTGCCTTGGGCAGTGAGGCAACATTATTGCACAATTGCAAAGAGGCTTACCGAAGATTGCACAAATGCTTAGAGGCTGTTTTTGTTTGGAGCTTGATCGGAAAGGCAATTGAATAGTCTGTCTTCATTAGAAACAAGAAGCAGAGATCACTCTAGTGGAGATATGATCTAGTCATTGTAGTTAATATCTGAAAAATATCCTTTTAGTTCAGTACAACTTCTTGAAATTGATGAGAGTGTAACAAACTCATTTGTCTATTGACTTATAGTGTTTATATTATGAACTTGGGAGAAGGAAAATTGGAAAAGGTTTGAGGATGTTTGCTTCGCTTTACAGTTGCTTATATATTGCTTTGCTCTGCGTTTCTTGTGCTAAGGCTTTGGTATGGTTTCGGGAGACAAAGGATCAGAGAGGATAGGTGTAGGAGGAATAAGTCTATGACTCTATGTTTATGGTATCTACTTGCACTGTTTTCTAATTATTGGTCTAAGATGTAGATTCTCACATTAATTATTACCTGGCTGAAGAATTTAATGTGATTGTTGGCATCAGTATTGGTTTGACTATTTTAGTAAATATTAGAAGTGTGACATATTTTGTATGTCATTTTCTCTGTGTAAACGTCTGTGTATGCTCATGAAGCTTCAGTGTGACATTTTTTTTTCTTTTTTGTAAATGCAGGCCTCAGGTAACAATTGCTACGGCAATTATTTTTTGCCACCGGTTTTATCTCCGTCAGTCCCATGCCAAGAATGATAGAAGGGTACGCGTTGGTGCCAGTTTCTAGACTTGTTTTCTTTTCTTCCTGCTGGTGTTTTAAGATCCTAAGAATCTGATAGAAAAAATTGATTATTTATTTTACTTCAGTTCTTGTTGTGAAGAACACTCTTGAGTTAGATTCTCATGTGTTGCAGACTATAGCCACAGCTTGCATGTTTCTTGCTGGGAAAGTGGAGGAAACCCCACGTCCATTGAAAGATGTCATCCTTGTTTCCTATGAAATAATTCATAAGAAGGATCCTGCTGCAGTTCAGAAGATTAAGCAAAAAGTACTGTATCTCTGTTGTTTTTTTTTACCTTTTTTTTTAATATTTTGTTCAGACTGTACAGAAGAACTTTGACCTTTTGCCTTTATTTTTAGTTCCAATGTAGTAGTTTCATCTTTCTCTCTATACATGTGCCACAAAAATTCCGGTGTCCTGTTAGAATCACATATCTTTATTACAGCAGGATTCATGCTCTTTGGAAGTTTAGAGGTGTGAGTCTTTTCCCAGGGAAGACGGTGGAAATGACTTCCAGGGACAATACTGCTACTGCATATATCATTTGCACTCTTTTTACGAAAATTAGAATAGAAAGATCATATCCCATTTTAAAAATTAAGCACGACAAGGCTTGCCTGTAATGTTCGTTTTCTGCCTGCTAGGTGTTCAAATATCATTCTTTTTTTCTTGCTGGGGGCTCTCGACTTCTCGGCTCTCTGTTACTTATCTAAAATGAAGTAATTAACTACTTGGCTGAAAATGAAGATTTTTTTTAGCAGAGTAACACTTTACATGTTTTCTGTATGTTTGAGTAAAAAGAGTCAGGCAGAAGGGCCAGTGACAGTTGACTGGAAACTGATTCTAAGGGGGCTGACAGTTAAATGAAGAATTGTAGTAGATATTATTGCTTTCTACTTCATATACTTCTGCCTGTGATTGTTTTGATCTATATATGTTTGATTTAACATGCAGGATGTGTATGAACAACAAAAAGAGCTAATTTTACTTGGGGAAAGGGTTGTACTGGCAACTCTTGGTTTTGATCTGAATGTGCAACATCCATATAAACCTCTCGTTGAGGCAATAAAGAAATTCAAGGTCGCACAGAATGCCCTTGCCCAGGTTGCATGGAATTTTGTCAATGATGGGTATGATGCATCTGAAAATTTTGTACAATGACATGGAGATCTTTCCTCCAAACCCATAAAATTGACACTGAAATTGGCCATGTAGGCTGCGGACATCTCTTTGCTTGCAATTTAAGCCCCATCACATAGCAGCAGGTGCCATCTTTCTTGCTGCCAAGTTCCTCAAAGTCAAACTTCCTTCAGATGGCGAGAAGGTCTGGTGGCAAGAGTTTGATGTCACCCCACGTCAATTGGAGGGTTGGTCCTTTAATTTAAGAACTTGCTTTGGAACCATAGCAGCAGATAGTTGTTTCTCGTAATATGTTTATATTCTATCTGTTGTTTTATCTGTTTGTTTCCCTCCTATTGTCATTCGAGAACGGGGAGGTAATGCCAGGAGATTACATGCTGCAATACTTTTCTTTTTGAACCGAAGGCAATACTTTTCTGATTGTCGCATTCATATTCCTTGCTTCACTTCTGCAGAGGTTAGCAATCAAATGTTGGAACTATATGAGCAGAACAGAGCACCACCAAACCAAGGTAGTGAAGCTGAAGGCAGTGTAGCAGGAGGGGCTGCTAATCGGCCAACCTCAAGAACTTCAACTGAGGAGCCAGTACCGAATAGTAATTCTTCTCAAGCTGGAGCGGCAAAGCCTGGATCCTTGAAACCACCAAGTGGTCATCAATTGCCTGATCTTTCAAACAAACACGCTGGACCCCCTAGAGGCTCTCATAATCGGAGTAACGATTATGGGAATTCAGATCACAAGGGGCATGGAGAACCTAGAATTGCGGAGCCCTCGGTTTATGAGGAGAATTTGGGGGATGGGCAAATTATGAGGACTGGCCCGGATTGGAATAGTAGTGATGATAGTAAAGAAAAGAACGCTGGGGGAATCAGAGTAAAAGAAGGGGGGGATTTGAAAGATAAATATCATAGCAATAATGTAGAATCTAAAGAAGGTGGGCAAACCCTATCACCAGCTGAATCGCTGGAGAAGATAGATACAAACAAGTTGAAGGAATTATGTGAAAAGAGAAGGAAGTCTAGAGCAGATCCCATTAGGAAGAAAGACTCGATGGATGAGTATGATCCTATTGTGAAGGAGCTGGAAGAGGGTGTTGAGTTAGCTGCTGCTGAGAGTGAGAAAATAAAGCAGGAAAAAAAGCAGAACTGGCCCCAACCCTCTACTCGGCAAGATAATGATAGGTCACATAATAGCAAGCATCTTGAGATGTCTGGAGATCGACCACATGTGGGCTTAAAGGGCCAGCAATCACATGGACTTGATATCGAGAATGTAGAAGAAGGTGAAGTGTCTGCATTAGATGATTCTAGCTGGGATTATCAATCACCCAAGTCAAATGATCGGAAGAGAAAGGCTGGGAGTCCACCGGACAAAATAAGTGATGGAAAAAGATGGCGTGATATGCCAGGGGGAATTTTCTGAAGATAATAGCCGGATAGGCCGCCTTGCTTATCCTGATAGAGATCACAAAAGGGCTGTACCGGAAAATCATGCCTAAAGCTTGTTTATCTTTCCATGAAGCATAAATTGGGCTATTAGCTACCTACATATTGTTTGTAGTAGAGCATAATGCAGCTGCTTGATTAACATTATAGGTACGCCTGGAATGCCATCTATTTGGTGCTTGTGCTTCTATGTTTCAGTGAGTTTTCGTCCGTGTTAATAAAATAATAGAAAAAAAGCAAAAACATTCTGACAAGTCAAAATTTTGCTGTCCAGCTTATATGGCTTCTTGACCACTTTTTTTTCCCTTAAGTGAATAGTATTATCACATTAAACATGATGTGCATCAATTAAAACATTATAATTGTATCATTCTAAATGTTGTTCCTAATTCCTTATCATATGCATGGATGTGAAATATGTTAAGAGGTTATCCCCTTAAGATGGTATATATATTTGATCTAGTTTGCAATGTTAACTGTTTCTCTGTTTCATTTTCATATACTTCGTTTATTCCAGACTAGCAATAATCTGCAAAAAATGTCCACTGTTCAATTTTTCATAACTTGGTCGTTTTTTTCTGCTCAACTTGTTTGTATGGCTGATAAGCTCTGTAAGTCTGTTTTGATTAGTTCAGTTTTGCTTTTCTCCTCCTGTTTTATATTTATAATAGAAAAGCTTTAGTCTAGATGATGCTTTGTTAAAGCTTTGCCTAATACTATAGCTTCTTAGACATACTCGACTGATGCTGGATCTGGAATTAACTTGAAAATGGTGTTAATTAGGTCTCTTTTTTTCGCTTCCTGTGAAGCCTTTTTCTCACAGTTAGAAGAACAACCTAGTGTTTGTGTCAATTAGGTCCACAGCCAAATAAACTATCCCCCACTCAGATCCTTTTTGTCAAAACATGTGTGCAAGGCATGGCTGTGCGCCCAGCCTGTTCTGGATATCCTCCATTTGAAGTCTATTAGGCAAGGTCTGTTTGATGGAGGTCAAAGAGAAAGTGTAGACCTCTAGTTTTGATTGCTTAAGATCGGATTGCCTAGTATGACCTGCAAACTCTATTGTAGCTGAGAAACAATATGTTGGTGGCTACTTAGGAAATTCCTTAATTGCTTTGGTGTCCTTGAGGGTTACTGTTATCCCCTTGGTGAACTTTGGTTGCTCCCACAGGCCACAGGTTAAAGGAGCATTGGCTTCATGGCCCAAATGGATTTAATATGTGATCTTTGGTATCTTAATACTCTTTTTTTTTTCCTTGATCAGTCAAGTGGAAATGGCCCTGTGCCTGAAATGGGAAAACATGGAAATCCCATATTGCAGTAAAGCTTTTATTGAATTTTTTTTCTGATGCAGCTCTTTTGGGAATTGTTTCCATGAAATGAAAGGCAACACATGAATAGTTACGATTGATGACTAATCCGTCAGATCCTTATGGGCTGTATGCTTTCACATTATGAGGTCGAACTTTGACGGTTAAGTTTTCAGAATTATGAACAAATATAGCTAGATTATAGTAAAAAGTATTCTCATGATTTTATTAATTATAACTTGTATAAATATATAAACTAATAGTTAAACATTGGCCTCAAAGTGATAGTAGCTATTGTTTAGGAATGTGATATTTGTTGGACCTGGCAAAATTAGCTCATATTGATTACCTGAATTGAATCACCCATCCCATACAAATTGTGCCCAAAACCAGATAACATGGTATTGACCCGGACTGAAGTTGACTGATCCAACTTAAAAATTAAATCAACTAATGTTGATCACATTTTCATAAAGTTTTATCAACTGACATGAATATGACCTTATTAGAATTGATAAGAACCAATTGTTAAATGATACAAATGACTTGAAGCATAACAGAGCATTGGTGCAAAAATTTGAAGGATTATTTGCTTATCCAAATATAGCTTCGCTAGTTATGACTATGAAATGTGACCACTTGTTTGATAATTACTTATTTTTAATAATTTAAATTGCTAAAAGTATTTGATTGAATATCTTTTAGCTGCATGCTTTTTATTCATTTCAATGACTTCTTTATCTCGAGTCGAGTCTGATTCATGCCATCATCTCAGCTTTTGGCAACCTGCGTGGCTGCTTGTCATCAAGCTGTAGCCTGTTTGTGTTTGGCGTCCTGCTTCTTTTATTGTTTGATTCTGTCTGCTAGCAAACATATCAAGTGTAGTTGTTACAGCTTGGGAAAGGTTCTGCAGAGGTTCTTCTTAGAACCTAGTTAGTTGATCTGCTGAGGAAAAGTTATTGTTATTGCTTTAAATAACGAGTCTGTCTTTGCTTGTGGTGTCTGCACTTGTAGCTTGCGAAATAGTAACTCTCCAGTCTCCACTGTTTTACATGCTACTAACTATTACACCTTTCAGTTTTCTCCATTGGCAATCTTCAATATTTCGATGTTGTTGAGCATTCTTGCCTGAATGTTATTGTGAGAGGAAAAGTGGGTTTGCTAAATTCATTTTGGAATTCGTCTTCCCTTAATTTTCCTTTGATAAGAACTTAGGATTGGATGTGACCGTAGTAGCTGCACTCCACACAGCAAAAAACAAAAGAAGCCAATCTTAATCTGTTGTAAAACTGGTATACGGTTTCTTGTCCATGGAAATGCTTGGACAGTATCTTGTTTTTCACTCCTAAGCCTCTAGTTGCATATAATTATTCCCTATAGTACTGTTTTTCCTTATGGTTGTTATTCAAGAATAAAAGGTTTGACAGTATTGAAGGTTGTATTTAGTACAATGTGTTACAACTAGTGCAGAAGCTATAGCTATAGCTGCAGTGTTCTATTTGTAGCTAATATGATGTATGTTACGTTATAGATTTTGTATATGTCTTGTATTATATTCAACGTGAAATAGGGTGACATTCTTTCTGGCCTCTACTGTTTTGGCTTTTTTGCATTTAGTTCCAGAGACATTCTTGTATTCTATACACAGTTGAGTGGTTATGTCGTGTTTTCTTCATGGCCGTCGGCCAACCGTATCATGCTATGCTCACTGCTTTGTTGTGAAGATTATGCACACTTGGTGTATTGTGTATAAATACAATAGCTACTGTGTGCTTTGGGCCAAATATTTGATTAGATGTTCCATTTCCCAGTTACACTTACGTGAAGATTGGTGAAGCAGTGCATTGAGCTGTTTCCTTGGCAACGAGGACTGCGCACATGAGCTAAATTCGATTTCATTCTGTTGATGTTGCATGTAACTTACTCCTGCAGAATTAACCAGTAAGCAGGTTTCCTGGCATTGTTTGATATAATGCTGGACAGAATTTCAGTTGTTCATGGGAATGAAATTTTGTACTTAAAAGCTGTTGTGTGATTTAATTATTGAAGCTATATTTTTATGGGACTGATGGTATTCTCATTATTCCCAATTGATATAAGCCAAAGTATTTTGGTATATAGTTCTTGCTTCTTTTGTGTGATGTGTAGCTGTGCAAGGAGAAACATGTGCAGGTTCAGTAATTTGGTGCTTTTCAATATGGTGGCAAATGTCTGGACTTTAAAGTTATATATATTTGCTCCCTCGGATTTAAAATGTATGTCATTTTCGTCCCACTATTCTCTTTTTAATCAATGAAATATACATTGTCACTTAGTAATGGCATTGTAGAACTTTATGTAATGTTCTATAATATCAAGATTGTATTTAATGCAGCAAATTATTAATAAATTATAAGTGGAAGGATCAATGTTCTTTTATACATATAATTAGTGGAAGTATTTTTTTTATAGTGAGATTATTGTTTCTTCTAGAGTAGGTATAGGTTACAATTGCTTGTAATTGCAAATTCCTGAAATAATATCCACATTCACTGGTTTAGAGCATGTACAATGGTATATGACTCTCCAACTAGCTCTCCACTCTCTCTCATCTATTATCTCTCTTTAAACTACTCTCAAGAACTATGTCTACAAACACTCGATAATAATAAAACTCTTTAAAAGAGCTCTCCATTCAACTTTTCATTTTTTTGGTGGTTTCCAGTGTCGATAAATGAACTTCATTTCATATTATGATCAAAGTTATATAAATAAAGTTATTTAGGTAAATTAAATATAATTACAAAAAAATTAATGTTTTTCATAATCTATATAATGTAGATTTTTTTTATAAAAAATATTAATTTTGAATGCTAATATTTAATTTCATAAATTTAAAAAAGTAGTAGATTTTGTGTATGAAATATATCCAATATTAGGCTCATTTTATAGATAAAGAAAAATTATAGTTGTTGGGATAGTAATTATTACCATTTTTTTTTTTAAATTTTTATGGAGGATCATTAAATAGTTGCAAGAGGAAAAGAAAATTTAAGTAATTGCAATAGTATGTGGGCCCTACACATTGGAGAGTCATCTCTCACTCAACCCAAATGGTATCTCCCTCAAGAGCCACTTTGCAAAGTGTCTCTATGGAGAGACACCCAAGAGCGTTGTTGAATAAGAGGTGGTCTCATTTTCTCTCCTTGGAGAGCTAGTTGAGAACCCAATTGGAGGCGTTGTAGCATACTCTTATGATCCCCTGATATAGTCTTACTTGGGTGTGTGTGTAATTTTTATAGTATGTATAATCTAAGTAACATTACATACCATACATCTAGAGTCAAGTAAGATACATATAAGATCGGAAAGCAAGAACGGGAAATTCTAGACTAGGGCTTTTGGGGGTGTCATTCTCCACACATTGTATGAAACTTTTTCGTTAATATTATCATAAAAGTACTGATGGGAACATAATAGATTCATTTTCCTTGGCCTTTTACATGTTCATGAATTATCATATTACTGAAGACCTATAAATGCATTGGACATTTTTGACAAATAACAGAGTTTGCGCCAACAACAAAAACCTTATAATACATAATCTGTTATTAGTCTATCTCCTTGCGCCAAGCGCAGGCCATGTTTTATCTTTTCTGTGCAGTTTTTTAATTTGTTTTCCTATAAATAGCCTCATGTTATACAAAATGTTTTACCACGACACTTCCCTGTGCTTCCAACTATAAAAATTACTCCAAATACTCTCTCAAACACTTCAAACACATATTCAAACTCATTCAATCACATTCAAACTCCATCAATTTCATATTTCAAGCTTCAAGATCGCTCCTCCTACGGATCTCACAAGACCCAGGCGATAAAGGTATAATTCCTAAGGTTTAATTCCAATTTAATTCTTATACTAACAATCTACTTTTCAGGAAAGGAATTCATGCTCTTATATAATACTCCCTCCGTTTTTTTAGATGTAACATATTAACTTTGGACACTATTCATCCAATACACTTTGACCATTAATTGTTATTTATACATAAGAAAAAATATAGTCGTACGAAATCTTGTTTGATTCGTCACGGTATACACTTTCCAAATATATACTTTTTATAATTTTTAATTTTAGACAATTAGAGATATTATGGGTCAAAGTTGTGCCTCGACAAATGTGAAAAGTCCA
Source organism: Beta corolliflora (assembly GCA_947648045.1). Classification (NCBI taxonomy): domain Eukaryota; kingdom Viridiplantae; phylum Streptophyta; class Magnoliopsida; order Caryophyllales; family Amaranthaceae; genus Beta; species Beta corolliflora. The sequence continues at coordinate 486,915 of CANSZD010002974.1, read as the reverse complement.
ATGTTACATCTAAAAAAAACGGAGGGAGTATGAAAAGTAACCTCTTCCTTGTATAAGAATTTAACATTTTATCAAAAACTAGTGACACGTTAAATCAGCAACTATGCAAGTGAAAAGCCCAAAAGCTAGACTTTTCATCGACGGCTTAAAAAAAAGACTAGTTTGATGGAAAACGGTTATCTCCAGAGCCTCTCTCTAGAAAAGACCCTTTAAACTTTGGGGGGGGGGGACAGAGGCCCTGAGTCTGTCTCAAACTCTTAATGCTTCACTTCATTCAGCTTATTTTGACAAATTTACAGCCCACAACACCTTGTTCACTAAGGATATCAAGAAGCAGCAAAATGTATTCCTTTGCTTCAAGTTTTGTAAAGCAAAATAAGTCATAACAAGTGTTCTCCCCCAACCCCCCAAAAAGAAGTTAAATAAAAAGAAGTTACAAAATGGCAGTATCAATTTATTCAAAATTCACTCAACAAGGTGTCGCTAATGAGTTTTCAAGGTAAGGCTAAGGCGATAATATCACAAAAGAAAATACATCTTTTCTGGGAATAAGCAAAAGCATTGCCTCTCAAACACGACAGCGATTATGAGAGGTTATTCTGTGGGTGCAGGCCTTTTCTTGACGGTGTAAGGGTAGTACTCCTTACCATTGTCGATTCTTGTTGTTTGACCTCCAGCATCAATGAGAGCAGAAGTCACAGCCAATGCTGCTCCTGCAGAAATTGCTGTTGGAATGCTCCTTCCTAAAAACAGCAAATACATCAAACAACAGAAAGAGATATTGGAAGAAATGACTAAGAAGCTTGAACATGTATCAAAATATTGTCCATTACCAAGTGCAAGAGTAATAGGAGGCCGAGCAAAAAAAATCTCAAAAGGACCAGAATGCCAATTGTATAATAAACTTTGAGGGCCTGTTTGGTAGGCTGTGAAAAATGGTGGCAATGACAATGACTTCTAGTGTTATTTTGTGAGGGAAACCTACGTCAATGTCCATGGTAATATTTGTCCAAGGTGATAAATTTCGTAAAATCCATTACCATTTAGGAAGATAGTATTAAGTGGTACTGGAAATTGATGAACAAAAACACATATTTGAGGACGGAATCTATGTAGATCTGAGTAGAAAGGTTTGAGTAGATCTCCCAATCTCAGTAGATCTGAGAAGAAAAGTTTGTTTACAAGTAGAGTAGAACATCACTCATTAACCTTACAATTTTGCTACACAGATGTCTAAGTAGCTACTTAGAAGAATCAAGTTTTTTCCACTATATTCTTTCAAAACAATTTTCTTTCCAAAATATAAAAGTGCAAGATAAAATAACCAACAAGAATCTGAGAGTTTATCTTTATCCAATCATTAAAGAACCTAATTTGAAATATGTCCTTATACAAGAGGTTTCGGATAAAAGAATGATTTATTCATGAAAAGCAGAGGCCTAGACAGAGGCATTGGGGACACAAAGTAGCATCAAGAAAATAACAAATACACTAAAAAAATATCAAGTACAGAAATGAAACAACAGTGGCAAGAAATGTGGAAAGAAACATGAACGGCAAGCACTGAAGGTGATTTTAAAATACTCCTTTTCAAAAGGGATTTTCCCACTATTCTGATTGAAGGTAGTCGCATGATCAGATTCCAATCCATATTATTCTCCTAACTATCAACTCGGAGCTCTTTGCATATTTGCATAAACATATGAAATTCTGTAATCTACTATCCATCAATTGCAAGTAATTTTCAAATTCTACACGCATGTAGTCAGCAAGCAGATTAAGCACAAATGACAGCTCAATTATCATCATGATAACTGAGACCTAGATCTTGCATACATCTACCCATCGGGTAAGCTACCCACTAGAAATAGGCGATCAAGAAATTACCACTACTGAGTTGGATACCACTATGTATTAATGTCTATTACTCTATTTCTAGTGGGTAGATTACGCACTAGGTAGACAAAGTTTTTTCCATCATGCATAGTTCTTATCTCCAAAATTGTTTTCGTGAAAATTATCCACAAATATTAGGAAAGGGGTGGAACTAACTAAAGTTTAGTTTCTGAAACAAGCAAGCAATATGTCTCACAGCCAAAAATCGGCAAAGAACTTCTGAGCAACATGGTGCAAAGAAAATTATCATATTCAACAGATATTCTAGAGGCTAGAAGCAGAATATCTCTTGCAGATGCAATGATTAACAACGTGGAACCACTTTGATTTAATCTAGGGTAAATATTGATAGGAGAATACAGCTTACAATCTACAAGTGACATCAATATTTCTAAGGTGCCAAAAGCATTATGCAGAGATTAAAAGATACATGAGACTGCCAACCAATTTTTTTGAGAGGAAATACTTTAGAATTAGACTACCTCGGCTATTATTAATTGCAACATTTACTTCTTGGAGGTCAAAGTTTAAAATCTTTGACCATTTACTGATTTAAATCCTTCCTTTCCAAATAAGTTCACAAACTTTGAGTTTCACCGCAATTTTCACCATTGTATCTCATATAGGATCTTGTTAAATTTGTTTCGCTGTGTAGTTTCAAAATATCCTTTTATAACTTTTAGTCTTTTACTAATACGCAATCGAAGATATAAAATGGTCAAAAACATGCACTGGAGACCAAGGAAAATCAGGTGTTGCAACTGCTTGGAGACACAGGTAATATAAAAATATCACTATGTAGGATCTTGTTAACTGTGGTCTGAATGTAAGTTTTCAATATAACCCCTTATATATGTAAGGTAAATACGTAATTAAAGATATTATTATATTAATAGTCAAGGTTGAGCGTTAGAGACGGTAAGAAAGCAAGAAGTGGTAAGTTGTAGCTAATAGAAACAGGAGGGAGTAATTTTCTAGGGACACAGGGTGTAGTAACTAGTAAGCATCATTCCTTAAAATCTTCAGACATAACATAAGGCTTCGACTCTAAAACCAATATCATCTTAATAAAGCTAGCCAACACCATAACTTAAAGTTGTAAACTGTGCAAAGAATAATCCTAATGAAATTAAAAACCAAGGAAAAGAAGCAAGAAGGTAAAGCCATGCCGAAAGCAGATGCAAACTCAAAAGGGCTTCTTAAAAATGACTATAAAATTCCTAGAGCAAAAAAAAAGACTTTAATTATGTTTATACTATTCTTTGCATGGCACAATCAGCATGTTCAGCAAAAAATATCACGAAAGTCGAAAACACAGGGACTAGTTCAGCATTGTTTCTCAAAAACAGGGACTAGTTCTGGGAACACGGGAGGGAAATGAAAGGATTAAAACCAGCAGCTTCATCATGACTTCTATGGCAAATCCATATAAGTTTCTGAATAGTTCCAAATGTAATCATAATTTGAATATGAAGTTAGCCTAATTTTGTTTGTTTGTACAAGAAGGGCATCCCCATCCCCCTCCCCCAAACAAAAAGAAAAAAAAAAAAAAAAAATTTTCACAGTATATATTCAATGAACACTATGATTTCTGAATATCATTTGCTTCATGAGCTTTTAGGTTTCATCTCACCCAAAGTTCCAAGGTATAGTACGTAAGTCGTATGTTAAAAGTTCCATTGAAAATTACTACTACCTTCGTTTTTTTTAATCTACACACTTCCTTTTTAGGCCGTTTCTTTTTAATCTACATGCTTTCACTTTATCAAAAAACGGTAACCTTTCCCATCATCTTTCCCAATCTTTTCAACCCATCTCTACACTACATTCATATACTCTCTTAAATATTTTATTTTAATTTTGTACTTTCACAAGTAGCTTTCACCATTTTGCCTTTCTCTCTCTTACTCTTAGGAAATTGTCTTGATTATCACACAAAGCAAAGTTTACAGATTTTTTTAGGAAAGAAGGTAGTACATAAGAAGGCAAAAAGAATACCTCTGAAGCCCAACACAGAAGCTCCAGCAGCAAAGCCACCAACTGCCCCGTTCACAAAGTCTCTCTTTGCCCTATAGTGCTGCATCAGCTGCTCTACACCAATGTAAACACCACCTATAGCAGCAAACGTCAACCCATAGTTTCCCATCATTTTCAAAGTCCTAATCAATCCTGGTAATGCAACTTTTCTCTCAACACGTGGCACGTCATACCATGTTGCCACAACGGTACCAAAGATTGTTCCAGCTGCTAAACCACTAGTTGTACCCTTAACCACCTTCATCATGGGGGTGTCATCGTCTTCGAAGTATCTGCGGTCTGCTGGGTCCAATGAGTCCATTGCTTTACCTAACAAAGAGCATAATAAGTAAGTAGATAATAAATTCCTTTCCTGTACTAGAAATTATGTTCTGAATGTGTATTCGATTTTATCAAGCTAAATTATTTTTTGGAAGAAAATGTATTCTCAGCTCCAAGATAGACACACATTCAGTTCAAATAAAGCAGTTACACATTCAGTTCCAGAACCCCCCCCAGCAAAAGGGTACAAAAAACCAATCCATATCACATAGGATATAACAATACTCAGAGTGCTAGTTCCCTTTTTAGCGGTTGAAGAAAGAAAGTCCAGGAACAATAAAAAAATATATATCTCGGTATCGAAAATGAAGGCTCTACGAATACAGGCAGGCCATTTTGCAATGAAATGTATTATGAATTGGTAACAGAACATTACCCCCAAATTGGAAGTCTTACTTTTAGGATTATACCAACACAAGAACCACGTGGCGATGAAAGTGATTCTTGCTTCAAGATATTTTATTACAAACAGAAATGCAAGCAAAACTGAACCAAAGTGCTAGAAGGAAAAGAGCATGATTGCTAGCATTAGCTTGATATTGACCAAAAAAAAAAATTCTACCAGTAAGGCATTGCATAATAAAACTACCAGTACTTCAGCAACAATAAACACATTAATTTAGAGCCAAATATAAATGTAGCAGCAAATGTGCAATCGGATTCGGCGAATGTCGTAAAGATGAAATCAAAAGCTTTTGGATCAAATAACACAAAAATGACCAAATCGTTCTCAACATGATTATAAAACAGAAAAATGCACAAGTAATCAAACAAATTGATGGAGTTAACTTCAATTAATACTAGGTCACAAAACCCTAGATTTTCATAATGTTCGATCCGAATCAAGAAAATCCAGAGGAAAAGAAGCCAGATATTGGATTAGAGGTCTTTTTTCAAAATCAGAAACCTAATTCAAACCTAGCTCAGCTACGATATCACAAAATGGAACAAAAATTAAACGAATTGTGACTGCCAAATTTCTCGAAATTGCAGATGAATCTAAGATCAGAGAAGTACACGAACTATAAATTACGAGAAAACAATCTCAGAAATGTACCTGATAATGATGGGAGAGGAATAGAGTAGAGACGAGCTCGAGAAGATGGGGAGGAGAGAGAAAATGGAGGGAGAAGTGAGTTTTGTGTAGTTAATCTGCGTCGACACTGTAAAAGGGATATTTCTTTTTCCTTTTGTTATAATTGATATTACTTTGATATAAAACTATAAAGATGGGTCATGAAAAAATGGGCCTAAGTTTTGCAAGTGGGTTATTTCATTTGCATTGACCATAGTTGATTAATGATGAAAGTATAATCTGGAATTCTGGACATAGTTCAATATAGCAAGACATCCTAAAAGAAAGTGATATAGATAAGATTTGATTTATTGCTGATGTTTCTAAAACATTACCAATTATATTAACAACTGACATTTAAGATGATGAAAGATTTTTTTTTTTTTTGAAGGAAACGATGATGAAAGAATTTTAAATGAATGCATCTAAGAAGTTAAGGTTCCTATGTTGGCTATATTCAATAATAGAATGGAATAGCATATGATATAGTTAGTTAAACCTTCACTTGTCGTATTTTACTTGCTATATTTCTTTGATCCACAAAAATATTCTTATTGTTCTCCTTTATCAAGTCATCTTCCTACTTATAACTACCATTATATGTCACTTTCTAGTAAGATTATGGTGCTCCACTATACATTGTCTTCTCTTCTCTTCTGAATACTTTTTTCTTTGTCGAGCTTCTCTTCTAAATACTTGTGTTCACAATAATATAGTACATAATTAAAGACACTGAGAGTACTAGCAAAATTAGGTATCACATTATAGTAATTAGGGTCTGCAGATTCATCATTATACATATTAGATGAGGCCATAGCAACAAATTTTGCTTAGTAATTTAAGCTTTGTTGCTGTAAACATTTGGTGTAGCATTCCATGGAAATAAATAAAAATCTTGAAAAATAAATTAACTTGTTATCAAATATTTGAAAAATAATGGTACTATGGATATTGAAAATAATACTAACTGGTAGTGGTACAGAGTAACCAAAGATGATAGTACTACTGCTACACTTCCAAAAAAAAAAGATGATAGTACTAGTTCAAGCTCCAAACTTATGACCTCAATATAATTATTAGCTAAAATTGTCAACAACTACCTAATATATATCACTTTTCATAAACAACTACCTAATATAAACTTTTTCTTATACAACTACCTAAGTTAACAATTCCGTCAACGTAACACTACCAAAGACGTTAATTTATGAAATTTCCGTCACATGGGGCCCACCTTTTCTAATTTCCCACCAATTGTACTGCATTTCTACTTTCCTCACATGGCTTTTCACATTCATCCTCTAACCGTAATTCTTCCATTTCTTACTCATCATCTTCAATTCTCACCCACCTTACTGTAATTCTTTCATCATCAATCACCATCTTCCCGAAAAAGGCTTCCCATTGTCGTTTAAAACACGTCAGCATCTTCCTTTTTTAGAAGTACCTTTGTGGTCCAAAGAGCGAGAATAAATGGGAAGAAAGAAGGGGAAATTGCAAATAAAGCATCAATTGGAGGTGTAGAAAGGTATCCCACTGTTCTCTCACTCTTACTGTTTATTTGCATTGAAATTTGAGTAACCCTAGTTGAATGATTAACCCAGAAATATATTGAATTAGTTTAGTTTTTGCTTGCTAATGCGATGTTTAATGGGCCATGTTTATATTAAAATAATTCTAGGGTTTGCAATTGCAATGTGAACTGTGTAATGTGTTTTTTTTAATTTTTGTCTTGAATTTGGGGATCTTGAAATTGAGTGAATCTTTTAATTTTTAGGGTACCACCCACCGTATGTTGATATGAATATCTGGTTTGGGGGCAAATTTGTAGAAATTAATGGGGAAACTCGGTATGCGCTGTGGAAATTAATGGGGTTAAGAGGATTCCTATTCGGGAATGAAACTTCAATATGGACTTCAACCATAACCATTGACAGTTTAAGAGAAGTTGTAGTGAAGCAAATGCAATATGCGGGGCAACATTTGGCCAATTTCGGTGTATGGTTTATCTTTGAAGGGAAAGACATTGAGTGATAGGAGAGTGAAGATTGAAGGGGAGAGGGAAATTAATTTCTTTGGTTAATAGTGCGGATAGATGGAATAGGGTTACTGTTTGGGTTTTGGAGGAGCCCATTGTGTTAACAGGCCCAAAAACAAGGAGCAAATATGTGAGTTGGGCTCCAACTAGAAGGCAGGTTCAAGTACCAGGCTTAGTACCTCCAACAAAGAGCCTAAGCATAACAAAGTTGAAGGAGCCAAAAGGCGAGGTAGTTTTAAGCCCTATAAGAAGATCAACTAGGCTTAAATCAAGTAGCCCTACTAAAAGTGATGAGGGGGTTTTGCCTATAACCAAAGGCCAATTTTATTCTAAGGTCACTAAATCAAAATCACCCCAAGATTCCCTTCCTCTGTAACTGGTTCTTCTGCCATCATCTCGGCATCTTCTCCAAAACCTAAACATTCATCTAATCCCTCATCATCAATTGTTGCCTTAGCATTAATTCCCCCAAAACTTACAACTTCAAGTTCATCCTCCCTCCTCAAAAAGAAGCACACCTAGAGTCAAGACAGTTGCAAGTAAGGGTAGATTGGCCTTAGGAAAAAATGTGAAAAAGTCAGGTCCAAAAAAGAAAAAAGTGGTCAAACCTAAACCCAAAAAGAGAACTTTATCAGATGAGGAAGGGGAAGGCTCTAGTAATAGTGAGTTCTCGGATTTAGATGTCCGATTTGAACCTAAAGAAGAGGATGAGGATGTTGGGGGAGGTGTTCACGAGCAAGACTAGGTGGTAATATCACTAACGAAGTTGCGCAGCGGTAGAGTGGTGTTAAGACAAGAAGTCAGCGGGTTTGGAAACGAGAAAAGTCCAAGGAGAAGTCACTGTTGATAGGGGTCTTTGTTGGGGGGTAAGGCTATTGAGGAAGAGTGTGACATAGACTTAATTGAGGAGCATGAGTATGATTCCGATGAGCCGAGGAGTTTACAAGGGTCGATGAGGAAGTGGATCCATACCCTACATTCAACACGAAGTTGACTTCAAGAAGAGAATCAACTTGACAAAGGGTGAAGTTCGGGGATGTTTATGTACTTGAGAAAAGCACTTAGGTTTCATGCTATTGAGAACACTTATGACTACTATTTGCTTCGCACTCGGCAAGAGACTCGACGGCTCATTGCAAGTATAAGTGTAGGCCCCCATGGGACAAGCAAACATGGGAAGATTGTGAAGTGTGTGTGTGATGATGAAGATAAGTGTAAGTTTAAGGTGTATGCGGTGAGTTTGCCAAGAGAGATCACAATGCAAATAAAGAGTCTTGACCTTGAGCATACTTGTGGTCATGTTGATGCAAATAGTAAGGTGTCATCCGAGTGGTTGGCGAGAGAAGTATATAAATTACTTGGGAGATGACCAAGGTGAGAGGCTAAAAAATTCATACATAAGGTGTTCACCGACACGGGGGTCACAATTAGGTACCATAGAGCTTGGTTTGCAAGGGCTAGGGCTAAGCTAAGCATATATGGTGATGCATCCGATCGATACAAGAGGGTGTATGATTATGCTTGTGCAATCTCGAAATCCGACCACTGGATCATCGGCCCTTGTATCGATGGATCGGAGCACAAAATCCACCTCCAACATTTCGAGAGAATGTATGTGTGCATGGAGGCTTGTAAGCTAGGATTTACAGAGGGTTGCAGACCTCTTATTGGTATTGATGGATGTCATCTCAAGGGAGCATACCCTGACATGATATTGGTAGCAGTGGCTAAGGATGGTAACAACAACATATTTTCGAGTGGCATGGGCCAGTTGTTGAGGTTGAAGATAAGCACGGTTGGAGATGGTTCTTGGAGCTTTTGATCAATGACATAGGATTCCACCAGGGGAGAGGGCTTGGCTGTTATGTCGACGGACAAAAGGTGAGCAATTAAACTTCCTTTTTTAGCCTAATGTTGTTACTTTATATATTTTGCTGACCTATTTCTAACTTATTGTTGCAAGGGATTAATTGATGCTGTTGAAACAGTTTGCCCAAATGTCGAGGTCAGATTTTGTGTAAGACACATTTGGGCAAACTTCAAGCTTTAATTTTCTGGTACAGCATTCAAAGAGTCATTTTGGAGAGCAGCTAGGACAAGTTCAAGGGTAAGTCTTTATGTGTTAAGTGTAGTTAGTATATTTATTCATAATAATTGTATTGATTAAGTTATTTGTTGGTTGAATGTTGTTGGTTGTTGGTTGTTGTTAGTTTACTTTCATAGCTGAAATGGAGGCTATCAAGTTCCTCTCCCAAGATGCATATAGCTACTTAGCTGCAATTCCTCCCAAATATTGGGCTAGACATGCCTTCCTTACTAGGTCAAAGTCCAATTTGTTGCTTAACAACCTTTGTGAGACTTTCAACTCAGTAATCAAGGAAGCAAGGGACAAACCAATCATCACATGCCTTGAATGGATAAGAAGGTATGTGATGAAGAGAAATACGAGAGAAATGGGATGGGGTTCAAAGCTATAATGGGAGGTTTATGCCTTTTGTTGAAAAGGTTTTCGGTTGGGTGAAAGAAGAAGCTAAGCGGTGTGTGATGGTGCCTTCCAGAGTGGGGGAGTGGGAAGTTGATTACCGGCATGATAGATTTGTAGTTAACATAAGAGATAGGTCTTGTTCATGTAACAAGTGGGATATGACGGGATTCCTTGCATACATGCATATGCTTGCATACTCGAATTAGGGGGAAACCGAGAGGACTATGTAGACCCCTTTTATAGCGAGAGAGAAGTATATGCAAGCATATGGTCCATATATAAAACCTATGCCTCGGAATGAAGCAATGGGAAGCCACTGAATTCCCTCATCCATTACCTCCACCAATCGGGAAGATGCCGAGCGGACCTTCTCTTAAGAAAAGAAAAAAAGAAGGAGATGAAAAACAAGACAAGCAAAGCACTTATGTTAAGAGGCCTAAGAGACAGAACCAATGTGGTAATTGTGGTCGGTTGGGCCACTACAGGACCAAGTGCAACAACCCTCCGGCTCCTCCAAAGGAAAAATCTAAGGGAGGTAGACCATTTAACATGGATCCTTGGACGGTTGCTCAAAGGGGTAGAAAGGAGGCCGAGTAACAAGGAAGGTAATGTACTTACCATAGATTTTGTTTATATTATTGTTTTACGAACATGAATGTGTTTGATATGTTTTATGTATTGTGTTAGGCTTATGAAGCTGAATGCATTAGTAACCCCATGGGCATGGAACATCAAGGTGGCCCAAGTAGCCCGGGTTCAACCAAACACCAACTCCATCCCACCTTGGACACAAAGCGACAAGGATCAAATCAACTACAAGTCGGACCAACGAGAGGTGGAAGAAGCGGCCAAGTAAAGAGAAGCAACAAGAGGAAAAATGCTCACAAGTTCTTTGCCAAAAGGGACTCGTCAAGAAGCCTAAACTTGAAAAAATTGTAAAGGGGCCGCTAAAAAGCTCGCTTGGCAAGTGTAATTTGATTTTTGTAAAAGAATGGTTAAGTAGTTCCTAATGTTTTGGCATAGATTCTTCGAAGCAGTTTAGTAGGTACACCATTTGTTTTGTGCCAAATATGTTTTGGCTACTTGTTGGATTAAGAACATAACTTAATGTAATGTATGTTAGCCTCTACAGTTAGAGCAATTTTTAGCATTAACAGGCTCATGATCCTATTGTGTTGTTGGTTTTCTTTGAGAGTAATGTACACAAAAATGCAAATTCACAATTAAAGCTTTTCACACCAACTACTTAGTAGTTTTCATTGAAGACAAAGAAACCATTACATGCTTACAACAACAACAACAACAAAGTAACCATTCCAGGTTCACAAAAGTTGATAACATGCCTACTACTTGATTAACCCTACCTAATTTGCTACATCTTATGCATCAAACTTCTTCATCATAATCCATACCAAATTACAGATTACAAAGCAAACAAATCCATAGAAAATGTAAATCCTTCCACCCTCACTTCCTCTGTTCTCCCTACCTTGCCTTCAGTTTCTTCACCAATCTCTCATTCTCCTTAGCAAGCTTCATCCTTTGTTGTTCCAGTTTATGAACCTCAGCTTTCAGTACTTGAACATCACTACCAAGCAGCTTCTTCTCCAACAACAGTTGATTAATCAGCACCCTTTGTCATTCCTCTTGATGTTCATCAACCCACTCCCACACATCATAGCCATGCTTGATCTTTCTAATGCGGTCATAAAACTTGCAAGTTATAAATTTCCTCCCAGGATTATCACTGGTCCATGATGTCAGAGTTGCCACACCAATCTTACATTTGCAAATTTTAGGAAGAACTCGATTGGACGGACCTGTTGATGTGCTACCCATTCTTTGAATCCAACAAATTCAAAAATAATTAGCCAAAAAAAATAGAAATTTATCATAATTAACAAATCCCCCAATTTATAGAAAACCCTAATTTCAAATAAAATCAGAAGAATTCCCCAATTATATCACCAATGACATTAAATTTTTACCAAAAACACTATTCTATAAACCCTAATATTAAAAGGTGAAGGAAGGGGAACTTACCTGAAGAATTAAAAACCTTCAGTGAATATTTCGACCTAAGTATTGACAATGTAAGATTTTCGAGGGTTTTATAATGCCTTAGATAGTTTTTAGAAGGGAAATGCAGTAAAATTGGTGGGAAATTAGAAAAGGTGGGCCCCATGCGACGGAAATTTCATAAATTAACGTCTTTGGTAGTGTTACGTTGACGGAATTGTTAACTTAGGTAGTTGTATAAGAAAAAGTTTATATTAGGTAGTTGTTTATGAAAAGTGATATATATTAGGTAGTTGTTGACAATTTTGGCTAATTATTAACGAGTTTTCAAAGCCTGATATCACACACAACATCAGGGTCAGAATTTTATCACTTAGATATGTGAATCATGCATATTTCGATCACAAGTTTGTGCTTTTTAAGGAAAATTATCTACCCAAAACACCCCCCAAAATGCCCATAATTTTCCCAAAGTTACATAAAATGCCTCTAAGATATTGCAGTATGCCACTAGCCTAGTATTCACATATTAGCATTGTTAATTGAGTTTTTTGTCAGAAACAACCTTTTATAAGTGTCATTTTGTGAGAAACAACCTTATAATTTTTTTTTTGTGAGAAACAACCTTTGAATGCGTTTTTCTTGTGAGATCAGACCAGGTGGCCATTTTCCGGTATTGACTTAAGTTTTCCGGCCTTGACTTTTTTTTTACCCCCTTCCCTCTCTTTTTCCCTCCAATTTCTTCCTCCCAACCCCACCCCACCCTCTAGCCTCACCCCCATTCTCCATCCCCCTTCCCTCTCTCTATTCGAACCACCCCCACTACTCGAACCACCCACACTAGCTTCCATCCCACTCGAACTACCACTCCACCCAGAACCGATCAAACATGCAAAGCAATTCAAGGTCGTTGCTATCCGTCGGACTTGCAGATGGTGGCACCACCTGTTGAGGAGGGGGAGTGGATCTGGAGCAGTAGGGGTAGGTGAAGGATATGCGTGAGAGGTTGATCTGGGTCGAGCATCGCCTAACATCACCGGTGGGGAACTATTGCCGCTATTGTTTGCTCTATTCTCGGTTTCGAGTCCTAGCTAGGGGCGGTTTCGGGGGGGGGGGAGGGGAAGGTGGTGGTTTTGGTGGTGGGGGATGGGGGTGATTTTGTGGTGGGTTTAGGGGCAGAGGTGGTGCTTTATTGGTGTAGTGGTGGGGCATGGGTTTCGGTGGCTGACGGGGCGGTTTTGTGGGGTTTGATGGGTGTTCGTATGGTGGTAGTATTGGTTGATGTGGTGTTGCTAAGGTGGTTGAGCGGTGGTGGTGTTGTTGTGGTGGCCTAGCTGTGTTTTAGAGAGAGAGAAGGGGGATGGAGAATGGGGGGATGAGGTTGGGAGGAAGAAATTGGAGGGAAAAAGAGAGGGTCGCTGGAAAATTCAAGTCTTAACCGGAAAACTTAAGTCAATGTCGGAAAATGACCACCTGGTCTGATCTCACAAGAAAAACGCATTCAAAGGTTGTTTCTCACAAAAAAAAAATTATAAGGTTGTTTCTCACAAAATGACACTTTTAAAAGGTTGTTTCTGACATAAAACTCAACATGCTTCTGTACAAGGAGTTACCATATGATAACTTACGTTAATATAGTAAAAAAAAAACTAATAATCAGATATTTGGGATGACAATCAGATTAACAGAATCCTATAACTTAAGAAAGAAAGTCTGTACTTTTTCTGCTGAGCTGACAAACTGAGACTACCTAATTGGAAAAGTAAATAAGAAAGAAAAATTCAAATTAACAAAATGGTGATGCAATGAGAACTCCAATAAAATTATGTATCATTCCAGAAACAAGAGCTACAGTGAGAGATGCAACTTATGTGCATTTTGGTCGATGTTTTTCTTTCTATAACCTCAGATTAAGCTTACATCTCTTAACCTGCCTACTGAAAAAAGAAAAGAAAACGACTCTCTATATGTAATGCATTAACATAATAAAGGCGATTGAAGTGAAAAGAAAATTAGGTCCTGCTCCTGCAGATTACTAATCCAATTCAAGGCAGGTAATATGTAATATGTAATATGTAATATGTAATATGAGAGATCTTGTCTACATAGTATCCCATCAGGTCCAAGGCACCTTTTCACCATCGATAGAGACTGTCGGATGGTTAAGTCGTCAGAGAAAAGCACAAGTGCTGGGCATCTCTGGATCTCAAATTCGCGGAGGGTTGAAGCTCCTTACAGTTAACTGACCTGAGCCTGGAGAATTGATCTAATTTAAGAATGTTAGAGTTTGGTGGGCATGGAACCATCTGCAGGAAATGACTCTACATTTACAAGTCCTCCAATGCTTAACTCTTTAAGAAAGCTGAGTCTACCGAGCTTCCAATCTGCCCGCAGCCAAAGATTTGCATAGACTCTAGGCTAGGAGGCAATCCAAGTGCCTAAGGGTGCTGCTGCTGCTGCTGCAGAGTCTATCAGGCAAAGAAGTAAGTTTTTCACAATTATATATTCGCACTTCAATGCTTCACATCTCCATCCCCAAATCACTTTGTCTACTAATCAACCATTAATCAAATTCTCCACTGAATTTGTGGATAAAGCTCCACTAAAATCTATTACTAATTTGCTGTGGATTAATCAAATTTAAACGTAATCAACCATTTGGACTTCCTTGCCTACTAACCTTCATTTGTGTATAAAAAGCTCTACTGATATCTTAAAGTTTCCATAGTGCTTCCATAAGCACCTAAAATTAGGTGCTCCCTGACATTTTTTTGGCACATTTTGCTTATTTGAGCAAAATGTATGACAAAAATATTTTTGTTTATTTGAGCAAAATATATGACAAATATTTTTGCTTACGAGTACATAATATTAGCTACTCTTACGAGCACCTAAGGGTGGGTTTATCCCTTAGATTCTCTTTTGGTTTGAAGACTATATCACATTAGATTTCCACCATTATATAATTCAGACTCACACAAAATTTACTCCAGTTTTGTATATTATCTATCATACTCATGGAAAAGAAGTTTGATAGGATTAGCGATGATATGGCGCAATTTAATTAGACAAGAAAAGTAAAAGTTAGATTGTACAATATAACCCATGTGAAGCATAAAGTCTTGAAGGGAGTCTTGATGTTAAGACTCTTCTCAAGAATCAAGTAAAGTCTTAGGCACATTATTACATTTGACTCCTAGAATATGAACAAAGTCTCTAGCTAAGACCCTTCCAGACCTTACATGACCATTAGATGAGAAGGTGAAGCACACCAACCACTTACAGGAACCCTACTAATGTCTTAACCCAAACAAGTAAAGCAGTTATATTTTTCTTAGTAGAAAGCTTATATTATCTTTTTAACAGCTCAAGTTTAATTTCCTAACAATCACATCATATAGCTTTCTCCCTGTGTTTCCTGTAGGATCTTGCCCGGTGCAATCCAAGCGAGCTGCTACGAGAGATTTTCCTGCTAATAGTCGAAGACATAATTTTCTTGACTCAGGTGGAGTAAGGGAATATAATTCTGTACTTTCAAGATAGGCTACCTGAGGCTCCGATGTTTCAGATTCCTTGACTGAGTATCCAAAATGTGGCACAGTATCTGGTGACATCCTTGCAAATGTCTCTAGACATCCTGCACCCTTTGTAAGTTTGGCAGCAACAGCACTGCCAACAAGAGCTGAAAGGTTTGGAGCAATGTATTCCATTCTCTTAACCTCATCCAAAATCTCTCCGGTGTCCTCCACAGCATAATCATCATATATGGCCTGTAAAAGTCAAATTAATGCAGAGTTATTTTAAAACAGTACAAGGTATTACCCAAGCAAATGCTCGGCCTTTTTTTATTAATATATTTTATGCAATAACTAAAAATTGGGCATCTTTAACATATATGAAGCATAACAATATTTATTAGGTAGAAAATATATCTATTATGTAGATACAACTTTAATAAAAACGAGTTTAAATGGGAAAGGGGAATTTTGAGAGGGAAAACCTTATATGAGTTTAGGTGGATAAAGACTTACAGAGAGCTTTGGGAAGGAAATATTTTAGTCAAATATCCAATTCTTTTAGAAGGGTGGTTGCAAGTGAAATGAGGCTATTGGGATCTCAAAAAAAAAAATGGCATTAAACAAGGGAGGATACAGGGAGGGAATAGGTGCAGATGTGTTCTGTGGTTTCTCGTAACGATTCATGTCTAGCCGAACCCAAATTAATTGTGGGCTAAGGGTTTTGCTGTTGTTGTATCCATTTCAGATCACACATCTCAAATGAATGTGGACCCTTGGATGCTTCAATTTTAGGAGGAACTGAAACTATGCTGTTTACTTCTATCCAACAAACTAGGGAAAGTGTCCTTATCCCATGTCCATAACTTAGAATCCTTGATACTGTGTTTGAATATCTTCAAGCTAAGAGTTGATGTCATGTAAAGATTGTAAGCCCATGACATGAGATTAAATCTTGTCTAAATCGCTTTTACTAACCAAGCAAATAGAACAGTAAGCAAGCATGTGAATTATTAATGTTCTATTAAAGCTACACTCCTATTCTTTTTTTTGGGTCTAAACACTGAATGAGCAACAAGGCCACAAGGCCATTACAATGACTATAGATGGGAGAGGGCCTTTCACAATTGGAGAACCCTGACTACCTCGAACCTTATTAGTGCCAGGTAACTCCAAGCAATGGATTCACACAAATCTGCACGACCTCACCAGTCACTACCTCGTAAGGGCATGCCATGGAACATCCTTTATCATATTCTCTTTTGCTTATGGAAAACAGAAATACTACTGTGTTAGATCACTCTCCTCCTGAAAATTCAACTAATTTGATCAATAAAAGCATTATACTTCCTTCTGAAATACCTTGAGGGATATGTTCCCTTAGTTTTAAAAAGCGCGCCTTGGGCGCGCCTAGGCGCGAGGCGACCCAAGGCGCACAAAAAATCGCATCCTCCACCCCAGGCGAGGCGAAGCACAGGAGGCGACACAAGGCGCCAAAAGGCGCGCGCCTTGATCTAGGCGAGAGGCGCACGAGGCGCGCTTTTACGTGGGGGAGGCGCGCGTGACCTCACTTGCCTTCTTTTTTTTTTTTTTTGGATTTTTATTTGTTTTTCAATTTTTTTGGTCGTTTAGACCCGTTGGTTTGTCGACCCAAAACACAACACCCAAACCCTAGAACTTACTCGACAAAGAACTCCTACCTGTCCAGCAGCCGCTCGTCGCCGGTGGTTCCACCACGCCGGTCGGATCGTCGCCACTCGCCAGGTTAGTTCTCTTCTTCTTCTTCTTCTCTGTTTCTTCTCTTCTTCGTGTTTCGTTTTTCTTCTTCTCTGTTTCTTCTCTTCTCTGATTTTGTTTTTCGTTTCTTCTCTTCTTCATTTTTCGTTTCTTCTCTTCTTCATTTTTCGTTTTTCTTCTTCTCTGATTTTGTTTTTCGTTTCTTCTCTTCTTCGTTTTTCGTTTTTCTTCTTCTCTGTTTCTTCTCTTCTTCTCTGTTTCTTCTACGATTTTCTTGTTTCTTCTCTCGTTATGTTTCTTCTCTTCTTCTCTTGTTTTTTTAGGTAGTTGTAAATTAGTAATATAATTACTATTTGACTAATAAGTAGGAATTACTCAATTAGTATTATATTATAGAAACTCATTTTCATCTTTCTCCATATCATTTGAATTGTAGATTGTTGGTTATTTGGTTGTTGTTCATTGAGAATATATGATGGAGTCGGGTTCGATTTCTACGGGATCATCGGACACTTTGGATCCGGCTAGGAAATATGGAAAACCGGATCCTAATAATAAGAACAATTGGACTTGTAGTTTTTGTGAAAAGGTAACTAAAGGAGGGGCTTATCGTATGAAGCAACATTTGGTAGGAGGTTTTAGGAATGTGCTTAAGTGTCCTACTTGTCCCGAACATGTGAGGGAGGAAGTGAAATCATTTATGATTGAAAAGGCACAAGCTAAGATTGATGCACAAATGTTGCCCAACATTCCTCATTATGATGTTGTTGATGATGATGAGGAAGAGATGGATTGTGAAGTTTTGAATGCCAAAGGTAGCTCGGGGAAAAAAAGTGGCACATCAAATGTTAAAAGGCCAAGACAAAGGGGTCCTTTAGACACATATGTCACTCCTACTCCCCAAGATATTTTGAAAGGAAGAAAAGAGAGGAAAGGCATCTTAGGGGCTTGTGACAAACAATTGAGGGACAAAGCTTGTAGGGATATTGCTAAATGGTTTTATGATGCGGGAATTCCTTTTCATGCGGCCACTTATGAGAGTTTTGGTAAAATGATGCAATCCATTGGACAATATGGTCCCGATTTCAAGCCACCTTCTATGCATGAGCTACGAGTTCCACTTCTTAAGAAAGAAGTTGAAGAAGTTGAAAAGAAAATGGAGGAGCATAAGAAAGAGTGGGCAATAAAAGGTTGCTCCATTTTATCCGATGGATGGCGTGATTCAGTTGCTCATAAGGATATTGTGAACTTTCTTGTGAACTCTCCAAAAGGATCCATGTTCATAAAATCAATGGATGTTTCCGAAATTGTGAAAGATGCCAACTTGTTGTTTAAAATGCTTGATGAAATTGTTGAAGAAGTTGGGGAGAAAAATGTGATCCAAGTGGTGACGGACAATGCTTCTAACTATGTGAAGGCGGGTAAGAAACAAATCTCTTTTAACTTTACTTTTTCTAATATTCATAAATCATTATCTTATAAATTCATGGATATTTTGATAAATTTGTAGGAAAGATGCTTGAGGCTACAAGACCACATCTTTATTGGACTCCATGTGCGGCGCATTGTCTTGATCTTATGTTGGAGGATATTGGAAAAATTGCAAAGGTCAAGATCGCATTAAAAAAGTGCATGTTCATGAGTGGCTATATTTATAGCCATATCACACTTGTGAACATGATGAGGAGGTTCACAAATGGTCGAAATTTGCATAGGCCTAAGCAATTACAAGGTTTGCAACTTCTTTCATAACTCTAGCACAATTCCATAAGCAAAGACACAACTTGAGGAAGATGGTTACTTCTCAAGAGTGGAATGATTCCAAATGGCCAAAGGAAGCTGGAGGAAAAAAAGTTGCATCATTTATTTTGCAAGACAACTTTTGGAGACATGTTGTTTATGCTCTTAAGTTGACGGGACCTCTTGTTAAGGTTCTTAGGATGGTTGATGGAGAAAGAAAACCACCTATGGGTTACATTTATGAAGCTATGGATAGAGCTAAGGAGGCCATTTCTAAGAGTTTCTCAAAGAAAGAAGAATACTACAAGAAAGCTTTTGAGTACATTGATGCAAGGTGGGATTGTCAACTTCATCGACCTTTGCATGCGGCCGGTTATTTCCTCAATCCGGAGTTCTTTTATGATAATCCCGATGAGGTTGGTTGTGAAGAAGTTATGAATGGGTTGTTTGGTTGCATTTCAAGGTTGACTCCGGATGTAGTAACTCAAGACAAGATCATTGGAGAGTTGGATATATACAAGGAAGCAACCGGTCTCTTTGCCCAACCCGCGGCCATTAGGCAAAGAAAGACAAAAAGCACTCGTAAATATTTATTTAAAATAAGTAAATTTTAATTTTCAATATCTTTGATATCTTAAATATTAATGTTTACATTTAAATCTAATAGCGGAGTGGTGGTCTATCTTTGGATCTTCTGCACCAAACCTCAAGAAATTTGCTATAAAGGTTCTTAGCCTCACTTGTAGTGCTACTGGTTGTGAGAGGAATTGGGGTGTTTTTCAGCTTGTAAGTGTCTTTTTTTTATTGTTTTTGCTTTAATAAAGGGTATGTCTAATACCATACTAATGATTTTTTACTTTAGCTTCATACTAAGAAGCGAAACAGATTGGCACAAAGTCGATTGAATGACATGGTGTTTGTGAAATATAATCGTGCTTTGCAGCGCCGATATGATAGAAAAGACACCGTGGATCCAATCCTTTTAGAGGAGATTGATGATAGCAATGAGTGGCTACTTGGAAGAATGGATGATAACTCTTCTGATGAAGATAATGACTTTGTGTTTGAGGGTGATGATTTGACTTGGCGTACGGTTGCTCGAGCTTCGGGAGCTCATGAGCCTAGTTACGTCACTAGAGCATCAAGGCTAGCAAAGGATGGTCCGGGATCCTCATCTAGACCTGATAAAGGGAAAGGTCTTGCTAGTAGCTCCACTCCTAGAGGTGCTCATAGAGTCATGGTGGTGGATGATGATGAGGATGAAGACGACTTTGGAGGAGATAAAGACTATGAAGAAGATGCCGATGATGATCATTATGACTTGGATGATGATGTTGATGATGATGATGATGAGGATATGGATTTCTAGTTGTTCTAGCCCCATTATCTTGAAAACTTTGTTTGCTTTTCTTTCTACTTAGTACTTTGACTTGTTGCGGTACTTTAGCGATGAATTGTGCTTTCTTATATCCTTTTATGGGTCTTTAATATAATATATATGTTGTTTTAAGTATTAAAATGCTTCTATATTTGATTTCTAATCATTTTGGCATCAAAGGTGCGCCTCGCCTACGGGATGCGTGCGCCTTCGCCTTGCGCCTTGCGCCTCGGTGCGCTTTGCGCCTTGCGCCTCGGTGCGCCTTGCGCCTTTTAAAACTAAGTATGTTCCTCCAGTCTGCAATTCCAATTTAATTTATGTCTTCACAATCTAGTGGGTGTACCTTATTTAGGGCATATATTCTACAATCCCAGTACATAACTGGTAGCACACAATCGTAACACTTTTTATGCTAAAATTTAAGCATGTGAGTTATTGTCAAGCTTATTGATCATAATCAATCAACACCATTAATTTTCATTCCAGCAAATCGTTAGCTGCCCATTTTAATACAAGTCCGCTAGCTTAGGCCTTCCAAGTTCAATTCACCCCTACATAAAGCTAATAGCCTCCACCATCTGTTCATCATCTTTATAACAGAAAACTCTGATCTTAACTTTCAATCTTAACACGTAGAACTGGCATCATTCAAGAGACTAACGATGGACGCTGGTTTAGCAGGTGTTGTCACCTTTAATAGTTGTACAATATCCTAAAGAATGGAAACGATAGGGACTGAAGGAAACGCGACTTTGTTTTCACTAATTTGACAAGGATGACAAATGAGGGAAGTATGTTACCCTTTGGAAACAGTAATGGGTTACCTATGATTCTCACCAAACAACTTCAAATGAAAACACTAATCTAAATCCGTTTCACACATCTAAAATTTCCAAACCCAACACTCCCACTTATGTATTTACTAACATCATCCACAAAAAGAAGGAAGCATGCACAATCAAACCATCCGGATTTCAACGATGCACTCGCGAAGGAAATCAATTTTTCTTTATACTGTATCAATGATCCATAAATTCACTCATGTTTCATGAAGTCATAAACACCTGATTTTCCTCCGGTTTTCACCCAAACCCTAATACCAATGCTAATGCCTAAGTTGCGCATCAAAAATTTAACCAACTACACACACATGTACAATTACATACTGCCCTATAACCAGTCAATAGGGTTAAGAAAATCTGTCCTTTATAAGGAATCAAAAAATTCCTATGAGAACATCAATATCAAAAGCATAAGAGCAATTACCGATTGTGGCTATATTTCAATTGAAATTCAACAGGGTATATTTCAATTGCAATTCAATTAAGGAACAACGCCTAAATGGTGCACACGCTTGTACGTAGACGTGGTGCGTACATGTATATTTTTTTATTCTTAATAAGGTAAGGAGAAACCTTGACAAGTTGGGGAAATAAAGATAGATCCCAACTTGCCAAGAGGGAGAATCAATCCCAGAACCTCCTGGAACCGGGAGGGATGCTCTAACCACTAGGTTATGCATGATTAACAAGCCAAATGTACATGAATAATAAGTCAAATGAACACGTGTACCTGACTAACAAGCCAAATAAACATACGTACATCTCTGTTAGTACATGTTCATTGACATTGGTCTTTATGTTCTTAATCTAGTGCTTGATATTCATTGTGCGTATGATGCTTATCTTACGGACGTGTGTATGTACTAATTTGGGATTAAGGAGGGTTTCAATTGAAATCAAAATTAGAAGAAACATAAAATAATAAATTAAAGGAGAGTCAGAAAACTAACCATCGAAATAATCGCAATCCTCTGATTTCCTCGATCCCTCTAGCAAGACAGACGACTTGAGTTGCAATAATTTCGCTTAAACTTCTGCACGGATATCAATTACCGTAAATCAAACAAGAGAATATCTATTTATAGGGATAGGTTTTTTTTTTCTTTTTTTTGAAGGGTTTTATAAGGATAGATTGATGATACAGTTCACCAAAAAAAAAGATTGATGATAGTCGTGATACAGATACTCCATTTTACTATTTTAGTTGCCGTATCCGTATTGGATACTAATACGATACCAATAACCATACGGATACCGGATACTTCACTCCAAACTTCAAATATTTTTTTTTTTGAGGGGAACTTCAAATATTTTTTTCAACACATATTTCTCTAGTTTTACTTTTACCCATGTTTACATCTTATAAGTGTTTTTTTTTACCAAGTCATCTTTTATAAGTATTGTTTTTCCCTCTTCTTTAAGTAATTAGATTTAAAAAAATCCATATAATATTGAAAATCTCATAAATTTTCTTATTTTTAATAATACATGATAATATTTTTTTCACGTATCAGTGTTCCCTTACTTTTCAAATGGTCGTATCCCGTATCATTTTGTATCCGTATACGCAGTTGTATTTGTTTTCATGCAACATACACAAGAAAATATCTTTTATAGGGATAGATAGATGATAGATGGATAAGGTCATGTTCTTTTAGACTTAGTTCAGTTCTGTTCAATTGTTATTATATTACTAGCATTAGACTAAAAGTATGAAAAGTAACAACGATGAGTAATATTTATGATTATAATTAATATCTTTGAAAAAAATCCTAATATTTATAAATATCACTTTATTTTTATAATATCCACCTTTATATGAAATTATAATATTATTAGTGTTATTGATCTAAATTTTAAAAATACAATACCAATAATATCAGGTAGGAATACTAAAACTATGATGTAGGTGTAGACACATAATCGTGTCTCCCCATTTAAGGATCCGATGATGAAACATACCGCGGCATTAGTTGGCGTGACCCAACGGAGGAGCAGTCTAAAGAACCAATCCAAAATTGTGTTTTGAAATGATATTTTAAAGCCCGATTAATTGTTCATGATGATTAATTGTATTTCAAGCCCATAAAATATTTTAAGTCCATTTTAAAAGCCCAATCAAATATTTATTATTTTAATAGATATTTTTCATAAATATTTTATTATCTTTGATAATTAAATCAGATTTTTAATCCGTAAAATTCCATCTCCGGAATTTTAGGGATAAAAAGTATATTTGAAAGACGCGCAATGGAATATGCTCGAATATTCCAGAATATGCGCCGGACGCGGGGGCTGCGCTCAGCACACCACGTGCGTCCAGCACATAGGCCAGAACGCGTCAGGCGAGCCAATGAGCACCTGACACGTAGATTTTGTGACTCACTGCGTCTGACGCAGGTCTTGTGTGAGACGCAACTTTCTTTTCCATCTTTTCAAAACGCGTTTACACGTGCCTAAACCTGATTGGGCTGGCTGCGTCAGGCACACCAATGTGCGCCTAACGCGTGGCACTACACCTGCCACGTAGGCATGCGCCTGGCGTAGGGCTTGCGTGGAGCGCAAGTTTTGTTTTCCCTATAAATATCCGGAATTTCATGAATTACGAACGGCTTTTCATATTATTATTTCACGAATACAAATTCTCTCGAATACTCCGAAATATACTTCGAATACTACAAACACTCAAACACTCAAATACTTTCAATACTTTCAATCAATTCTTAATCACACTGCGTTCTTGGTTCCACGATTGCTCCGCCTAAAGATCGTTGCGCTCCTCAATCTAAGCCGCATAGATATATCATGAGGATCCTTGAATAAATTCTATATTTTTATATTGAAGTTACTAACCACTTATTTCATGATGTAGATCTTTAATATAAAATTGCTCTACTGTATATTCTAAACTCTTCTCTTTCTTTTTATTTATTTTTCATACATTATTATATGCTTGCCTGATTGTTCTATGCATATTATATGATTGTCCTGCTTTATTGCTTTTATCACCCACATGTTACTTTTGTTAATCAAGACCTAAAAAACTGTTATAACATTAATCAGATTAATTTAGACAACTTGCTAGGTTCCCTGTAATATTGATTGCTTAATAAATTCTCACTAAAATTAATCTTTTTTGTGTTTCCTGAATCTACTTAGACTAAATATTTTTAGGGTGTTTAAGACGTTATATGATTATTCTTTGGCATAAAATCTGTTATGAATCGATATTTAGTAGAGGCCAACTTTGGGCGAATGTAGTTCATTATAACTATATTCGTACCCTCACCCCCGAACTCAATCTTTGGTTCATTTTGACCATTTATGGAGTCAGGGCGGGGAAATATACATTGGATAATTTGTCCCTACGGTTTCCCATATCCAATTAGGTTTATGATTCTTCCTAAAAAGAATTGTTGGCGACTTCTTTCAAAACAATTTTCAATAAAATCTTTACAGTGGGGTAGTCAAATCTAATACGCGCTCACACCGCGTAGGCGAAATAAAAACACGCCTACAATTTGGCGACTTCTTTGGGGAGGATTTTAAAAAATTAATTTTTTTAATGAATGGTGAAACTCGAAAAATACGATTCATTCTTATTTTTATGCTTTTGAATAATATACAGTTTTGCATATGCATGGCTATTGTTCAGCCACTATAAGGACAATCTACCTTGCCTTATTAGCACATGTTCTATGTGTGAGGTCACCCCGGGGGGATTTGCGCTTTGTCCTTCCAAAAAGCTTCCTGAGCGATAGTGTTGGATCTTAGTCATAAGCAAATCTACCCAACCATGGCATTGTTCTCTTGTTCCTGACTTGAGACTGGAGTGCGTCTTACACGTGGCCACCTCTTTAAGCAGGGGTACGAAGCGTGGGATCAATCTCTTAGTCATGGACCCTTTTCAGACTGAACCTAAACCTGACCAATAGTTTCAAACATAGAACTGGACTTTAGGTTGGAACTTTTGCATCCATGTTATATGACATTTGCCTGTGATTGCAATTATTGCCTGCTATTATTCTGCCAAATTGTCATTATCATGCGTCGTTCCTAAAACCGCGTCTATAAACAAGAAAAATTCATCAATCGGCCAATTTGTCGCCTAAATCCCCGAAAAAACGTGTCGGGGAGTAGTGCGCCAAGCGCATTAAGTTGCGTCTGGCGCACCATTCCCGCGCCGACGCGCACGGCCAGGCGCCGCACGGCACGCGAGCATCGTGCATCGCACGCTTTTCGTCAATTTAGCCGTCGTAATTGCCGATCCTATGTTCAGTCCTATGTTTGGCTACCTGCATCCGTGTAATACATGGTCTAATTAGAGGTCTCACCTAATCAAGCATTCAAAAAAAGGTCTCTTCATGCAAGGTCGAGTCTGTCCTAAAAAAAATGCATCTAAAGGGTCATTGTAGAGCTAGAGTTGTCATGCATGTCTACCTCTTCCCATTTCCTCCCTGCTGTTCAACAAGTCTTTCCTATCATTCTTACCCTACCATATTCAATCAATTTCAAAAAAAAAAACTTACATCTTTTCAAAATCAATCGTACACCCATGTCTATTCTACCTCTTTCAAAAAGTATTTACTAAACACCATCATACCACGACATTTCAAAAAAAATTATTTTCAAAGTCAATCCATCATCTTTTCCTAACAAAAGATAAAACAAGGGGTTCCTTTAAAAAATGAATTTCGAAAATTCTAAGCCCAATCCAAACACCTTCATCGAATCCAATCCAATCAATCCGATTCAATTGCATTCATTCTAGGCTCATGTGCATTAGAGTCCATTTTGCATTCATATAGGGTCCATCTAATTCGAGTCCATGCATTCATTAGAGTCCATCCTAGGCCCATATAAGTCTAGCTCATGTCAAATCTAGGTTCATTTGCATCTTTACGTGAACCCCAGTTTATGTCAAGCCCAGTCCAAATCTAGTCTAAGTCTATTCCATTCTAAGTCCAATCCTAGTCTATTTCCACTGTCAAGCCCATATGCATCTCCAAGTCTATATCAAACCTATATGTTAATCTAATCCAAACTTAGGTCCATTTAGGCCCATTTCATATCCTAGGTCTAGTTTGCATCTCCATGTAGGCCCTAGTCAAGCCCAATTCCTTCAGAAGTTTATAATAGCCCCAATTCCTCTAAAGTCCAGCCTGCTTGCTCCCCTGTAAGTTCAAGGTCTAAGCATTCCTTAAGTCTATAGGCATTGTTGTGTCTAGCCTGCTTGCTCACCCGTAAGTTCAAGGTCTTGCATTCCCTAAGTCCATAGGCAATTTTTGTGTCTAGCCTGCTTGTTCACCCGTAAGTTCAAGGTCTAGCATTCCTTAAGTCCATAGGCAATCTTTGAGTCTAGCCTGCTTAATTTAATGTAAGTTTCGAAGTCTAGTTGTCTAGCTTGCTTGCTCACCCGTAAGTTCAAAGTCTAGGTGCCTAGTCTGCTTGCCTTAAGTTAAAAGTTTAGTCTTCCTTATTGTCCAATCTTCCTTAAAGTCTAGCCTGCTTGCTCACCCGTAAGTTCAAAGTCTAGTCTCTCCTAAACTCAATCGTGGAGTCCAGTCTGCTTGCATGGTCTAGTCCAGTTCATGTCTACATTTGCATATAGTTAGCCCCATATCTCCATCATGGTCAAGTCTATACTAGTCCAAAACCCATAACCATTTCCATTTCCATTTCAAAATCATTTTCTAATCATTTTCCATTTTCATTCCCCATTTCTCATTTCCAACTTTCCATTTCTCATCTCCATTTCTCATTTCGAAAACATTATTTCTTAAAATTTACGAGGTCCATTCAATTTCTGTTCAGGACGGATCGTGAAATTATAACTTGGGAACGTCCGAAAGCTCCTAGACTCGTCAAGCGTATCCTCACTTTTTCAGACGACTCCTCTGGCTATTCTGAAGCATCATCTGAAATGGGGGAAACTAATGAACAACTCAGTGCCATTATGGCTCAACTCACACTGATGAACTCTCGTCTTGAGGAACAAGACAAAGAGATTAAGGCACTGAGGGAGAAGCTAACTAAAGAGGACGAGCAAGGCGACACTCCACCACCATTCAAAATCGACACAGAATTGAGATTTGAAAAACTCGAGCAATTGATCCAGTCAATTCCTGCACTCGAGAGTCAGGCTCATGGCCATGACATCATTGATCCTGAACTGAGGGACAAGCTCCCTAAAAAGGTAACCTTGGGTGACCTCCCAAAATTCAAGGGGGTCGAAGACCCAGATGACCACTTGAGAGCATTTTCCATCTCTATGGTTCTCAAAGGCATGAGCAAGGACCTGTTTGCTTATGTCTTTCCTTTAACCTTGGATGCACATCCATCCAAGTGGTTCAGATCACTGAATAAGGCCAAGATGAATGACTGGGACTACATCAGAGATGAGTTCCACAAACAATATCTATACAACACTCAGCTTCCCGTTGGTCTTCGTGAGTTGGAGCTAACTAAACAAAACTCCAATGAAGACTTTGTCACCTTCCTTAACAGATGGAGGGATAAAGCTGCACAAATGATTAACAGACCATCTCAAGAGGATCAAGTTCGCCTGGTGATCCGTAACCTGCAGCCTAAGTATGGGGATCATATTAAATTCCAACCCATAAAGTCTTTCACGAAGCTCTATAAGGTAGGCTTGCTGATTGAGGAAGAGGTACAAGCCAACAAGAATAAGGCTTCCAACAACAACAACAACTCTTTCAAGAAGAGTAACAATAACCCTTCCAGCTCCAAAAGCAATGAAGTCAATGCCATAGCTACTGAAAAGAGAGGTTACCAAAAGCCTCAAAGAACATTCTCACCTTTAGGCATGTCCCTAGAAGAAGCCTTCACTATATTTCATGCAAAGGGAGCACTTCAGCCTATTGGCCCTACTCCAGATCCTGCTCCCGAAAATAGATCCAAGAGGTGGGATCCTAATGCCTACTGCAAATACCACCAAGGGAATGGACACCCAACATCTGCGTGTTGGACCTTAAAGAATCACCTGCAGGATATGGTTAAAGACGGTAGATTGCCAATTCCGCTTGCAGCAAAAGTCAGCAATAACAGCAACCCCTTGGGCAACACCTAAATAATGTCGGGGCTTAGTCATTTAACGCTAGTTTTCTAGGTTGAGTCGGAGAGTCCCTCCCTTAGCTCCTTCATTTCCTTTCTTGTCAAGTCTATGTCATTTAGGTTTTTATTTCTAATAAGCCTTGTTCTATTTATTTCTGATTAATAAAAGAATTTCATTTTCATTTTCATTTTCATTGGCCTTCCATCATTTTATTTATGCTTCTAACTCAATGATGAAACTTAAATCACCTAATGAACTTGACTACAATAATAAAAAGAGATCTGAAATAAAGAAAAAGAATGAAAATGAAAAATGGACATCCTTTGGATCAGGAGTTATTCCCCTCTCCCTTCCATTACCTTTCATAAGCTATCCTCATACAACCAAGGAAAAACAAAAATCTTTTAAACCATTATCAGCCAAATAGCCTTTCAATTCAAAGCTCCACAAACAACCTTGAAACCTTCCACTACCCTAAACCAATAGCTTGTGTGCAAGCCCTACTACACAAAAGATCAATGCCAGGCAAAAATGAAAAAGTGAAAAAAAAAATCAAAGTGCGAAAGAAAAATAAGCAAAAGAAAAAGAAAGCGCACATGACAAAAAAAAAGAAAAAAAAGCAAAAAGAAAGAGCCAAAGGCAAAGAAATAAAAAGTCAAGCTAGGGGGCTTGCACACAAGTTCTACCCCTCACTCAAATCTTTCAATCCATCAAACCCTTAAAACCCATATCCATGATCCTTACCTTATTTCAACCAATTCAACCTTCATCAAGCCTAAAGCCTTTAACCTTTCAACCTTTCATCAACCCTAACTCCTTTTTCAAGATATGTCGAAGCCCGCTAGGTTGAAAACCCGAAAGGGCAGCCTAGGCAAAAGTTAGGGCACCAAAAAAATAATAATAATAAAAGAAATCAGATCCAGAACTACGAATGGTCTGATTCCGCAAGGATATGTAGGAATCCTCATCTCGAGGTTCGACCGCGCTAATAAAATAAAATTAGTCATGGTCTAATGATTTGACTTTCTAGAATTTAGGAGCATAATCTGTTTCTAGATCCCGACATAGACTCGAGTCTAAACCTAGCCTCGTCAAAGAATTTTCCCACCTATATGCATTTGAGTCATAAATTTAAACCTTTTATTTTTCAATCCAAGCTCTCCTTGTCCCCAAAGGACTCTCCGATGATTCCATGGTTTCTGGCGATACTTGACTTTGCCTATACCCAAGAAGAATCCCCAGTACAATCCCTAGTGAAAACTTTCAATGTTCAAGACATAGCAACTACACTTCAATATCAAATCAACTACATTTCAATCAAGGCTCAAGCCTAATTCAAGGCAAGCTCACCCAAAGTGGGGGCTTCATACGTGTAGTGGTTCCCCCAATTCAAATCAAACTCCCGAAGAGTTGTAATCCGCGGACCTCGTTTGTGGACCCCAATCATTTATTAAAAATGATTTTCGAAAATCATTCTATGCATTTCTATTCAATCCTGCTCATTCTATCATTCTACACATCTTCTAGCCGTGCAAGATCTTGACCTTGCATTGCAGCCTTGCAAAACCCTGACCTTGCATTGCATTTCATACATTCTAGTCTTGCATAACCCTGACCTTGCATGACGTGTCATCCCTTAGCTTTACATAACCTTAATCCTTGCATTGCGTCTCATGTATCCTTAGAGAGTCTAAGTTTGCATTATTGCATCACTATGTGCTTATGTGAGTTGTTTGCACATATCTGCTAACATCTTTCCCTGCAGGTAATCAGATTGCTTGTTGTTATTGTCCTGCATACTAACTTTATTTTGCAGAGACCGGCGGTTATAGATAAGTTCTTAACTGCAGAGCGTTTGGAATTATTCTCTGTCCCGACACCGTATACTTTGACTTTCGGTTTCCTGAACCTCAGTAGGGTTCTTTGTTTAATAAAATTGAAAATTTTAATATTTAATTTTTTATTGATTTATGTATGATAATTAACTTTACTCTGTAGTTTTTTGAAAAATAAATTCTATTATTCTTTTTATTTTATCCTAAAATCTAATTATGTGTATTGATTAAACTTAATCTCTATTTAAAATTTTATTTAAAGTTATATTGATTACTTAACACGTCTATATAGTACAAAAATTTTATAAGCTGCAATCCGATTTGCGTGGACCTGCTTCACCTTAATATTAGCGTGCACCAGGTCAAAGCACGTGCCATTGCTGAACAATCCATTATAGCATTCAGAAACTCATTATATCATGCAAAAACTCACCATATCATTCAGAAACATATTTTGTCATGTGTCTATGTCATGTAGAAATTACATCATCCTACATGTTAAAGCACGTGTCACGATATAATATACAACCTATATCTTCTTGCATGTGAAAGCATTAAAATGAAATCCACGATATTGTACCCCCTCCGTCTTCTTTTGTTGTTTATATCTGGAATCTTTTTGTTAGAGGAAATTGATCAAAATAGGAAGAACTTTCAGAAACGGAGGGAGTATATAATTTCAGTATATCTCAACAAAACTCACTATATGGAGTTGTTGGCGGGTTTCCCGTTAATGAAATCCACTATATTGTATATAAGTTCGCTATATCTCAATAAAGCTCAATATATAAAGTTAATACCAATTACCAACCCGATGTACACTAAGTTAGTGTGCACCCGGTCTAGTGCTGTCAAAATGGGTCAGTGGGTGGCTTTGAATTGACCCAATCTAGGTCGAAATGATCTGGGTGAGAGTGGGCCATGGGTCGGGTGTGGGAGGGTCTGAGTGGCCTTGGGTCGGGTCATTTAAGTTAATGAAATTAACACCAGTAAGTTATTGATAGCACCTGGTACATTATATGCGAAGTTAAGGAGCACCCGGTGAATTTTTGAAACTGTAGGGGTACCTCATGAATTTCGTAAAACCTCATAAAAACCTGGTGAAAAATTCGTTTATAAAACCATTTAAAATGGCCAACTCTAAAATAGGCAAGTTAATCGTCGTTCTGACAAACTGTTTCCTTGACCGGGTAGTGTTACGAATACTGACCAATTGGTTCCCTTACTCATAACACTATTAGGACCCCATTAAGAATAGTCTTGTATTTTCTTCCAATTATCATGCATACAATATTACATAAAGACTAATAAGATCTATAATCTTCATTATCTTCATACACTTTAAAACTTATACTTTTCCCTTGGAGATTCATGATCTTCATGAGTAGGGCTTCATTAAACTGTCTTATAAAGCACCTATTTACTGCATAGAGGAACAATATATCTACTGTTTGTCATCTTGAAAACCAAGGAACTCAACTAGAGGTGGCCAATGAGGGGTTTCGGCAAGCTGGTCTAGTGGGACAGTTTGCTCAGCCCACGACGGTCTGGTCTGGGATTTCACGGTATATGGATCGGGTTTGGCAGGCCATGTGTTTGATGGGCTGGGCCGAGCTAACGGTTTTTATTATAAAATAAAATTATTTAAACAAATTAATTAAGCATGAGTCGATGAGTAGTGTTGATATATTAATATATAGCCATTAATCTAGCATTAGTGACTTTTGTTTAGTATTAGTTGTACAAATTACTTTATGTGTTAATAGTTTGTTCTGAACTATGCTTAGTGGATTTTGGTACTGCCATATATAGTTAGGTACTTGTAATATATCTAATAATTACTCGAGTATTTTACATAAAAGCTCACATATTTCCATATTTTTGGCAAAGACCCTTCCGTGTTTTGTAAGCAAACACTAGTGGAAAAAAACGGAAGGGCTGCGTTTTTGGCCAGCAGCCCTTTTCGTAGCAGCCCTTCACTAAAAGCGAAGGGCTGCGGCTTAGGCCCAAAACCGCAGCCCTTCCGCATCCCTTCTTTGTACAAAGGGTTGCGTTTTTGACCATTACCGCAACCCTTTTGACACAAAAAAAAAAAACTTTTTTCCCATTTTCTTACCCCTAAAGTTTGTGCAGCGAAATTATAAATTACAACTCCATCTGATGCAAACAAATCAAACAAAACTAATCAAACAAAACGAAATTATAATTTATAATTTGATGCATCAGATCTAAACTAATCAAACAAAATGAAATTATAAATTAAACAAAACAAAACAAAATTTACAGTCGAAAAGACAAACAAAACGAAATTATAAATTAACGAATCAAACAACTAAACTCAAAACGCATACAAACGGAATTTCACAAGTAAAAGGTCGAGAATAAGACATGAAATTGATAAACTAAAGAATGACGAAATTAAAGCAAGAATAACTCGAAATCATAGGAAAACATAAAAGAAGAATACGAAATTACGACAATTATTCGCGACTTAAGCAATCGCATGCGGTGTCGGAAAACGAGGACGGTGTAGAAGAAGACGTTGAAGGCGAAGGAGAAGTGAAGCTGAAGGTTGAAGTTGAAGAATTGAGAGAAGAGCTTCGGAAACCTTCGCGTTCTCTCTCCTTCGTTCTGCCCCAATTTTCTCTCTCCTCTGTTAAGGCTTGCTGCTGCCACGTTCTTGTTTGCGCCGCCGCCAGTCGATGGCCCGCTGGTGTCGCTGGTGCTTCGTTGTCGTTCCCGTGGCATCGTTGCTGTGTCGCTGGTGCTTCGTTCTCCTTCGTGGTGTTGCTGTTGTTGCGTCATTGCTGTGCCGCTATTGTTGTTGTGGTGTCGCTGTTGTTCCGGTGGCGTACCGTTACTCTTGGGATAGGGAAGGAGGGTGAGGGAGAATGGAGGAGGGTGAGAGAGAAGGGAGAAGGAGGTTGTGGTTGATGTGAGAGAGGAGAGAGAATGAGGGAGAAGGGAGGAGATTGTGAGAACCCTAGCTAGCCGCTTATTAACATTTTAAGCCCGCAAATTCCTTTCAAAATTAAAAAAAAAGCCCATAAAGGGCTGCGGTTAGCCCAAAAACCGCAACCATTTATTACTTATAGGGTTGCGGTTTCGGCTAACCGCAACCCTTCACTAAAAGGGCTGCGGTTTTTGCATTGACCGCAACCCTTCGTAAACGAAGGGCTGTGGTTTTTGGGCTAACCGCTGCCCTTCACTAATAAGGGTTGTGTTTTTCAAAAAACGCAGCCCTTGCAGCGCAGCCCTTCCTTTTTTCTCCCCTAGTGAAATAATATGCATTTGTTTATTTTAGTTGCAACAAATGCCTATTTGCACAAATATTAAGGAAAGAGGAGAGAGAGTAAGATTTGACCCAATTGCCCATACTTTTTTCATGTGGGGTAGGTAAAATCGGGATAAAATGGTCAAATTGCCCCAAAACCTTTACCAAGAAAGGAAATATTGCATCTAAATAAAAACACCTATAAATGAAAATTGTTGCAACTAAAAAAAACAGAGGAAGTATGTTATGCCTTCTACTTGATGTATGTTATTATCTACCAAGTCTAGATGCCTTCGTTTTCTAATGTTTAGCATGTAGTATTACTAAATTGTTTTGCTACCTTGGGGACAGTGTGCGATATCGCGCGGTGCAACAACTAGTAAACCAATGCTTCCATAGATTTTACAGTTTTGGTTTATGGAGTATATTCAATTCATAATAATTTTTCATTTCACCTTTAATAAAAGCAATTCTTAAGGATATTCTAATTTCTGTATCAAAATTGCTCCACCTTTCAAAATAAGAAAAGAGTAAAAAAAAGGAAAAACAATTTTAAAATAATTAAAGAAAAAATTGAAATTAATAACCCCACTTTTGGTTGGTATGCTTAATTGTTTAATCGCCCAATTCCAAATATTGAGATTTTTTGCTCGTGGAGTTGGCCATTCCAAAGTAACTGTCATATGTTAACGACCTATAAGACAAAGAGGCTCTACTACCCATTATACAAGAATTCACCACAGACTGGGCTTACTATTAAAGGCCCATAAAAGATAGGGTGAATCCAAAAAGCCTTACGGCTCTTATTCCGCAGCACATAGCAGTCGACGTAAGGCGATCGAAGTGAGGTTCAATCTTGATTGAAAGGAATGGACGACTCAGGAGGAAGAGGGCTGCCTAGAACAACATAGTCTCTTGAGCCATGTTCGTTGCCCTAGGCTTACTACACTATTATTTAATTGAATTTTATTAATAGATTCTAGCTCCAAATAACATATATAGTCCGTTAAACTACCAAAGAACAAAGAGTCTTTCCTTTCAGAGTTTACCACTCTGAATACCTTCTTGAACTTTTTTTTTGGGTCTCACTCCCTGCTTGACCTTGAGAGTTGGTAGTTCACTCATCCGTACTCGGTATTTATCGAAAAGTCTTTCACGATCTAGGTGCTCCCCTTAAGAGTTAAGAGTTTCACTATTTGGTCAACAAAGCCCCTTTTCCTTCATTGTACCGACACACAAGACACCTTATACATGATCTTGGTGCGAGAATTGGAGGAATTCTGCCTGGCATGGATCTATGGTAAGATCTCCTCAGAACACCCAGTTGAGTGGTTCTTTGTCCGGGCCCTTTCAGAACAGAGTAAGTAGGCCGTTAGGCAATACGACAAGTTCAATCTGTGTCAAAGCTCGATTAATATGTGAAACCTCATGAGAAAGGCAATGCAATTGACTTGCTTACTTGTTAAAATAAGGCCTCGGTTCTTTCAATCAGATGGTCACTGGTACTGTATAAGCAGGGATGGGTATGACGCTCGTATCCTTTCCAACATTGGCGCCCATCCAACAAGATTGGTCGGAACCAGGCGCGCCTTATCCTATCTCAATTTTTTTAACTGCTTACTCGAAGCAAGTGCTGAAGTTGTCTTCAAGTGAAATTTGAATTCAGTTTCTCTTTTGGCTGAGCCTTTGGTCTATGATTCGACCATCACTTAAATTTCGAAATAATCCAATCTTTACCACTAAATTTTCTTAAATTGGATTATTTAACCTACAACCTGTTAAATAGGTCGCATACACTTATTCCTTTTTTCTTTTCTTTTTTTCCCTCCTCAACTTCTCGTGACTTCTTTAAATTATATCTCCTCCCTAAAACTTAACTCTCTCTTCCATTTTGACTCAACCACTACATAAACCACTACTGCACTGAACGCTCCACCTCACAGACGACTCTAAAGTCTATTGAGAAATTGCCAACTCCCCAACAGGACCATTTATGAGTTATCGATGTTCCATGAGAGAGCTGCAAAAATAAGGTCTTACTTAATAAGTGATATAAAAAATTTTAATTTCTAGAATATGCAATAAATTAAACAATTTGTTGTAACATCTTTCTGTTTTAGGTATCATTTTGTGCCTTTTATCTTTTCCTTTTTTTAATACAATTGCAATTTTATTGAATACTCCCTCCGTTTTTTAAAGTACTACTCACTTTCCTTTTCCATCTGTTTTTGAAAGTTATACTCACTATGCTTTGTTCCTTATTGGCAAAAGATATCCAAAAACTTAATCATCCTTGGTCTACACTCTTTCTTTCATGCTCTCTATCTCCCTTAAAATATAATAAACCCACACTACCTGTCCTCATTTAAAACAAAAAAGTAAAGAAACCAAGTGGATCTATTTTTTTTACTCTTCTCTCTCTCTCTCTCCAATTTGCCTTAAAGTGTGTATCAATAGTAACCGAGTTGAACTTTAAAAAACGGAGGGAGTATATGTATTATGCTTATGTTGTGAATCGAAATGTCTTCCTAGTCACTTGCTTAATTCGAATGTTTTAGGTTAAATGTGTCCAATCTAAAATTAATCAGCAATAATCTAATTTAACAGTAATTAATCAAGTTTTCATAAAACAAAATATAATTATGCTTGAAAAGGATATGATAATTGCATATTCACATTGAAAAATTAAATTGATGTATAAAACTTAATCTATCAAGAAAAATGTGCAACATTATTCTAATCTTCAGAAAATCATAATATTACTTAGTCGAAAAATCAGATAATAAAATAAAGTCAGAATTAGCAAAATCGAAATAATCCAACATCTCTGAGCCAACCATAGATATTCACCACTGGTCCCCCCCGACTGGTTTCTTAAAAATCAATGTAGATGCTTCCTTTGTTACTAGCACTTGTGAAACAGGTATAGGTGGGGTTTGTACAGACGCGACAGGAAGGTGGATAAAAGGTTTCAAATCAAAACGCCACCTCCCAAGCGCACACAAAGCTGAGATGCAAGCCATTAAGGAGGGAATGCAATGGGCCCTTAACAATGGCTGGAAAAAATTCATTGTCACCTCTGATTGCAAGCGTGCAGTTGAGGAGATAAATTCGAGGAAAAAATTTCGAGACAAACTTACACATTTGATTCATCAATGCAGGACATTTTTAGGCCAAAGCGAAGAAGCTTTCCTTAACCATGAAGCTCGAGGAACAAACGCAGTTGCTGATATGCTAGCCAAAGAAGCAAGAAAAGAAAGAGATAGTAGCTTTAATTTGTTAGACATTTTAAACCTTTCCCCTGTGTGTAAAACTTTAATTATGGCAGCGCAAAACTTCCTAAACTCTGAACCTCCATGCGAGGAGAACCGCAACAGGCGTGTCGGCCTTTTGGGGGCCCAAACCCAAAACTTTGTCATGAATTGAATGCGATGAACGTCTTAATCTAAAATAAAAAAAATCAATTTTTCAACTGCCACAGTGGAGGATTAGAAAAGAAGGAGGTGTAGTTAGCATACATGCAGTGTTTTTTCCCCTTTTATCCTATTAGCCTTTATTAATTTGGGTCCGGTTTGGTATTTTAATGGTCTGGACACAAGCCCCTCTCGCCTCTAATGTCACGACTCATCGCCAAAATCCCCTACAACACCGCTGGGCAGCAACCGTGGGCTGGGCGCTCTACGATGGCCCAATGATGGCTTTCATGCCAAAAGGCATCTGGTGGCTCAAACAAGCTCCAAATGGGCTCAAATTTGGGGGTACGCCATATTTTGGGCCAATGAAGATAATGGTAAAGCCATATTTTTAATTTGAGGCCCAGAATCATATGATGGTGTATGGGCATATTCGGTGGTGCATGGGAAGCTTCTAGAGAAGCCTTGTATGCTCCTCCTTGTATATAAGCTTTGTAGAGTGTGTATAATGTTCTAGGGAGACTTGTGTAGAATCCTCCAATTGAGGAGGTTTTGGAACTCTCTAGAATTAGGGTAGGCTAGGATGGAGGCCTATAAATAGGCATCACCATTCATTTGTACAAAGCATCCAAGAGAGCTCTTCACTTGTATTCTTTAGCTATCAATACAAAGTATTCTTTCCAAAGCATTACTCTTGTGTCCTATCTTCCACACTTAGCCAATTTTCGTAGCCACATAGCCTAGCCAGCATTTCGGGTGCCTTGACTAGTAGTCCGACAGGAGTGTGACGCTAGTAGGCAGCGTGCAGCGACGAAGAAATTTGTCCGCACTTGACACGTGGTATCAGAGCAGCAACGATCACTAGGGGCGTAACCTTGGTGACGGTGGTGTGCTAGTCTTTGTGCATAGAAATTGAGTGCGAGAAGTTACAATGTTAATGCAGCAGCACAAAGAAAGCGTTGCGGCATCAGGGGTCGTCGATGAGACCCAACAGAAGAAGAAGCAAACGACCTCGGAGCTCGATGGTCGTCTTGCTAAGGTCGAGCTCGCGATGGGCGACCTTGTCGACAACGTTGGGGTTGTCGAACAAGGCATCGAGGAGCTCAAATCCTCTTCGGAAACGCTTGGGCAAAGCATCGAGGGGATCGATAGCCGCGCCCAAGTGTTGGAGGTCGGAATGTCGGCAGCCGCAACAGAAGCCAAAGAGGCTGTCCAACTCCTCGTAAACGAGGTCGCCGACTCGATTCGGACGGAGTTGGCGCAAGTCATGGAGAGCCTTATGCTGGAGCTCCAAGCTATAAAGGAACAACTCGAATATGTAAAGGTGACGTGATTCTTTGCAAGGCGGTAGTGGCAGGGGGTGCCACGATCCGGAAGGGTCCAAAATTGAAAGTTCCGGAGCCGTCGAAGTACCATGGGAAGCGAGATGCGAGGGAACTCGATAACTTCCTATGGAGTGTCGAGAAATACTTCGACGCACTATGCTTGGAGGACGATGCCTCCAAAATCAACATCGCCACCATGTATTTGGGAGATGATGCCATCCTATGGTGGAGGAGGCGCGAGTCAGACGCAAAGAAAGGGCTTTGCTCGCTCAAGACATGGGACGAGTTCAAAGCGGATTTTAAGAAGCAATTCTATTCGGAGAATGTCGAAGAAATTGCGTTGAAAAAGCTACGTGGGTTGAAGCATACAGGATCAATCAAAGAGTACGTGAAGCAGTATACTTCACTCATGTTAGAAGTATCAGATATGTTGGAGAAGACTCAGCTTCTCTACTTTATGGATGGTCTACAACGATGGGCCGACAAGAGCTAAAGCGACGTAACGTGCAGACGCTTGCGGAGGCCATCACAGCTGCCAAATCCCTGTTCGAGTACAAGCAAGATGCGAGGAAGGACAAATGCGGCAGCAAGAAGGGCGGTAACAAAGAGAAAGGTAAGGGAGCCAAGCCCACCGAGCGGAGCGGTTCCAGCAACAAGCCATACAAGAAGAAGGTTAAAGGTAAGGACAA
This sequence comes from Beta corolliflora, assembly GCA_947648045.1. Classification (NCBI taxonomy): domain Eukaryota; kingdom Viridiplantae; phylum Streptophyta; class Magnoliopsida; order Caryophyllales; family Amaranthaceae; genus Beta; species Beta corolliflora. Next base: position 448,221 of record CANSZD010002974.1, on the reverse strand, counting down.
AACCTTTTCCGATGGCAAGCCAAAGAACCATGATTGCTTCTTGTGTGGAGGGCCGCACTTTGCAAGGGAGTGTCCGCAACGACAAAAGTTCAACGCTATAGTTGTGGGCCTGTGGCACACGAACAAAGGTCTGGGGATGAGACGCAATTGGGCACTTTGCGTCTACTTAGCAGCGTCAAGGCTACGATAGAGAGGCCAAAAGGAGAAGGCGACGTAGCCAAGGTAAGTACGCTTCCTCGAACTAAGAAGGCATCACTTATGTTTGTAGAGGCTGTCGTGAATGGCAGGTCCTCCAAGACACTCGTCGACACGGGTGCATCACATAACTTCGTAGTCGAAAAGGAAGCCACAAGGTTAGGGTTGCGATACGCCAAGGAACCCGGCATGCTGAAAACTGTCAACACCTCACCAGTGCCGATCCATGACATAGATCGTATAGTTTCCCCTCGTTTGGGTGAATGGAAGGGAATAATTGATCTAACCGTCGTCCCCATGGACGACTTCTCACTAGTATTGGGTATGGAGTTCATGGACTCGGTGAAGCCATGGACGTTCGAGAAGGACGGGACGATGACGATCGCCAGGGGCTATGAAGCGTGTTCTGTCCCCATCACTCGAGAGGTGGTCGAGGCTAAACTCATCTCGGCGATGCAAGTTAAGAAGGGCGTCCAAAGGGGACAAACATCATATCTAGCGACACTCGTCGAGAAGGAGGCTCAACAAGGCGACATCCTGAAGGAGGTTTCGGAGACCTTGAAGGAGTTTGGGGACGTGATGCTGCCGGAACTGCCGAAGAGGTTCCACCAAGGCGGGAGGTAGACCATCCGATCGAGTTGGAACCAGGAGCAAGGCTTCCAGCCATGGGGCCTTATTGTATGGCGCCACTAGAGTTAGAGGAGTTGCGGAAACAACTCAAGGAACTATTGGAAGCAGGATTCATACAACCATCGAAGGCGCCCTACGGAGCTCCAGTCTTATTCCAGCGCAAGCATGATGGGTCCTTGCGCATGTGCATAGATTACCGATCACTCAACAAGGTAACCGTAAAAAACAAGTATACGATTCCCTTGGTTGCCGATTTGTTCGACAGGCTCGGTAAAGCCAGGTACTTTTCTAAGCTGGATCTCCGATAGGGGTATTGGGAAGTGCGCATAGCCGAAGGAGATGAACCAAAAACGGCATGCGTCACTCGCTATGGGTCTTACGAATTCTTGGTGATGCCTTTCGGTCTCACCAATGCCCTGGCTACTTTTTTCACCTTAATGAATGAAATTTTTCAGCCCTTTTTAGATAATTTTGTAATCGTTTACCTCGACGATATCGTCGTGTATAGCGACACATTGCAAGACCATGTACAACATTTACGACAAGTTTTTCAGGTCTTGCAAGAAAACGAGCTCTATGTGAAAAGGAGAAGTGCTTGTTCGCCCAAGGCGAGGTGTCTTTTTTAGGGCACCGTATTAAGGCTGGAAGAATCATGACGGAGCGCGATAAGGTGCAAGCCATCAACGAGTGGGAGCCACCGAAGAACGTATCGGAGTTACGTTCTTTCCTTGGGCTCGTCAATTACTATCGGAGATTCATTAAGAGTTATTCGGCAAGAGCAGCGCCATTGACTGATTTGTTAAAGAAAAGATGCAATGGTGATGGAGTTTAGAGTGTCAACCGGCATTTGAAGATTTAAAGAAGGTTGTTACGGAGGAGCCCGTCTTAGCATTGTCCGACTATTCCAAGCCATTTGAGGTTCACACCGATGCATCCGACTTTGCCATCGGAGGGGTGCTCATGCAGGAAGGACACCCGATCGCTTACGAGTCGCACTAGCTAAACGACATGGAGCGACGGTATCCGGTGCATGACAAAGAAATGACCGCAATTATTTCTTGTTTGCGGATATGGAGGCACTACTTGCTCGGAAGTCGGTTCACCATCATGACCGACAATGTGACAACTAGCTACTTTCAAAATCAGAAGAAGCTCACACCGAAACAAGCACGATGGCAAGACTTCTTGGCAGAATTCAACTATGTCATGGAGTACAAGCCGGGCAAAGAGAACGTCGTCGTCGATGCTCTAAGCCGAAAAGCAATGCTCGCTAGTGCGAGTAGCGTCGCTAGCAACCTTCTTAAACGGATCAAGGAGGGCACCAAGCAAGATCCTTTGGCCAAGGGACTCATGGAGATGACCAAAAAGGGGAAGACACGACGGTTCTGGGTAGAAGATGATGTTCTATACACTGTCGATCGAAGAGTCTACGTGCCTAAGTGGGACAACCTTAGGCGCGACGTTATGAAGGAGTGCCACGATTCAATATGGGCCGGTCACCCAGGGATTCAGCGAACAATGGCACTCTTGGAGGAGACCTATTACTATTAGCCTCATATGCGTGATGATATCGAGGCCTACGTGAAGACTTGTCTTGTGTGTTAATAAGACAAGATCGAGCAGCGTATGCCGGCATGATTATTAGAGCCTTTGCCAATCCCGAAAAGGCCATGGGAAAGCGTCTCAATGGACTTCATATCAGCCTTACCCAAATCTGACGGGTGTGGCTCCATTATGGTGGTGGTTGATCGCTTTTCCAAATACGACACATTCATCCCGACTCCCCGGGATTGCACAGCCGAGCAAGCCGCCAAACTATTTTTCAAGAATGTGGTAAAGTATAAGGGCTTGCCTCGGAGTATTATTAGTGATCGAGATCCGCGCTTCACAACAAAATTATGGACGGAGTTATTTAAATTGCTGGGGTCGGGTCTCCACTTCTCAACAAGCTTTCACCCACAACGCGACGGGCAAACAGAATGGGTGAATGCCTTGTTGGAGCTCTACTTACGGCACTTTGTGAGTGCCAACCAACGAGATTGGGCCAAGTTGATGGATGTCGCCCAATTCTCCTTTAACTTGCAGCGGTTTGAGTCGACGCAACAGAGTCCGTTCGAGATCGTCATGGGTCAACAACCTTTGACACCGCAATCGGTCGCGTCGGGCTACATAGGGAGCAGTCCCGCTGCATAGAAGCTCGCTAATGGGTGGCATGAGCAACTCGACATAACCAAGACATACTTGGACAAAGCGGCCAAGAAGATGAAGAAATGGGCAGACAAGCATAGGAGGCCGATGGAGTACCAAGTAGGCGACATGGTTATGGTTAAGTTGTTGCCACAGCAGTTCAACGCATTTCGCTCCGTGCACAAGGGACTTGTGCAGAAGTATGAAGGGCCATTTCTCGTCTTACATAAGGTCGGGAATGTATCATATAATCTTGAGTTGCCGCCCAAACTTAAGATTCATCCGGTGTTCCATGTGAGTATGCTCAAGCCCTATTATGGAGATAAGGAGGATCCAAAAAAGGGTGAGTCACAACGAGCACCAACAGCAGTCGTAGCCTCATTTGATCGAGACATCGATAAAATAGAGGCAAAGCGTCAAATCCGATGGAGGGGCGTGCCAAGTTACCATGAGTATCTCATCCGTTGGAAGGGGCTCCCGGATAGCGAGGCAACATGGGAAAAGGAAGATGATATGTGGCAATTCCGGGACAAAATTGCAAAATTCGAAGAGCATTCTTGACGAGGACGTCAAGAGTTTTAGTGGGGGAGAATGTCATGACTCATCGCAAAAATCCCCTACATGTAACACCCTGACAATTCTTTATTTTCCAAAATACCCTTGTCAATATAAAATTTAGAGAATTATCAAAGTATTATCGCCCGTGTGATCACGTACCGGCTTATTCAGAATTTTACAGCGGGAATAATAATAAATAACTTTGAAAATAAAACTTTAGTCAACCAAAAGTCAACTCCAAAAGGCAAACCAACATAAAGTCAAAAGTCAACCTCAAAAGTAAAAGTCAACTATAGTAGTCAAAGTCAACTATGAAATAATAAAAGTCAAAGTAAAATGTAAAGTCAACACAAGCTCTCCAAATCCTGAACCCATGATGCATCATCTTCAAACCTGTAATGGACGATGCACTATTGATCCCGAGAGACTGCTCACCAAATGGGTCATCACATGATCAATAAGACATAGCCATGATCAACACATACACACAAAGCACGTAATCAGCAAAGCTGAGTACTACATAGTAAATAAATAAATAAATCTAACATGATACTAATAAATATTAAGCAGGGATAAATAATAATATAATAACATTACAGACTACTTTTACTGAACTAAACTCCACCACTAATAAGTTAATTAATTTTAGATGGAATAGCCAATGGAACGAGTTGTCAAAACCAAAACCAGTCTTCAATCTAGAAGACGAAGTACGGGCGCGACTCCGTACTCCACTGACCTACGATATCGAGGAACCTTTTCAATAAAAATAGGATAATGTGATTAATCCGGTCCCAAGAAAAGCCATGGGATACCACCATGTACTCCCAACTCATACTTGTCCAACACTTCAGACGTGCACAAGTCTAAAGCTATTGTTATCCACGTTTCACTTTACATGATTAATAATTTATTCACTTGTTATGACTCACAAGTTGGACATATAATATAATCATCAAAGAATCATAAACTTCCATTTTTATCTTAGGATTAGATAAGGTGATCATCAACTTAACAACCCAAGATTAATTCCAATATTAAATCCATAACCTTCCTTAATTTGTTGAACCAAGTTAACAACCAACCAACCCTTCATAGGTATAATAATCAACTTACTAAATAAGGCCCTCGCCCGGTCCTCATAAAGTAATTAAATAATCTAAAGGGAACAACATGATTCAATCATGATCCAATACCAACATAAATATTAATCCCTCATGTGAATTAATAAAGTAAAGTTCCCAAATCCCATATGCTTTCATCAATCTTCCATACAAACATAATATCATCATCATAATCAACATGCTTCACACAATGGCATAAAACATGCAAATCCAATTGAATATAAATCACATATGAACTAAAAATAGTTCCCTATACATGATACTACATAAATCCCATCCTTAGGACATGATACTACTCCAACCAACACATAAGTATGTACGTACCTTGTGTAGACAAATCAAGAGGCCACTTTCACAAGCTTAAAAGTCGCCTAAAATAACCAATATAACCACAAATCAATACTCTATAAATTTCCAGCAATATTAAAATACTTTAAACCCTTCTTAAAAGTGTTTAAAAACCTTTCCCATCATTAAAACTTAATTATTAAAGTTTCCTAATATAGTACTACTATACTAGTTGTTAAAAACCCTTAAAAACTCATACTTTGATCATAAAAACTCCATCATAAGCATCTTTACAAAATTTCCAGCAACTTATAATATAATAAAACCCTTTTTAAACATACTTAAAATAGTTAAAATCATAAGAATACTCAATTTCATAAACTATAATGTACTACTATGATTTTCCAACTTATAAAACTGTAAAAATCCATGCTTTGATACTTAAAATCTCAATTCAAACATAATAAATAAATATGAAATTTAATTACTTCATTATATAAACTACAAAATCATAGATTCATATTTAAATCATCAAACTATAACTTTAAACATAAACATATTAAACAATTCTTAAAATATAAACTTTGCATTGAAAATAACTTGAGGAGGAAGAAATAACCAAAGCAAAGGAGAGGAGGAGGAAGACACACGGCGGCACAGGGGGCGGCGGCTGCTGCTGCCTGATCGGTGGTGGTCGTCGGTGGTGGTCGCCGGCCGATCATGAAGGAGGAGGGAGGACCGAAAGAGAAAAAAGAAAAGAGAGAGAGAAAAGAATAAGGGGGCCGAAAAGTAGGGAGAAGAGGAGGAGAGAGAAAATAAGTGTGTGGGAAAAATTGGGGTTTTGGGGGTTGATATAGTTTCCCCCTTTTGGGCTTAGGAAAAGGTGTTTGGGCCAAACTAATATTTATGGTTGATGATTTGAGTAGTTGGGTTCCTCTAACCCAATTTAAAATCCCTTTTATTAAACCAAAATGTATTTTAAGCTATTTAAATATATTTCAAAGTATGACCAAATAAAATGTTTGACTTCTTTAAATCATTAAATAATTCCTTTGACTTTCAAATAGTCAACCTTTCAAGAAATAAATCGTTAAAATACTAAAACATACTAATATATATATAAATATACTTTAAAATATATTTATAAAATTCATAAAATTACGGGGGATTACACTACAGCACCGCTGGGCAGCAACCGTGGGCTGGGCGCTCTACGATGGCCCAACGATGACTTTCATGCCAAAAGGCATCTGGTGGCTCAAGCAAGCTCCAAATGGGCTCAAATTTGGGGGTACGCCATATTTTGGGCCAATGAAGATAATGGTAAAGCCATATTTTTAATTTGAGGCCCAGAATCATATGATGGTGTATGGGCATATTCGGTGGTGCATGGGAAGCTTCTAGAGAAGCCTTGTATGCTCCTCCTTGTATATAAGCTTTGTAGAGTGTGTATAATGTTCTAGGGAGACTTGTGTAGAATCCTCCAATTGAGGAGGTTTTGGAACTCTCTAGAATTAGGGTAGGCTAGGATGGAGGCCTATAAATAGGCATCTCCATTCATTTGTACAAAGCATCCAAGAGAGCTCTTCACTTGTATTCTTTAGCTATCAATACAAAGCATTCTTTCCAAAGCATTACTCTTGTGTCCTAGCTTCCACACTTAGCAAATTTTCGTAGCCACATAGCCTAGCCAGCATTTCGGGTGCCTTGACTAGTAGTCCGACGGGAGTGTGACGCTAGTAGGCAGCGTGCAACGATGAAGAAATTTGTCCGCACGTGACACCCTAAGCCCAAATACGACCCTGCCCACCAATACAACTCATAAGAAAACATAAAAAACAAGAAAACTCTTTTTCCCAAAAGTTTAAACTTTCCTCTATCATAAAAAAGGTTAACAATTCATCGAAAATTACGGCGAGCGAAATGGAGTCATCAGCATGTCCAACATGCAAGGTTATTTTACCTTTATTTTTATCTTTATTAATGTTTACCTCTTTTATTGTTTGCTAAATTTAATAATAATAATAATAATAATCTTATTTCTTTGGTTTTTTATTCTCCCAAAAAATGATAATTTATTATTTGCTAAATTTAATAATAATACTCTTATTTCTTTGGTTTTTTTATTCACCCAAAAAAAGATAATTTATTGTTTTATTTTTTCAAGAATTTGTTGTTTGATTATAAATTATGGAAATGTTGATTTAAATGTTTTAGATTTGACGAAAAGAAGGGCGTGGATAGTGATAGCTGCGCCCAACTGGGGTGATTTAAGGTCTAATTCTGAATTCGTGAAGGCTCATCTCAACAATGTAGATGAATTCAGGGATCATTTAGTTTTGTATGCACCTGTTGAAAAAATTTCTTGTTTTTTGTTGAATGGATTGGTCAAAATCAATGAATCTGATTATCCGGAATAGTTGGAATCCTTCACGTGTGAGTTTGTTGGGGACGTTGATAGTTTAGTATGTATGCAATTCAATGATCAAAAGGTTGTAGTTTTCAATCCAATACTTGAGACATGGAAAATCCTAAGTGTTGAACTTCCCTTCCCTATTCCTGTTGTAGATGCTAAGATAGGTTATGGGTTTGGAAAAGCTGGTGATGGCGATTACAGAATTCTGAGATTATGTGAGAGGGGTGGTACTCCAAAAAAACAGAAGAACCAGGGAGATGAGTGTTTACTCATTTTTGTCTAATTCATGGACAAAAAAATACAAAACAGTTTCATACAGTTTGTGTTACATGTCGGAGGGACCTTGTATCAAAGGGTGGGTTAATTTTAAATGTGAACGTGACCTTGCGCCTTTGGAGGGAGGGATGCCGAGGTGTGTAATATCTGCAGTTAATTTGGTTGATTTGGTTGAGAGGGAGCTGAACTGCCCCAAACATGTTCAGAGACACCAAGTTACCATATTTCGTTGTGCTGTTTACATAATCGTCTTGGTTTATTTAATGTGGAGAATTCAGGGAGGAAGATATGGGGTATAAAAGAGTATGGCGATTCTACTAGTTGGGTAGTTATGTTCACTCTTCACCCAGATATTTAGGGTCACCCTAGAGGATACCTACCTGAGAAGAATGAATTAATTATGGTGGAAGAGATGGTCGATGGCAACTTATTGGTGTATCTGTTAGATATTCAGAACATGCGCAAATTGGAGAGAAAGATAGAAGCAAGTTGTGATTCGTTATCCTCCATTCACACTTCTATGGCTTTCCTAGTCTCTCTCCCATAGGTATGATTTTGTTCATTTTTTTCATGTTGCATCACTTGTCCTAATTAGTTCTTTTCTCTAGTTGGTTGTAATTATCTTTTGAATTGTTGATGGCAGGGGTTTTTAGCTCTTCTGTTTGAGTGATAAAGTCCTAGCCAGTGTTTACCAACTACGTTCCTGATCTGACAAGTCAAATGAGGGTTTACTAAGTATTTTCCTGATAAGAAGCTAGCAGAGCTTGAAGTTCACATTTGTCGTCCTTGTTCAATTCGATATTTGTGGTGACCAGTTTAGTTTGGTGATGCTTTGAGTTCTTTTCATTGCTATGTACTTACAATATATGTGAAGTTGAGGAGTCATATGAGATATACATTATTTTGTTTAAATTATGGATCAGTATGTTAATTAGAGTTTACCCTTTTTGATGAGTTATATTAGACATTGTCATTATGGTTTATGTACTGTGAAGATGCATATATTTTGGTTGGGTTGTGATTTAGTAAGTCATTTGAGGACTCGTGGAAGCTTAGGCCTGCAAGGTTGATTGTCTCCAGTGCCCAATTAGTTCCAGAGTGAAATGTCTCTTGTTTTATGCGTCCAACCAGTTTGTTGTCAGCCACCACAGAGAATTTCTTGCCAAGATGAGTTACCTCGAAAATCAGGGATGTCTCCTTTAGAATATCTAGATGATTGATTCTCTTCCACCTTTCTCCAACCCTCCATGAGGTACTCATATATCCCACAAATTCTTTGAAACTTAAATTTGTACTCCCAGAAACATATACTTCTACAAGTACTATTACCTATACACCAATCAAAAGGTAGTCAAAAGTTCCTATAAATTTATCTTGTTGCTCTGTTAGCTTCCAAAAATAACAAAATCAATCACAGCTTATCGGGGAGTGGACTTCCATTCTATATTGAAAAGGCAGTCTTAACCAAACCCTTTCTTTGTAAATTTACAACTTCACTACAGGTAATTGGTTTATTCTTCGTGTTTCATGACACATTTTACATTTACCTTCAACATCTACCCTCAACCCTCTTCTTCACAATTTGAATCCCATTTGATACGTTGTAAAGTATGCTAAATTTACTGAATTACTGGATGATGCTTTGCCTCCACTTGTTCAAGTTGTGGGATTATATAAGAGAAGTGGTGTGGCCTCAAATGGTGCCAGAGTTTGGTGATTAGTAGCTGTTTTTCCCCCTTTAGGATAGTCTATTTTTAATTTTCCCCCAGGCCCCAGCTTCTGTCGTTTCTGTTTTCCTTCTTTTGTGTGCTGTTTTCTGTTCTTTGATAACAAATTGCAGTAGATGCGAATTCTAAATATTATTATTTATATTTATTTTCTGATAGATTGCTGATTTTGTTATATCAGTAGTGCGAAGTTGAGTTGCTCTTATTTTACGTAATCCCTCTGCTGCCAATTGCTGATTTTGTTCTTTTGTTCACGTTTCACAGCTATCTTATTCCACTTCTTTATATTTAATTTTATGGTTGATGAACCTCACTTTTCAATTGATGAACCTCACACTTGTTAGTGAAGAGCTTTGATGGTTGAAAGATAGCCACAATGGTAGTTCTACCTTCTATGATACTTTTATGGGGGATTTTTGCTCTAAGCCATATCTTTATAGGCTATTTTCACCTGCATGCATACTGCTTGTATGTATGGCTGACTGACTCATATTAGGACTCCAACTGAAGTAGTTTAGATTTCCATAAAGAGCCGACTTTTCTAGCCTCAATCAGCTGAACCCTACTTTCACTCTAATTCTCATCTTCAACTGTGTTTTTTTTGGGTTAATTTGGATGGAGAGGACAAAGTTCATTAGACAAGCTTGTACTTGGGTGTAAGTGAGCACAAGGGCAGATAGCATTCTCAAAATGCTATAGAGCGCTCCTTAAAATATCTTTTGATGGATAATGACATGTTTCTAGTGTTTTCTTCAGTGTTACCTAATTCGAAAGAAAATGGGTATTTGTGTGCAATTAGCTACCTAATTAGAGTTACAAAAAGCACTAATTAGAGTTATAGTAACATATTTTTAGAGTTATAACAAAATACTACTTAGAATTATGGTAGCACTTATTTAGAGTTACATGAAGTAGTAGTTAGAGTTATACCAATATTTTTTCAGAGTTATAAAACATAGTAATTAGAGTTATACCAAAACTTGCTTAAAGTTATAGGAATTAGTAGTTAGAATTATGTTAGCACTTGTTTAGAGTCATAGGAAGTATTTCTTCCATAGTGGTTCTATAATCGCATCACGACTTATCTTTCATGTTCATTGTATGAGGAGCATTTATCAAGTATGCAGATTTGCGTCTTCCGATTATCAAATCATCAAGTATTCTTGTTCTTAGTGGTTTGCGTTTTCTTTTGACATTTGCTAATGTTATATTGGCAAATTCTGCTATAAGTTATTTGATAATTTGTTGAACTTTTATTGTTTGCACATTCAAGTACTAAATCTAATGTTTGTTTAGTTGTCTTCAACTAATTTACGTCCCTTTTCTTGATCAATTAATTTTCTGGTCAAATATAGTACTTGTATAGATAATATTTTAGTATATTAAATTAAGTTAAAGTTGAGTGATACAAAATTTATCAGTTAGGGAGTAGCCCCATCGCCTCTAATTATTAAAATTTTATTTTGGAATCAATGTAGAAATTAGACTTTGTTGCAGTTGATTGTATACAATATGATTAAACTTACCCGCATGAACTTTATTGTATTTGAACGATTAATTGGGGTGAAATATTAAATTTTGTTTCTTAAGTATCTCACAAGAAATAAGAAATTGATACAGTTTAATAGCTTCACCATATTCTTATTATAAATCTAATTGAGTAGAACTTAGCCCACATGCAAGTTTTATGTCATCATATTAATGTTTCGCATTATTTACATTGATAAAGCATGATTAATGTTGAAAGTCTCAAAATTTGACAATAAGCATGACTACTTGTGTTTGTACTTTATTTTTGCACTAGTTTTGTAACAGCCCGTACTTCCGAGCTGCTTGCTAATCACACTTAAGATATAGACAAATCTCAATTAACACTTAATAAACCTCATATTACATTTATTTACAGCGGACACATAACTTATATCTCGATCCTAGACATGTGGTTCAAGGCCCACGATACAATAACTCAATATATATATATACACTGAATAGATCTATACAATAATTTACCATAAGAATTTTTAGAGCTAATTATATAATCTCCACCATTGTTTATCGGAATATCATTTCACATAACGCCTATGATCCATTATCCATTTTGATGCTTTCATAATACCTGCAAAGTCACTAACAATAAACACTGCCCCCATCAGGACAGGTTTCAAGAACAAAATTAGCGAGACTGAGTACACACTGTCCAACCATAAAATCATTTCGGTGGCTTAACACACATTTACAGATTTAAGTTTATCTTACAAAATATTAGAAATCAAGCCATAGAAAATCATAATGAACGAATAATATAACAATTACTTATAGACAATCTCCAATGTTACTCGTCTTAAAAAATAATAAGAGTATCTTACAAAATATTAATAATATAAGCTTTCAATTAGAGAGACCTCATTAGGATTCCTTAGGATCTAATACGATATCCCGAAATAATCAATTCTATCTGACATATAAGAATATTTCCCGCTTCTGGACTTCAAGAAAAATAACGTCTAATCCAAATACGTGCACATAGCTAATTCCATTCATAGATTCCGAACGAGTTTCCTTGTAATTCATTTCCACATTTCTCACATGAATTCCATAAAATAGGGTGAGTAAAACATTACTTCGGAACAAGTTTAACTTTCCACAAAAACAATTACATATTCAAATACATATATATTTTCTTTCAGAAAAATAATTATACAGGGGAAGAGAACACGAATAGAGTTGCCTTCCAGGCGAATTCTCTAAGCTTTTACAAGGGACGTCTCCCTCTTCCGTTATGTACTGCTTGCAAGACTTTTTTGGAGATGTCCCCAGAATACAGAATTTACTGAATACAGAATGTTGTTCCTCACTGCTCTAGTAGCTTCTTCCCCTTACGAAAACATAATTCACAATTCAATATTTTCAGAAACTCAATTCATACTTCTCAAGTCGAATATATCGAAATCTCATATCATAATTGCATTTGAGTATTTCATATACAAACTCAAATTGTTCGATAAACACAGTATCCTCGAGTTTCCAACAATTTGGTATAATTCAATCCTTTATAAAATCCAATTGCTAAAACAATTCAAATAGGACTTTAAAGAAAATATGACCCACTTCTATAGGCTTTACTAAAAGATCAAAATAGAATTTAAAGCTTCTATAATCTTTATATCTTAGTCATGAAGGTTCTCTAGTGAGAAATATCTTTTCATATAATCCTATTTAACAACCTATACAGCTTATAAGCTGAGCAAATCACGATGTTTATACTTGTGTTAATTATATTATATATAATACTCTTGTCATATCCCAAGTAGAACTTCTATTATTCTTTATAAATTCCCGAATATCAAAATGTAATAATACCTGTAAATTGTACATTACTCGAATCCGCATATTTCTAAGGTTCGTATATACTTAAACCTCGTGATACACCACATCTCATAACTAGGGGTGTTCAGAAAAACCCGACCCGAAGTACCCGACCCGAAAACCCGCTGACCCGCACAAAAAAGCCGGGTCAAAATCTGGTTTTTTATATTTTTATCGGGTCGGGTCCCCGGACCCTAGAAAAAAGAAATCCCGGGTGGGTATTGGGCCAGCAATGAAGAACTTGCGGGTACCCGGTACCCGATTATTTTTAAAAAAAAAAAAAATCGGCCTTTTGTGTTTATTTTGGGTCTGTGGTCGCCGGGTTAGAGTGTTGGGCCACATAGGAAGTTAGAAACCCTAACACCTACCGCTACCTCGCCCTCACACCCTTCGGTTCACTCCAACGTCACTCCTCACGTTTCTATCGTCCGCAGGGCGCACCACCACCACCACCCCGTTGGGTGACCACCACAAGTTTGCACCACCTCTTCAATTCTATCTCTCGCTCAACCCAAACAAGCAAGCAAACCAATCACCCCTTCGACCTTCGTTCTTCGGTCGCCTCACTTCATTGCATCTGTCGATCTAAAAACGGTTATTCACATCATCGGTTTATTTGTTGCTGTTTAGTTTAGATCCAAATTGTAATTCTACTCTTCTTGACATTTACTTGGCCTACATTAATTTGCTAATTTTGGATGTAATTTTTGAGTTTGTTGATTTCTCACATATAATATTACACTGCTTTTCCAGTTCTCCTCGTGTAGAATCAAGTAGCTATTCAGTTTGACTTTGCAAAGCAATCACTACTTTTAATCTTTTATTCTTCTCTCTCCATTCGTATTTTATTTTCTTATTGACATATTAGGTTGAAGAATATGTAAGATGTATAAGTATGAAGTATTTTTAGTCGACTGAGTCATTGACAAATTACTAACTCGTTTGTAATTTTCTCTCGGGTATCAGTGACCCGACTCGAGAAAAACGGGTGCCCGATAAGCGGGTACCCGAAATTTTCGGGTCGGGTCATGGGCCGATTTTTTTGCTACCCGCATTTGCGGGTACCCGTATATCCGGGTACCCGAATAAGCGGGTACCCGGTTATGAACACCCCTACTCATAACCTCACTCTGTAATTTAGATTCACGAAAACTTATGACTTATAGAATTCGGACTTATATATATATAGTTATAGTTACTTCCTCCAAACGACTTGATGATTAATCCCACATCTTAATAACTCAACACCTCATACTTGAACTTCTGACTCTTCGTAACTCAACTACTATGATATCTGAAAATAAGCTTTATTACCTCGAAGTTCAATATCACACAAATGTTATTTGTGTCCTCAACTTTATTCCTTTTCTTGTCTCGATTATTTGTTTGTACTTTGTAATCCAACCTATAAATTTACGTCCAAATTACCCATTTATCTATATTTCCATTATTATGAACTCATATCTCTAGTTCCCAACACTCAATTGCACGAGATCTATAGATACTCCTCCGACCATTCTTTTTTATCCTCTACCCTTTTCAGTTAGAAAATAATACATATAGTCTTTTCAATTTAGCCTAGTTTGATACTTCTTAGTATAATATTCCTAGCTCGGATAAAGTTTCTAACAACTTAGTATTATAATTGTATTATGCCGTTTGCTAATCTTTCGATCTACTACTCCTTTCCTGAGCTATTATATCGTCCTAACATAAACCCCGTATGTTAAGTTCTTACTTTTGTATTACTCCCTTACACAAGATCTATATTCTTCCAACTTCCCATTCTTTAATCTTTCTCTTCTAGTAGAAAATGATATCTCCAAACTCTTTTATTTATCCTAGTTCGATACTCATCATAGTAGAAGATTTCCAATTTTAATATAGTCCTTCATAGTTTAATTATCATAAATTCATTATAGTGTTTTGCTACTCCTTCGATCCATCACTCTTTTCTTGATCTCTTATATTACTATTATAAACCTCAAATATATGACTTAAGTCTCGGTACATGATTTATGTCATCTACTACTTTACCCAACTTGCTTTGCGACCCGTGAAGTTCTCATAACATATTCCATTAATCTGTTTCCAAATTACAACCGTAACAACTTATATTCGTAAATAGAATTCCTCAACAACCAAATTTATCCTGCAACCATTCCAACATATCTATTAAATCTTATAAAACCCAATTCCAAGATTCTTGGAGGATACTTCTAAATAGTTTAATCTATGTTTTAACCTGAACTTCCTTCTTTCTCAAAAACAGAATCATAATGCTTACTTTATAACTTTAAAAATTCACACTAGATCTCATTTCCCAAAAGATTTATTGCTAGCTCCAGTAGTTATCATAAAATTCCCAATGTATAACTAAGGTTTCCTAAACTAATTTGTCAAATATTTAACATCTCGAAATAATAGTTTATGTCTAAAAACTGGACCTTTTCATAACCCAAATAATCTCAAGCATACAAAACTTATAATAGGATATATTTCGGAATCTTACATTATATCAGAATTTTCAAACTCATATCCTCAAAAAGTAAAATCCATATTTCTCAAGGTTGATCAAAAAAAGAAACTTGTATCGTAATCATATCTCAGAATTTATATAAAAGACTTGAATCACAAAATATTTGTCTATCACAATATGCTCGGATTCCTAGTAGCTTGTAGGAACCAAACTCTTTGTAATTTCATATATTTACAACTATGTATCTATACGTATATTAGTAAAATCATAGTTAAGTTTCATAAGCTTATCAACCACATCAAATTAAAGTCAATTATTTATTTTAAAACATACGAGGTCGCGCTGAATATTTTACTTATGGATACATCTTTA
The DNA here is from genome assembly GCA_947648045.1 of Beta corolliflora. Lineage (NCBI taxonomy): Eukaryota > Viridiplantae > Streptophyta > Magnoliopsida > Caryophyllales > Amaranthaceae > Beta > Beta corolliflora. The sequence goes on along the minus strand of CANSZD010002974.1, from coordinate 432,603 downwards.
TTTTACTTATGGATACATCGAGAAATATATCGACAACTCTTATTTAAATACTTATAATCAAACCTCCATAACTTTCATATCCTGTCTTATAACGTGGGTCACTGAACAATTTATAGTATTAAGATTCAGAAACCGAAATATATAATTGTCTGAAAGCTCGATTGGCTTAGTATAACATTAGCTGGTTTTCTTGGATAACTTTTACTTACTTCAGAATATTCGAATAAAACTATACTTCATAGCAAAACTTATAAACATATCTCAAATCATAATTGGAAAAAATAAGGTTAATCTTTATACCGTCGAAACACTTGGCGTCAAATTACATACTCACGAAATCAAATAAGCTTAGAACTCAAGAATCACCCTTTTGAACCAAAGTTCAACTTACTATCATAAAACCATAATAAGTTCAAGTCAAGATTCTAATTTCTTTTTGGCAAATCACGAAACTTTATACAACATACAATTTCGCAAACGTAATTCAGTTCATAAGGTGGAGGGACAATGTGTACCTTTTCGATCTGCAAATTCTACTTCTATTCCATACTGAGTCTTGGTTCATCCAACATACTTGAGCTCCATACATCAATATCCATATTATACCTCAACAACAATACCAATAATTAACAACCATTCTCACTATATTTCAGATAAGGAAACTAACTTCTTATACTTTCTAAATTCTTTCATGAACTAACCACAAACCTTTATATACAAACTATTTCACTAATCAACTCACATTATCAATCTCACATTTTAACTCTCCATAAAATTAGATTAATTAGAAATCCAACTAGGTTATGTTTTAAAAGTACTTGAAGAACTATCGAAATATATTTTGCAAACTAAAGTAGTTAACTTAGATCTACAGATTATAGTTTACTAACTTATTGAACTAAATTATCTTAGTCATTAAACCAAAATAAGTTCAAGAACAATTTACCCAAAGTTCAAACTTTCAGTTGTTGAAAATAAGCTTAAACCATAGCTAGTCTTGAATTTAAGAGGCAAAAACTTCATCTTTTACCTTCAATAAGATAAAATTCTGAATTTGGAGATATGATTATAACCCAATAGCAGCAACAATTGAGCAGAGGAGTAAGAACGAGGGCAGCAAATGCAGGGGAACGAAAGCAACTACTTTGCCTGAACACCGACAACACCAACGACCCACACCGGCGGCGAGGAGGAGCATAGACAACATGGTGGCAGCAGCACCGCACAAGCAAAGGAGAGAGAAAACGGGACTAAGAACAACCAATAGCAGCACCGGTAACACCGCAGCAACGGCAGCATCAACCACGAAGCAGAGGAGAGAGAAAATGGGGCGGAAGAACCACCAGCAGCAACAACACGGTGGCGGCAGCACCACTACTTCACAAAGAAATGGGATTCGAAGAGAGAGAAAGAAGGACGCATGTTGAGAGAGATGGATGAGCTTAATTGAGGTTTTTTCTTGGTGAAATACTAGTATCTCAAAAGGCTTTTAATTTCATTTGATGGAGCTTGAATAATTGACAACAAAGCTTAAGTGTGGCAAAATCACCTAAAGCCACGAAGGATAACAGCAAGATGAAATTAATTTTCTCCAAAACACTTTATCATCCATTTTTTTTTTCTTTTTTCCTTTTCTAAAAAAACAACTCATGGGTAAAATTGTAATTTTACTCCACACATCTAAAATCATATTTCGAAATAAATATTACTAACTTAATTAAGCTATTAAAGTATAATTAATTTTTTAATTAAACTAGATAAAATTTAGGCTATTACAAGTTTTACCTGGAAATATTTTGGATATCAAATGTGACACTCCTGAATTAAAGGGTGATAACTATAAGGTGTTGAGAGAAAGATTGCTCCTACAGTCAGGATGGATGGACATTGACTATCTATTCAGAAAGATGAAACAACTAGCATTACTGAAATTAGTACTCCAGATACAGTTGATCTTTATAAAAAGTAGGAGAGGTCTAACCACCTTTTTGTTATGCTCACAAAGACCAAGTTCAGTGCCAGTATTCGGGGCTACCAATGTCAAAAGTCCTCTTAAGGCCATCGATGAGCAGTTTGCATCTTCTGACAAAGCTCTTGCTAGCACCTTACTTATGCAGTTTTCATCCATAAGGCTTACCGAGATTAAGGGAGTGCGTGATCACATCATGCGCATGAGGGACATTGTAGATCAGTTTAAAGATTTGGAAGTTACCATATCTGACTCCTTCCTTGTGCATTACATTTTGTGCACTCTTCTACATTAATATGGCCCTTTTAAGGTCTCTTACAAAACACATAAGGATAAATGGTCAATTAATGAGCTTACGACCATGTGTGTTCAAGAGGAGGGGAGATTGTTGATGGAAGAGGGTGAAAAGGTGAACCTTTCTATATCTGCAAAGAAGAAGTATCACGCTAAAGATAAGGGAAAGGGGAATATTCCAGCAAATCAAACTATTAAGAAGGAGCCTTCGTGTTTCTTCTGTAAAAAGAAGGGATACATGATGAAAGACTGCGTGAAGTTCAAGGCTTGGCTTAAGAAGAAAGGTAATTTTCTTGCGTTTGTTTGATATGAATTTAATATGGTTAATGTTAATCATAATACAGGGTGGATTGACTCTGGTTCTACAATCCATGCATGTTTCGAATACCTTGCAGGGTATGACAAACCTAAGGAAACCAGTGGGTGGCGAACATCACATCTACTCTAGCAATCAAATGGGTTCGCACGTGGAAGCCGTTGGGACATGCATCTTAACTTTAAGTAGTGTTTTCATTTTGCATTTAGAAAGCACATTTTATGTTCCAAATTTCTCTAGAAATTTGATTTCAGTTTCAAGACTTGTACCATTGGATTTTCCTTTAATTTTTCAGATTTTGGTTTCAATTTATTAAAAAATTCTGAAATTGTTGGTTATGGTATTTAGTCTGATGGTTTCTATCGTAATGAATTGCAAAATGATATTGCTCATAGTTTTCTGTATGTTAATGCTGGTTTAAAGCGTTCTATTATCAATGAAGAATCCTCTATGTTATGGCACCGAATATTAGGACATATAGTCAAGAGATCGGTAAAGGAAGGAGTACTTGATACTCTGGATTTTGCTGATTTTGAGACTTGTTTTATCTGCATTAAGGGAAAGCAAACTCACAAATCTAAAAAGGGTGCTAAGAGGAGTTCCCACTTATTAGAGATCATACATACGGATATTTGTTGTCCGTACATGAAAGGTAAAGATCATAAATACTTCATCACCTTCATTGATGATTATTCACAGTATATGTATCTTTACTTACTTTGTCCCAAAACGAAGCTTTAGATGCCTTTAAGTTTTTAAAGGCTGAAGTAGAGAAACAATGTGATAAACACATCAAGATCGTGAGATCAGATAGAGGTGGAGAGTATATGGTAGATACACTGAGAATGGACAAGCGTGTGGTTCATTTGCAAAATTTATTCAAGATAATGGGATTATTGCCAAATACACTATGCCTGGTCCTCCGTACCAAAATGGTATCGCAGAAAGAAGAAATAGGACCTTAATGGACATGGTAAGAATTATGCAAAGTCATGCTAAACTTCCACCATTTTTGTGGATTGGAACTCTTAAGACGACAACGTATATATTTAAACCGGGTTCCTTCCAAGGTTGTCTCTAAATGCCTTTTGATTTGTTCAAAGGATGGAAATTGTGTCTACGTCATATGCAAATTTGAGGATGTCCGTCAGAAGTAAGAATTTACATCCCACAAAGAAAATAAGCTTGACCCGAGGAACGTTAGTGGGAATTTCATTAGATATCCCGAAAAATCTAAGGGTTATAGATTATATTGTCCATCCCATAACACCAGAATTGTGGAATCAAGAAATGCTAAATTTCTTGAGAATGACTTAGTCAGTGGGAGTGATCAATTCCAGGACATTGTTCCTGAAAACAATCATGTTGAAGTTCCACTATCTGATTCAAGTGATAAGATGGTTGTCATTCACACTGTTCTAGTTCGATCAAGTGACAATCAGTGATGGAAATTCCACTAAATGGATAGATCATGAAGAAAATGAGGAGCATCGAGATGATCAACACATTAATCAAGTTCCTTTAAGAAGATATGTTAGAATGAGGAGATCAGTTATTTTTAATGATTATCAGGTGTATTTACAAAAATCAGATTGTAATGCTGAATCTCACAACTCGTCAAGTTGCCCGATGGTGTAAAAGCCATTCGATGTAAATGGGTCTTTAAGAGAAAGAAAGACTCACTAGGCAACATCGAGAGACATAAGGCTAGACTCTTTGCCAAAGGATTAACTCAAAGAGAAGGAATCGACTACACGGAGACTTTTTCTCCTGTATCAAAGAAAGATTCTCTTCGAGTAGTTATGGCATTAGTATCTTATTTTGATTATGAGTTACATCAAGGATTCTTTTCTAAAAAGGGTGAGCTTTTGGTTTGTACGCTAAATAAATCCATATACGGACTGAAACAAGTTTCTCGTCAATGATATATGAAGTTCCATCAAGTAATAAATTCATCCAGTTTGAAGAAAATTTCTGGATCAATGCATATACCAGAAGGTTAGTGGGAGCAAGATTTATTTTCTTCTTGTATATGGATGATATTTTGCTAGCAACCAATGATAAGGGGTTGTTATATGAGGTGAAACAATTTTTTTCAAGTAAATTTGATATGAAAGATATGGGTGAGGCATCTTATGTCATTGGCATTAAGATCCATAGAGATAGACTTCGAGGCATTTTGGGTTTATCTCAAGAGACCTATATCGACAAGGTACTTGGTAGATTTCATATGAAAAACTATTCACCAAGTGTAGCACCAATTGTGAAAGGTGACCGATTTAGTTTGGACCAGTGCCTAAAATCTTAATAAACACACAATAAACATATGGCTAAATGTAATGAACATATGACCAATATGAATTATATGAACATATATATTATAATAATATACAAAGAACATATATAAACAGTATAATGAACATTACATGTTTTTTATTGCACTCTTTTCCTGATGTCGAACTCGTTCCTCCGCTTCATTCAATAGGCTCTTTCCTTCCATCACTGGGACATTGTTGGTGCAAAATCAGTTCGTTGACTTTGCAAACAAATCAATGCACATCCAATAGTTTGATACGATGTCTTGGGAGACTTAGTCCACAGGGGTCTACGGTTTTAATTATATAAAACCTTCTTAACGTGCTTTGTTGCAATTTAATTAAGGATTAAACTACAACGCCTATTAAATTCAGGCGAAATGCAATAAATAGAGCAAACAATAATTAATCTATTAATTAAAGCATAACATTCCCATACATGCCACAAACTTCGAGAAAGATTTTACAACACATAGAAGGATAAGCCAGGCTGGATAACTAAAGGGAAGACACGAAGGTTGTTACCTCCATGGTTCCTTGCTTCAATCGGAGAATTAGAGACCTTGTCGCCAGAACATGTTCTACGTCTAAGGAACTAAACTATAACCCCAGGAGGGGGTTGGTTAGGCTAAGATTAGGCTACGCTAAGAAAAGAAGAAATGCAGTTTGATGTGTTGTTCGTTGTTGTTTGCTTGATGATGGTTTCTCTATTTATAGAGAAATGTGATATGTAACTTCCATGCATGCTAGGGAGGGAAAACGTTTGAATCATATTTGATTCAAATCTTAACCACTTTCCGCGCTTGAATAAGCTGTCAGCCCTATGATGCACGTTCTTCCTTATGTGGAACCGTCTCATGATTGTTCCTTGATTGCTCGTTCCCTTATTGTTCTTGACTTTCATATCTTGATAGTCTTGATGGTCTTCCTCTGTTGACTTTGACTTCTGTTGACTTCGTTCGATGGGCTTTATGCTTTTGTTGGGCCTTCATGTTAAAGTAAAATTAAACCTTTTGAGGTCCAATTCAATGTACCATAATAAAATGTTACTTGACATCTAAAAATGGTGGTAACAAATTGCCCCCCTGATTTGTGGAGTGATGTACTGAGCACCACACAAATTATGAGCAGAGAAGGACTTTTAATGGTTGTAGCCAATATCATCCAGTAATATTCTGAATGTGACTTCTTCCATTGTTCTAAGGTGGTCAATGAACATTCTTTTAGGATGGCTAAACTTAGTTGAGAAGAATAACCTTTCATGTATTCCTTCACCTTGCTTTCTAGCCATTGTAAAATCCATTAAGAAGGTTTCTTCAAGATGCGTACTTGCAGGATTATTTGGTAATAACCAACAAGGACTCTCATCATAGGTCATGATATCATACCAAATCTGACATGCACATTTGTATTGTACCACATCTCTTGATGATGACCCATCCACCATTTTGTAGACTTTTACTTTCTTCTAAGTTCCCTTAATAAAGAGCTTTTTTAGATATCTCCAGGACATGTTAGGTTTCCATACCTCTTTCGTGATGACTTTGCCCCATGATTTGCAAACCAGAAGAGATGTAACCTGATCAGTCCTTTCGAGTTTAGGAAATATCAATTCCTTCATGAGATCTAAATTGGACCCTATTTGGAAGGCCTTAGACTCTCTTTTATTCTCCGAATTCTGTTCCATAACAGGATTGTTTCCAAAGTATTTTTGAATAGAAGAAACCCATTTAGTGGATTCGTTCTTACTAAATTCATTCTTATCTCTAGATATGACATTCAATGCTTTGGGATGATTTGGGCATTTTGATGGATATGGCATATTCTTTGGAGCAGATTGGTGAAACATGGGAAGATATGTGTAATCCATTCTGATTTTAGAATCTCTGGGAGAACACACATATATATATATAAAAACTTAGGCGCTTTAACCGTCCAATAATTCTTTCCTAACTGCCTCATTTTATGGAAAACTAGAGACGATTTTTAGGGAGTATAATTAGTAAATGGACATATAACTGTTTTATTTCAATTTGATGAAACAAAACTTACATTAAAGCAATCGAATCATAACAATAAAACAAATGTATTATTGATGAAATTACCATTTGGGGTAACTTGGTTACATTTGTCTTATGACTTATCTTTATGAAGATAGAGTCATTAATGACATTCTAATTGAAAATACTTGGATCTAGAGACAACATTTGGAAGTGATCCCTACACACTATCTCTACCATAGACTTGTATTCGTTGGCTTCTAACTCGCCCCCTGCACTACTCCTGGTAACTTCAACGTAGTGATCATCTTCAGAGGAGTAGTTGAACCTTACCTCGAAGATATCCCTCTGATAACTGTTGTCCCAAGCATATCTCCTGTTGACCAATGCAACATACATCCAGGCGAAGAAATGTTCTTGGACCAATAGCTTCCATAATTCACACATGCATTTAGAGTGTACTACCCTCCCTTGACGCTCGTCCTGGCCTTCTTTCATCCTCACCACTTTGAGGGAGGATTGGGTGCAAGAAAGAACTAGATTCTTGGCATAAACCTAGTTCATCCTTTGAGGTCTTGGGAAATTTAAGATAGTGAAAACCTCCTTTCCCCACTTCTTGTAAACTGTTAGCTGTTTGTCTTGTGATTTCCCATCCAATTTGGGCCATATGTGGGTAGACATGAGATTGATATTAGAACCGACCTTTGTAGCGCTTGATTCAACCAGCCCAGGATCTCTTGGCTCCATTACCGGTTCATCGTCAAAGATACGTGCCATCTTTTCGTTCCATCTGGCTCTCTCATTTGTGATGAAAGAAACCTTATCTTCCTCTATGTTGTTGAGGGTGAAACAATGATTAAAACAATCATCATCAAACTCAGCTGCTATATTTGCATACACTTCGTTATTCATCTTGATTTTTTGAAATGAAAATGTGATGCTAGTATGCTATGACTAGGACCCTTTAAATAATCAACCCATTTGTTCAACGGTTATTTTTTGTAATAACTTCTGAGACTTCTAGGGTCAGTAGATAATTAAGTACTTTTAACCTCTTTTGGAGAGATTTTTTTGAATTTTCCTTAATTATCATTTATTTTAAAATTATCAATTTGTTGATAACTCTAAAATTAATATACCATTTTTTTGGCGTTTATGCCTAAGATTACTTCCTTGGGCTTATTGCTCATTTTATGAACCATGATATTTAAGCCCATAATTTTTAATATAATCTGGAGATATATTAAAAAATTGACAAGACAAAAAGTATTTCATTCGTGAAATAAATCATGAAATATCTTTAAAAGATATTTTATTAACTGAATTAAAAATAGATACATAGTTAACTTGAACAAATCTAAACTATGCACTATTACTACTAAGACTTGATATGCTGCTTGATCTATCAAGCACGGAGATGGGCAAAACTGATGGTGATTTGTGGTTCCTCATCTTCATCAACATCAGGGTCATCGTAATCTGAATAATCTTCTGGGAGTAAAGGAATGCCTCCTTCCCCCAAGCGTTCTTGCCACAAGAGACAAGTGCACTTAACCTGTATGAGTTTTTTGAAACTCATATTTTCGTCCACTTGGACTACCCTATATTTTCTATTGAAAACACTCAGGCTACCTTCACAGATTATAGCCCTATGGTATTTCAATGTGAGTTCGGAGGGAAAGTATTGTTTTACAATACATTCTCCCTATGCTTTGCAGACGCTTAGGAGTTTTAATAATTCTCCCTTGTCCATCTTTGGCCACAAGTTTAGCGCTAGGAAGTCTATATCTCTTCCAATGATGGTAGCGATGTGCCCTTGCTCCTTTAAGTCCCCAGATTAGACCTTTGGATCCCTTCCAAAGAGCCTTGTGATTTTGAATTGCCATTGTTTCATCTCTTCTTCTTTGAATTCTTCCCAATCTTCTTGTGTGATGTCTCTATTGAATCGGTGCCTCCAACATTCTCCAGGGAAGAGTAATGGAGCGATTTGTTGATTAGTCATACTCAAGAATTTTTAGGTTTTGGATGGTAAAACAAAGTGTTGAGAGTGAAAAAACCTGGGAGTTAAAATAACGTATTTTTAATGCAATTATCTTAACTGTCATCCCTATTTGTTAGGGATACATGAAGCGTTTGGTATTATCTTTTTAGATAACATATCACGTAATTTGATAACTGATATTAAACACTTTAAGTTAAGGCCCTAGTGGGTAAGAATGGGTCTGCCCATCACCCCCTTAATGTGTCATATCACTTTTGGAGTTTGCCATTAGTGATGTGTGAAGTTAGATGGTAATTATTACTTTTTGATGTAACTTTTTTCCATTTCATTAATACATTTTCAGAGTTTTAGTATCCCAAGAGACACTTCATCTATTTTTACTTCAATTTTAACCGTAGAGTTTGCATTATTTGATTCGACAGTTATTTTAGAATAACGTATTAATTTGCACAATTTTGATTGGGCAAAATAAATAAACAATGCAAACATAATAAAAGATCATGGAAATTTGGAACAAATTGAGGAAATTTAAATTTCATTAATAAAAAAAAAATTTACAACCTAGTGCTGAAATTTTCATATTAAAATAAAAATTACAACCTATTTAGAATTTTTGAATTCTAGATCCTTGGCCTAAATTTAGTCCCTTGGAGACCGTGGCTTGTAGGCGTCATAATCCTCAATGGAGGCGTTATCATCGTCTCCATCATCATCACTGGAGTCATCTCCAGGAGGGTAGAAGTGGTATTCACCGCTGGAGATTTCCTCGGGGAAACGATCAACCCTCCTCCTTTGGGCAGGGGGCTCATCGTCATCTTCATCCTCATCTTATTCTTCTTCTTCCTCTTCCTCTTCTTCCTCCTCTCTCTCCTCTGGTATCTCTGGAGGAGGGAGGAAGGGCTGGTCAACCTCTTGAGGGTTGACCTCTTGGGTCCCAGTGATACAGGACTCAGCGGAAGGTTGAGGGGCATCCATTTCTGGAGAAGGAGGTTTTTGAGAGAGTTTTTGGGAGATGAAGGGTTTTTTGGGGCTATTGATCAAGAGATGAGTAGTGTAATAATTTCATTACACTTACCCCTTTTATAAAGAAATTTATCGTCTCTTGAAAAATGAAAAGTTACGCACCCTTTGGAATGGGCTCCTGAGTAACTGACCCCTTAATATGGGCTTTTAAGTCATGTGCCCTTTGGAAATGGGCTTTTTAATATGACTTCAGGACCTTACGTTTTGATTTGTTAGAACTAGGCTTTAACATAGCCCAATAAAACATGACCCAAAATAAAACATATCACGCATTCTACACGTATTTTCTTCTTTTATTGTTTCATTTTGGTTGTCCTCTCCATTAATACCTTTTTCAAGGATTTCATGAAAATTTAAGATCTTTCAGACCAATTTAATTCATTTCTTTACGAATTCACAACCATCCCCAAATTTCGATTCATCATGTCTAATGAAAGAATTCGTGAAGATGAAATTCGTGAAGCACTTGCTAAAAAACGTGATGCCATGCAATCTGAGGTAGCTCGTCAATTATGCAACGCCATTAGAGTGAACCTTGGAACTTATAAGTCTCAAGTGTTCTGGTATGTGAACAAAAGTTCTGACTCTAATACTCCTTTAGAGGAGAGAATTGCCTCTATTGGTCCTTGTTTTCCTTTCAAGATTCAAAAACCAAAACGCCAAATCGTCTTAGAGTAGCAATGTTACCCGTTCTTGGACCATATTATCTTAGAGGATAATAAACCCAGAACGCTTCCATTTGCCCCAAAATCCCTCCAACATTTACATTGGCCTCTAACCAGCAAGCCTTTTAAAGGTTGGATTTCAGGAGTGGATGCAAGAGCCTGGTTTCTGCGAATGAAACCTTTTCATGACAAATGGTCCAAGAACAAAATATTGCCCTTCTTGAGACTAGCTTCTTCTGAAACCATTCCCTTTGATGGGGCTATGTCCACTGCTTTATTAACTTGTTGGGACCCTGCCATCAATTGCTTCTTGTTCCGATGGGGATCAATGACTGTAACATTAGCTGATATTGCCTTCATTACTGGGACTTCTCCAACAGGTAAATATGGAATTGAACTTCCCATCTTTCACCATGTTAAAGAACATAATCAGTTGTACAGTCAATGTTTATCAACCTTTCGCCAGATTGCTAGTCCTTTGGCTAGTGCTTCTAAATGTGGCTTCCAGAAATTTGTTGATTTCTTCATCAATAAGGATACTAGTGATGAAGTTACTTCTGAAGAGGAAGTACTTTTTCTTACTTTTGCATTCTCCAAATTAATGATGTCTAGAGCTGGAGGAGTAGTAACATTATGGCTATCTCTAGCTGTTAACATCTCCTCTACTTCTGAAGAAGTAGCTTTGGCTCCTGTTCTATTAGGACAACTTTATAGATGTCTTTTTAGGAGCAGAGAATCCTTCAAAGGTTTTGGAATTCATACCTCTGAGTCTCCCATATTCTCTACCGACAAGGGATTTGGACCTCTATGACTCTTGACTTGCTGGGGCCATATGTATTTACCTTGTTTTGATGGTTCTCAATCCCTCTTCTGCTATTAAAGCATCCTCTTTTGTTCCTCTCTAGTCTTAATGATTGTAGCTGTTATGGTGAAGTCGGCTTCAATCTTATATCTCCAGACGAGGTTTGGCATCCAAGCTTGATTCTCTTGTACTTCTTGGTTTCTAAGTCCAATCCTGGTGTCTGGAATATTTTCCCAGGTAAGATGGTTGTTTCTGTTGAAAATGAAACTTGGCACCATCAAGCAGTGCCTGCTTGGCTACAATCTCTTAACATCCACTCTAGTTCCTTAGGGAGTGGAAACTTTTGGAGTAGTGTTCTTAGGTCTTGGGATTTAATAGTTGTTGAACCTGAATACTTTGGCTTTGAAGCCTATAATCCACAGTTGGTAGCTAGACAATTTGGATTGGTCCAACCATTAGCTATACCTTACTTTTTGACCCGCAATGATCCTTGGACTGCAAGAGGTCGTTTTGAAGAGGGTAGAGCCCTTCAGAGTAAAACTCTCAGCCTTACTTCCATGTCCATTTCTCCTTGGAAATGGATTACTGAAACTGTTCGAGGCTTCCATCTGTGGTGGGATCATGTATTCCCAAACAACTCAACATGTTCTGATGCTCTGGCAAACTTTGAGAATCAGCTCTTCTTAGGCTGTAAGTAATTTCTTTCCTTAGTTATTTTATAACTTTCAGCATGGATGAATATCACTAAATCTTCTTTGTGCTTTCCTTTTGACTTTTAGCAAAAGCTGGCAAGAAGAAGCTAAGAGTGCCTGATGGTATGACAACGAATTCTAGATATGACCAGCTCTATTGGGATACCATAGACAAAAGGGTTCAGCCTCATACCTCTTTAGAGGACGAAGATGATGCTGCTTATGATCAAGGGGCTTCCTATGGATATGTCCAAACTGTGGAGGACATCCAAACCATGGGGCTAATGGAGCAGATTGACCCGTTCAAGAGAGTTGCAAGAAAGAGAGATTACAATTGTCTCTCTGCTTCAAAGGACACCCAACCCAAGGGGTCAGTGGAGCAGATTGAGCCTCTTAAGAAGGCTACAAAAAAGAGAGATTATAGCTGCCTCTCTGCTCCCAAACCTTTGAGACATTCCAGCAGGAAACGTCCTAAGTTGGAAGCTTCTTCAGAGATACCGCAGTACATCATTTCCTCTGATGAAGATGATGACAAGACCATATCTCAAATTTTCAAAAGGAAACTCCCTGGAGTCAAAGCAAGTATGAACATCACTTTTACTCTTTTTATAAGAAGTTTCACTTTTGTTTGGAATACTGATTATTTTACCCCCAAGTCCTTCTTGTGCTGATGACATTGAGCCCAAGATATCAATGCTCCTTCTTTTGAGAAGTTGTCACCTCCTGACTCTATCAGTCACCCTTCAGCAGCTGACCCGAAATTAAATTCAAAGGGTGGTACTGTTGATGAATCTGCCATCAATCCTCCCACTTTTCCTTCAAGTGATGATGCCCCCCAGTTGGAGAATGTGACTACTTCCCTTTTGGATGGGAGTAATGCCCCCCAGTTGGAAGAAGTTAATCATCTCCATGTGGAATCTCCTGATGAGGACTTATTTCATCAGTCTAATGAAGATTTCTTGGAGCCAAATCCTTTAGATGTTGAAGTTCCAAGCTCAGCTACTGATTCAACAAATGCTGAGGTAATATCTTCTATTGCTGGGAGTGAAATTCCAAAAGATATTATTCATTTAGAGGTCACACCTTTAAGGAGCAACCCTGAGCTTGTGATTATCTCTGTGTGCAAAGGTTCTTCATCAACTTCACCATCTACTTCTGGGACCAGTTTGCCTTTCTTTCCTCATGAATTCATTTTAGACTTCCTCTATATGAGTCTATGTCCTCATGATACCAGACTTCACTCTCTTGCTAACTTGGCTTCTCTTCTTTATGATGTAGAGGGAAGCACTCAAGAAGCAAGCGTGATGAAAGAGTCTGATGGATGAAAAGAGGTAAATCTGGAAACAGCCATCATTGTGAGGGAGCAACCTGCCTCTGCTAGCAATGATCATTCTTCCATGGATGAGTCTCCTAAGCACATGAAACAAGAAGACAAAATCTGGGATCCCTGCTTGACCTTAACATACAACCCTTATTATCAGGCTTCCGCACAGACTCTTAAGCAGGTCTTGGAATCCCTAATTTCTCAAGGTTTTGAGTACTGGATACCTTGCCTTGATTATGTTAAAGAGACTCTTCTTCTTCAACAATGTAATGCTGAATCCAGAGTTCAATCTCCAAAGTTCTCAGCTCAAAAACTTCAGGAAGAGGAAACTTCTTTGAAAGCTCAAGCAAAATCCTTCAAAAGCTTTAGTAAACATATTTAAGGTTCTTTGAGTTCTTTTGATCAGAAGCTGAAGCTTCTTTCAGAGGAAAGGCAATCTCTACAAGATCGCTTGGTTGAGATCAATAAAGAGGAGATCAATATCATCAATGAAAAGTCTTCACTCCAGCATTCACTACTACAGAATTCACGATTTGCGTCTGTTTATTTGCGTCGCACGCGAGAGAAACTGACGCAAATGGTTTATGTGCGTCGGATCTTACAGGACATCCGATGCAAATAGTCTAAGCAAATGTATACATGCCTTTTTGCGTGGCACATAACGCTGCAAACGACGCAAATGATTAGGCTATGTGCGTCGCATCAAGCTCACGTGTGACGCAAATGCCGATCCGCAAAATGTTAATCGTGATCTGCGTCGGACCTTCGACCCATCTGACGCAGATGCTACGTCCAATGCCCAACCTCTCTAAGCCATGTGCGTCGCATCAAGCCCACGTGTGACGCAAAGCTCAAGGACACCCCTCTCCGCATTCGAGCCATGTGCGTCGCATCAAGCCCTTGTGTGACGCAAATAATCATCTGCGTCGGATCCCACCTCCCGTCCGACGCAGATGATTCTTAGTTAATTTTACGTATCCTTGCCCCAGTTCCCACTAAACTCTCTCACTCGCACTTCTCTCTCTCTCATGCGAATTCATCTGGTGCCCTAACTCTCGACGGCGACCGTAAATTCTCCAGCACCTCTTCTCGCCGTCGACTTCTTCGGCATTTCCTCTCGCTGGCTAATCCGTCTGGTGCCCTAACTTCACTCGACAGCGACTCCTTGCGGTCATTCTCTCTCGATTTTCGATCACTCTCTCTCGGTTTTCAGCTAATCCTTGATGCCGCCAACTTCGTCGGCGACTCCTTGCCGCCTTCTCGCCGCCGCTACACTATGGTGCACTCCGGTGCACTCCTCTTTCTCTCACTCACTCTCTCTCTCTCACATTCTTACTTGCACTCCTCTTTTTCTCTGACGCTTCTCGCCGCTGCTGTATGTCGCGCCGCCGCTGCACTCCGTCTCGCCGCCGCTGCGTTCTGTCTCCCCGTCTCCGGCAATGTAAGTCTGTTTTTTTTTTCAATTTTCCGTCTCAATTTCTGTCTTTTTTGTTTTTATCAATTTCTGTTTTTTTTTTATTTGTCTTATTTTTTTCGGTTTTTTCACCATATACCCCCGACAAATTGAAAAATTCACCATATACCCTCAATGTTTCAGATATGCACCATATACCCCTGAGTTTTCGAAAACGTTCACCATATACCCTTTTCCTAACTGTCGTTAACTCACCGTTAGCTGTATTTACGATTTTGCCATCATTAACCCCTAACCCCTAATTCTAACCCTAATCCTAACCCTAATTCTAACCCTAACTCCCCTCCCCTCCCTCCACCCCGGCCCAAGACCACCCTCCCCTCCACCCCAACCCCAACCAACCCCTGCCCCACCTCCCCTACCCTCCACCCCACCCCTCCCCTCCACCGCCGCAGCCCCTCCCCCTCCCCCTCCACCGCCGCAGCCCCCCTCCCTCCGCCGCCCGGCCCCCCACCCCCTACTCCACCACCGCCGCCCCCACCCCACCCACGTCCCCTTCCCCGTCGCCGCTCCCCACCCTACCCACGTCCCCTTCCCCGTCGCTGCTCCCCACCCCCCCACCCTCCCTTCCCCGTCGCTCCTCCCCTCCCCCCACCTCTTCCCCGTCGCTGCTCCCCACCCCTATCCCCTCCCCTTCCCCTTGCTGCTCCCCACCCTCACCCTCCCCCTTCCCCCGTCGCCGCTTCCCACCCCCTTCCCTTCCCCATCGCCGCTCCCCCACCCCCACCCCCTCCCCTTCCCCGTCGCCGCTCCCCACCCTCACCCCCTCCCCTTCCCCTCGTCGCTGCTTCCCCCCCCCCCTTCCCTTCCCCATTGCTGCTCCCCACCCCACCCCCTCTCCTTCCCCGTCGCCGCTCCCGTTGATTTTCCCCACCCCTCCCCCTCCCCTTCCCCGTCGCTGCTCCCGGTCGATTTTTCCCCACCCTCCCCTCTCCCCCTCCCCTTCCCCGTCGAAGAAATCAAACATCTTCATCAACATTGTTCGCTAAATAAAAAACCCTAAATCGAAAATTCAATGGCGAAAAATTTGGGGACAAAATCCATGCATCTTTCTCTCTCCTCTTCCCGCAACTTGAGTGAAATTCGGCGACGGGGGAGGGGGAAGGGGAAGGGAGGGGGAGGGGAGCAGCGACGGGGAAGGGAGGAGGGAGCGGCGGGAAGGGAACTGGGGGGTGGGGGGCAGCGGTGGTGGAGTAAAGGGGAGGGGGGGGAGGGTGAGGCGGCGGTGGTGGAGTAGAGGGGGAGGGGGGGGGGTGGGGGCAGGGGTTGAGGGGAGGGGGAGGGTTAGTGGTTAGATTAGGGTTAGATTTGGATTAAGGTTAGGGTTAGATTAGGGTTAGGGTTAGATTAGAATTAGGGTTTAGGGTTAATAATGGCAAAATAGTAAATAAAGTTAACGGTGAGTTAACGGCAGTTACCAAAAAGGGCATTTGGTGAACAGTTTGAAATGTCAAGGGTATATGATGAACGTTTTCGAAAACTCAGGGGTATATGGTGCATATCTGGAACATTGAGGGTATATGGTGAATTTTCCAATTTGTCAGGGGTATATGGTGAAAAAACCGTATTTTTTTTAGATCTTAATCAAGGAGTTTGTGATTGTATTAGTAGAGTGATTGTAGTGCGAAGTATGTGAAAACTGTGATTTGTAGATGAATTTTTTGTGTGTAAAGTGCATGAGAATGTGAATTCGAATTGAAGTAAACCTTCAACATTATGTGCATTATTTGTTCGTGTTGTGAAATTCAACATTTAGTTAATTCAACTCATGATAAACATGGGTGAAATAAATTTTAAGATTGAATTTAGGATGTTTGTAGTTTGTAGTGCTCATGAATTTATATAGTTTGTAGTGCTCTAATATACTTCCTTGCTACTATATAATTATATTCACAAGTCATTCTTGTTTTTTACCATTGATCTTAATAATTCTACTTTAGTCTTAATGTTGTTTCTTAATCTCTAATTTGGTAATGTCTTAATATTAGATAGTTGATGTTTATGAGTTATGACTTAATCACTATTTAATTTGTGGGTTGTTTAATGCCCTAATGCAGTTGCCACATTCCATCTTCTACTAGTCGGCTTGTCGGTGCTCCAAGCTCACCTCGTTGTGCTTGTCTTCGCTGCTCCTTGAGAGCAGAGGTATATATTATACCTTTTGCTTTATGTGGATATGTTTTATTTGTTCCTATAATGTTGAATTATGGCCAAACCTATATGGGGGTCGGGAAATCTAAGGAATGGTTTGGTTATGTGATTGGGAAAATATATAAATTGATGGATTTCTTATGGAATTATTGTCTTGTTATATATGAATTATGAATTTTTGGATTGTTGTGTTAATTAGCTGAACAAATGAGATATGGACATACCTTAATGGGGTGGGGAGGGAAATCTAAGGAATGGATTGGTTTGTGCTGTTTAATTGCAATGTGCATCATTGGCCTAGATACCCGTTCGAGGCTTACTCATTGGGAGTAAGTCTTGAATAGTCCCCGGTTTGGGAATGTCTTTGAGTTTCTTATCTCACTTAGGAAGTGAATGAATGTTTGGTTTTCGATTCTAAGAAAGATCTTGCTCATTTCCCTAAGCGTTCTCTGGGTACATATGTTGATAGTTTACCTACTATCTTCATCGTGTACTTGGAGAACTGTAGGGAAGTGCTGCCGGATTTTTCTTAGAATTGAAAACTACATGCTCATTCACTAGTGAGATGAGAAACTCAAGGATGGGTTAGGTTGTAATGATAAGGACCCAAATGTTCATGACTGCATTTGATAAGACACTTTGAATGATGTGATTGATATATTGTGTTCTTGTTTGGTGTCTCTAGTGTATGGATATGAATCGAAACTGGATGTATGGTAATTGTATTTCGGCGACATTTTTACAAGGGGTTGATGAATTTATCAGGGTTGCGTTAGAACATCAATCGCAGAATGGGTCAAAGTTAGTTTTGTGTCCTTGTTGTGATTGCAATAACTCTAGGGGGTATCGTGATGTGGATCAAATTAAGGATCATTTGATTCATCGTGGGTTTCAGAGTAACTATACTAGGTGGACATGGCATGGAGAGTTTTATGATTAGGGTATGAGCTCCGCTAGCTTGTGTGATGATTTGCATGTTGATCACATTGATGATGAGGTTGAGGTTGAGGTTGATATCGAAAAAGGAAAGGATGAGAATGATAGGGTAGTTGATGAGAATGATAGGGTAGATGAGATGTTGCACAATTTGGAGGATGAAGGAACCGATCGTCCGCTTATGTATGATAGTATTCTAAGTGCAGCGGACCAACCTATGTATCCGGGGTGTAAGAATTTCACTAAACTTTCTGGCATCCTCACATTGTTCAATATGAAATCGAAGTATAGTTGGACAGATAAAAGTCTAAGTGAGTTGTTCACTTTTTTACAAGAATTGCTACCTGAAGGGAATGAACTTCCCAACTCTACCTATGAGGCAAATAAATTGTTGTGTCCATTAGGTATGGAATATGAGAAGATACATACATGTCGAAATGATTGTGTGCTGTATCGAAATGAGTACAAGGATTTGGGTGAGTGTCCAAGGTGTGGAGAGTCTCGGTACAAGATAAAGGAGGATGATGAGGGAGTGAGAAAGAAAGAAACTCCGGCGAAGGTTCTTTGGTATCTTCCAATCATTCCGAGATTTAGGCGTTTATTTTCGGATAAAAATAATGCTAAATTATTAAGGTGGCATGCGGACAAGAGGAAGAAAGATGGGATGCTTAGACATCCGGCCGATTCTCCGCAATGGAGAAATATCGACCGAAAGTTCGCAGGTTTTGGTAAAGAACCTCGAAATCTTAGGCTTGGACTTTGTACAGATGGGATGAACCCATTTGGCACACTAGGTACCCAACATAGCACTTGACCGGTTCTACTCACCATTTATAATCTACCCCCCTGGTTATGTATGAAGCATAAATTTATTCTGCTATCGCTTCTTATTTCGGGTGTGTATCTTGACCCACTCCTTCAAGATCTGAAATTGTTGTGGGATAAAGGTGTTTCGATGTTCGATGCGTATACGAAAACTGACTTCACATTACGTGCCATGATATTTTGCACGATTAATGATTTCCCGGCTTATGGGAATTTATCAGGGTATACAGTTAAAGGAGCAAAGGCATGCCCTATTTGTGATGAGGATATGATTGATGAGCGCTTACATCATTGTGGGAAGAATGTATACCTGCATTATCGTACATGGCTTCCTTTAGATCATCCATTTCGTAAGAAGAAAAAGTTGTTCAATGGAAAAGTGGATATGAGAGAAGCCCCTGTACCCTTACGTGAAAAAGAGGTTTCTAAGCGGGTAAAGGATATTGAAACAGTGTTTGGCAAGCCCTTTAAAAGTGTCTCAAAGAACTTATACAAGAAAAGGTCTAAGTTCTGGGACCTCCCATATTGGGAATGCTTAGAAGTCAGACATTGTCTTGATCTAATGCACATTGAGAAAAATATTTGTGATGCCATTGTCGGAACATTGTTGAATATGCCCGGGAAGACAAAGCATGGAGTTAAAGCTAGGAAATACATGGCTGAAATGGGCAGACCAGAACTAGCACCTCAGGAGCGGGGACAACGCTATTATCTTCCACCAGCTTGCTACACTTTGTCTAAGAAGGAGAAAACGAGTTTTTGTGAGTTTCTGCATAGGTTAAAGGTCCCTGCTGGATACTCGTCAAATTTTCGAAACCTTGTCTCACTGAAGGACTTGAAACTCGTTGGTTTGAAATCTCATGATTGTCATATCTTGATGCAGCATATATTACCTGTTGCAATACGAGGAATTTTGCCTTCCCAAGTAAGATACACGATTACAAAGCTGTGTTTCTTCTTCAGAACTATCTCTAGCAAGGTGATTGATCCTAACACTCTAGATAACTTGCAAGCTGATGTAATAGAGACGATGTGTCGATATGAAATGTATTTCCCACCGTCGTTCTTTGACATCATGCCTCAGTTGATAATTCATCTTGTCCGAGAAATTAAAGTTTGTGGGCCCGTTTGTATGAGGTATATGTGGCCTTTCGAAAGGCATATGGGTACTCTCAAGGAAAAGTGATGAATCCAACCGGACCGGAGCAAGTATTGTCCAAAGAACGATTGCGAGAGGAAGTATCCGAATATGTAAGTCAGTATTTAGCACGTGCACAAGCAATTGGATTGCCAAAATCTAGACATGAAGGAAGGCTTGATGGTTATGGTACCATTGGGAGAAAAAGATTATGTCTTGATGGAGAGTTGAAAAGAAAAGCAAAAATTTTTTGTGTTAGAAAATCTGAAACAAGTTCATCCTTACTTAGATGAGCACAAGAAGATGCTTAGTGTTCAGTATCCATTGAAGAATGAACGTGAGTTGATGATTGAGCATAATCGGTCGTTCGTTGATTGGTTTAAAGAACGAGTTATGAACCAACTATCTGACCCAAAAAATGATGTATCGGATACGTTGAGATGGTTGGCATATGGGTCAAAGATGCAAGTTCTTTCCTATGAAGGGTATGACATCAATGGTTATTCATTTTACACTAAACGACAAGATGACAAATCCACGATGCAAAACAGTGGTGTTATGTTGGGGGCTTTGTCATCAGAGTATAAAAGTAGAAGGGATAGAACGATTGTTGAGACAATGAAGTCTTACTACGGGTTCATTGAAGAGATATTAGAACTTGACTATGTTGACTTCAAAATTCCGCTCTTCCAATGCAATTGGTTTGATATTCGTCGTGGTGTAAAGATGGATGAACATGACTTTTTTACATTAGTCAATTTCAGTCGGTTAGGGCATCATGAAGATTCTTTGATATTGGCATCACAAGCAAAACAAGTATTCTACATGGTTGACCCTGTCGATTCAAAATGGTCTGTTGTCATTGAAAGAAAAAGGAGAATACTTGGAATTGATAATGTACACGATGAAGAAGAATACGATAAGAAATTCAATGAAGTCATTGCTTCGTTAGTAGTTATTCCAAGTACATTAGGGGAAGATCTGGACACGAATTACATTCGTCGAGACCATAATGAGGGATTTTACGTTGTCAAAAAAAAAACTGATTAATAGGTAACTTATGTAATATTATTGCAACTACTATTGTTTATAATCTTCAATTATATACTTTATGCTTTTGTTAAAATAATTTTGTAGTACTTCATTGATGAATCTAACATGTATTTATGCTTTATGGTTTCAGGTGTAGTGATGGAAGATCACATAATGCATGATGCATCCGATGATGATCGGCAGCCACGTTCTGAGGCCGAGATAACAGATAGAGGTTGTAGGAAGAAAAGAGTGAGCAAGCCTAGAGGTCCTACAAAAAGGATATGTTCCAAACCCGGGGTCCAAAGAGTACTTCAGTGGGATGATTGGATGCGTCTGATTGGGGAGCATGTTGGTGCGTACAAGACACATTGCGGCGAAATCAGTAGAAGCAAAGTGTCTATCTTGTACGATAGTTGGGACGATGTTCCACAAGGCCTAAAAAATAGTTTATGGGAAGATGCTAAAGTAAGTATATGTATTTTTAAAATCCATTCTTTTAATTTAATTTGGATCATGTTTATTATACTAATCGTGTATTATTGGTTAATTTTGTATATTGAAGAAAGAGTTTGGAATACAAGAGGATGAGAGGAAGAAACGAGATGTGTTGACTACTTGTGATAAGCGGTGGAGAGATTTTAAGTCAAGATTGGTGAGTCGATAGATCACAAAAACGAGGTCGGGGCCTAACAATGATATGCAACCGTACGTGCTCTATCCTTTCATCACGGAAGAGATTTGGAACGAATTTGTGACAAAGTGTAGCTCTAAGGAGTTTAAGGTATATAATATGTACGTTACAATCACATAATATGTTATAATCAATTTTGTTTGTTGTGAACATTGACTAGTTACTTGTTTTCATATTAGGCTAAAAGTGAAAGAGCAAGAAAGTCTCAGGCTGCCAACATTCATCCTCATTTTTTGGGTCAAAAGTCATATGCGGAGATGATTCCCGTTTGGAAAGCCAAAGGGTATATCCCTAAATCCTCTACAGCATCATATGTTGACTCATCCACATCATCAGTTATTTCCTCTTTGTCGGATCGAACTTTGCCATGGCTTCTCGTGAGATCGAAAAAAGATAAGGAAGGAAATCTTTTCTTCCCTAATGAAGAAACACAAAAGATAAAAGAGTCCATTGTAAGCATTCTTCAAATTTTATGATATTTTCTTGTCTAATTACTCGTATTCTACTAATCATATGAATTTTTTTAATTTGACGTAGGATGATTGGAAAAGGAAAGAAAAGGAAGGAGAGTTTGTTCCAGGTCGGATGGATGATGCTCTATCACGTGCTCTACAGAGGAAAGACCGTCCTGGGCGTGTGTTAACAGCTGGGCGTAGCATTGGGATTACATCGGTTTGGGGAGATCCTGATCAGAGTAGTATTGTTTGAAAGGGTAGGGGCATGGATGATGAGGAGATGAAGGAGTTCGAGGCTAGAGTGAGCCAAAGAGTTAGAGAACAGATGATGGAAGAGATGAACTCGAAGATAGATGCAATAGTTCAAGAAAGGTTGAAGGCTTTTGCGGCGCAATTAGGTCTTCAAGCACCAAATCAAACAAGTCCTCACACTCCAGTTGTACCTAGTAGCTGTCACTCGGGGGGCAATGATCCATTTGTGAACTTGCAGGTATATATGTATTTTATATCTTCTACGATTATGATATTATGCTTCTAAAACACTTAATTAATGACATTGTGTTCTCATTGGATGTTAAGAGTTCGGTTCCATGTCGCTTGGCAATAGCGGATAACTCGGGACCGATCATTGTAGCTGAGGGTACCGTTCATCCACAAAAGGAGTCATCATCACATCCTACGGCCGTGAAAGTGAGTGTTGGTGATTTTTTTTCGGACCACGCAGAAGCTCTAGTTCCACTACCTACTCCATACATCGTGAAACTCAATCAAGTCGAGGGTTCATTCATAGAATGGCCGAAAGAGTTGGTATTTTTAGTCTTAGATAATCAGGTAACTTATGTTTAATATTTTGATTTATATACTAAGAAATGTAGATATATATACTAAGAAATCTTGATTTATATATACTAAGTAATCTTTATTTTGTATACTAAGTAATCTTGATTTATATATGAAATAATCAATATACATATATAATATGAATTAAAAAGAAGTCGAATTGAATTAGGAACATATACCTAAAGAAGGTGCCGATGAAGAAGAAGAAGAGAAAAAAATAGTTCGTAGTGATCCTTACACCGATGAGTCTGCACATAGGCACGTAGATCCTTTTATTGACTTGGCACTGGATGATATGGATGATACTGTCAAGGAGATGCACCGAATATTTTGCAACAAACCCTCAGATGAGCCTTTTCATTTGCAAGTTGATAAGAGTACAGTCTTCGACTATGATAGAGATCAGATGATCATTCTCTCGCGACAAGATGTTTTTCAACTTCTCACGGGAGCATGGATTAATGTATCCATTTTGCAAGTATTTATGATGTGAGATTTCTCAAACTCTAAACTAATTAACATTGATATTTATTTTTATTGTTTCTCCTAACTATAAGTATTTGGACACTTGATACTTGGCAGAGCAGTCTGAGGAGCATGGAGATAATAATATTGGTTTCATGTGTCCAAGTATGATTTCAGCGACCATGATACGCAATCAACTAGATGTCGTGATCAACTACATGGCAAGTTCAATGAAAGCGAATCAATATATGGGTTACATCCTATGTCCGTATATTGAAAAGTATGTTAGTTAAACTAATCTTTACTTTATTTTATCTTTATAAACTTCTGGTTATATATATATAAACATCACATTTTGCTTCATGCCTTAGGGATCATTGGATTCTTCTTGTCATTTGTCTATCTAAGAAAGCGGTATATATATTTGATTTGCTCCGGAGAGATAGATCCTTAGCTATCAAGATACCGTTGAATACGTAAGTTCATAGTTGTTATACATGTTAATAAGTTTACATGCATTTTATGATAGTTTAAATAATTTATAAATGTTTATAGTAATTAATTGTTACTAAATCTCTATACTTAGTGCATATACAAAATACATGCGCCTTGAAGGATCCAATAAAGGAAGTAAATTGTCTTGGACATATATGCGGGTAAAACTCTTGTGGTTTTGTATTTAATACTTTATAATTCTATTTAGGATTTTTTTTCCGATTCTAATATATATCTTAAATTTGGTGTAGTGTGCTCAACAATCGGGAGTGGAATGCGGCTATTTCGTGATGAGATACATGTTTCTAATCATCCGCTTCTACTATGATTCAAAGAATTTGTATGAGGTATATGTATGTTGTAAATTCGTTATTTATACTTATAGAATTTTAAAGTATATTAACTAATTTAATATATTTCTAGGCTTTTCCATCAAGTCTTGAGCCATACTCCAGATATGAGATCAACGACCTCAAAGAACTTTTTGCGGAATACTTTGTACGGGTCGTTAAAGCAACAAACTAAGCTTGATGATTAGTGTATGTATTTGTAGGTTGAACAATATTTTGTTGCTTGAACCTTGTTGGTTGATTGATTGCAACATTGGTTGCTTGATTAAGATGTACTGGAACAGGTTTTGGTTATACATATGCAAAATTTTCCCAATGATTTCTTGGGTTGTCCAAATTACAAAGGAGACTTTGCAGAATTTTCTGCTCATAATTATTAATATAATGTTCGTTTACTTTTGAAGCTTGAGGTTTAGTATATGAAAAATAAAAACAAAAAAAAAAGCTGAAAAACAAAACCAAAAAAAAAAAGCTGAAAAAAAAAGCCAAAAAAACCACATCTGCGTCGCATGCTATGCTATATGCGACGCAGATGATACTCGCATATATCTTATTTTCTTCTCTAGGAAGGTGTATATCTTATTTTTGGAGTATCATCTGTGTCGCATATAGCATAGCAACCTTTAGCATAATCTATACGCATCCAAAAAACCATAAGATATACGCATCCAAAAAAAAGTTGGTGCCCTACTGATAGGCCTGAACTTTTGACATCTTTTGCAACCTTTAGCATAATCTATACAATCCTTTCTCATAGTGGGCCAATAAAAACCATGCTCGTGCAACAACCATCTCATTTTTAGGCCATTTTGATGAGCACCACATAGCCCTTGGTGAATTTCTGCCATGAGGGTTAAAGCCTCCCCAGCATCCACACATTTTAAAAGTAATCATTCTAGACCCAATCTGTGTAGTTCACCAAACTATATATAAAACTTGGTTGCTGCCATTTTAATTCTATTTGGCACTTTTGTCCCAGTTGGATTCTGGAGATACTGGATAATTTCATCTCTCCAATCCTTTTCCTCCCTCAATATTGAAATTCTACAGACCTCCAATATATTTTCTGATATTTCTTTATTAGTTTCACTGAGAGGTTCTAGGATCTCTTCTTGGAGAATGATATCATCATTTTGTAAAGGTATCTCTTCTCTAGCAGAAGCTATATAGGACAGCTGATCTGCTACTTTATTTTCTTCTCTAGGAAGGTGTATGAAAGTGATCTCCTTAAATTGTTTGGACAACTTCTATGCTTTCTTGCCACATTCCTGTGATACTAGTGATATACTCTTGAATTCCTCATTTATTTGATAAATGACCAACTGGAAATCCCCATATATCTTTGCTTTCTTAGCTCCCAGTTCTAGCAACATCTCCAATCCAATCAATAAAGCTTCATATTCAGCTCTATTGTTGGTACATAGGCCCTTTAGGGTTACTGCTAGCTTAGTTGGGATCCCACCATGAGATAGAATATATATTCCAGCTCCTGCTGTTTCTCTAGTGTTAGACCCATCAAAGAATAAGACCCATGAAAGGATGTCTTCATCAATGATTCATGAGTCACCGCAAGGATGGGTTGCTAAGAAATCTGCTAACGCTTGACCTTTGATTGCCTTTTGTGGCACATATATGAGGTCAAATTGTAGTAAATGTAAGCTCCGTTTGCTTAACCTTCCTTTTATGAAAGGTTGAGATATCATATATTTTATGACATCTGTTGGAGATACTACTTCTATTGTGAAGGCCATGAAATAATGTATGAGCTTAATTGATGCATCATGTAAACACAAACACCATTTCTCTGCCATGGTATACCTTTTTTCTGTATCATGTAGGATTCTACTTAGGTAGAAAATGTCCTGCTCATGTCCCTTCTCATTTTCTTGAGTAAGAAGACTACCAATGGAGTCTTCACAAGCAGACAGATACAGTCTTAGTGGTTTTCCATTTTGCCTTGGATGAATCAATACAGAAGGATTTGCCAAATCTTGCTTGATCTGGTCAAAGGCTTTTTGATGCTCTTCCCCCCATTTGAATTCTGATTCATGTTTTAGTCTTAGCAAAGGTGAAAACTTTAGTTTTTCCAGCTAAATTGGCCATGAATCTCCTCACATAATTGACCTGTCCAAGGAATCTTTGCAATTCCTTCTTATTAGAAGGTGGCTTGGCTGCCAATATTGCCTTTGCCTTGTTCTGGTCCATTTCCATTCCATTTTTGTGGATGAGGAATCCTAGATAGTTACTAGCTTTAACTCTAAATGCACATTTGAGTGGATTCATTTTTAGGCGATATTCTCTCATTCTGGTGAATGACTTAACCAAATGCTATTTATGTCTTAAAAAGTCATTTGACTTCACAAGTATGTCATCCACATAGATTTCCATGATCTTACCAATCATGTCCTTAAAGATTGCGTCCATTGCTCATTGGTATGTGGCCCTAGCATTTTTTAATCCAAATGGCATGGCCACATATTCAAACAAGCCTAATTATTTTGGACAGCTGAAGGCTGTTTTGTTACAGTCTTCATGTGCAATCCTTAACTGGTGATATCCTGCATACCCATCTATAGAAGATATGTATTCATATCTTGATGTTGCATCTATTAGGAGATCAGCCACTGGCATGGGGTATTGATCTTTAGACGTAGCTTTATTCAGATCCCTAAAGTCAATACAAATTCGTATTTTGCTATTTTTCTTAACTACTGGAACTATATTGGAGATCCAATCAGCATATTGGCAAGGCCTTATGAACTTTGCCTTGAGGAATTTGTCTATTTCCTCTTGTATAGGCTCTATCGGTTCATGCGCTAGTCTTCTAGGACTTTGTGCCACAGGCTTAAATCCTTCCTTGATAGGTAGTTTATGCTATACTATTTTCCTATCAATGCCAGGCATTTCATGATGTTCCCATGCAAAACAGTCTTTAAATTCTTTTAGAATCCTTATGATAACCTGTTTTTCTTGGTTAGTGAGGAGCTTACTTATGTAAGTAACACGTGGATTTTCATTGTCCCCTAAATTTATTTCCTCTAGCGGATCATGAACTTCCTGCTTAATATCCTCACTTTTAGCCCATACTTTCTCATCCTCTTCGTCAAAGGATTCAGTTTCATATAAAGTTGAGCAACATGCATTAGAGTTTATAAGAAAATCCTCTTGGTATTTTCTAAAAACTAAATCTTTCATAACTTGATCAACAATAGGGGTAAACCCCTTACAACATTCTTCTTGGTTTATAATCATAATAAACTTTAATAAGAAAAATACATTCTAACTCTATAAGCTAATAAGAGCTAAGGGTTGATCATAGTCTGGCGTCTGTTGAACATATTCATATTTTGATTGAATGTCTTCAACTTCTGGGACGTCCTCGACTTCTACAATGAGAATTGCACCTGAGTCTTCTATCTCTTGGTGAGTTTGTGACTCAAGTTGTAGAGCAAACTCAATTTTGATATTTGGAACTGACTTTAGAGAGTCTCTGGCCTTTCTTCCTTGTCAACTTCATCTGCCCATGATGTGGTATTGGTCTGGAATTCTGATTGGTCTTCTGAATTTTTAAACTCTGTTGGTAGCATGACCACATTACACTGCACGTTTTGGTCCTCCCCCATTTCTGTTTGAGGTTCATTCATCAGTGGGTCTCCTCCATCCAACATTAAGTCACTGTCTGACACCAATAAGTCCAAATCCTCATATCCAAACTCCGAATCATAGTCCTCATTAAAGCCATTTACTGGTATCTCTTTCATAAGAGAGTCATCTCCTTGAGGCTGCTGGCCATCATTCTTTGTAGATAATGTACCCCATTGTTCCTCTTCTAGAGGTAACAATTTAGTAATACCAGCTTGTAGCGCCTCTTCATCAATTCTTATGTTTGCAATAAGAGACTCCTGCACATTTTGAGTGATGATTTGAGCCCTTGCTGCAGCAGCTTTTGCACTTAGCTCTTTCATCTTTGATGTCCTACTTTTAGATAAGTTTTGGACATCTTGTAGTGGCAATGGCTTAACTGCTGGTTTGATTTTCATCTTCCCCTGGTCCTCATGGGACTTCACCCTTCTTTTAAGAATCTTGGGCACATGAGTTTGACTTGGCCCCCTTTCTTTTCCTTTTGATGAAGGGCCTGAACTGGGGCTATCAAATTTCCTTGGTTTTTGACTTCTGGACCTCTTCTGGAATGGACATTGATAAGAAGGCACATAGGCAGGATCATTTGGAATGATCTGAGTCCTAACCATTTCAAAGGTTAGCCTATCTGCATATAGTGAACATATTCCCTTTCTCAGAGCTTTCAACCCTTCTATTGCCCTAGTCTACAATGGGAACTTTTGAGCAGCCTCTTTATAGGTTTCAGCTATTTTCTCATGCATCGCCAGGTTTGGAGTTGGGTTGGACTTAACAGGCGCCTTAGCTTTGGCTAAGTTGACCTTGTATTGGTCTAGCTCCATGGCATGTTGTTCCATTTCTGAAACAATCAGTCTTTTGAGACCTAATTGCCTAGTTAGGAATCCTTTGAACACTTGGCATTGGTCTGTTGTATGTGACCCATTCATATGCCATCTGCACATATCCTCCAGTTCTTCTTCACTTGCTATCTTTGGCATAACCAAAATTCCTCCATCAAGCAATCTGTTGAAGAGCTGGTTCCCTATTTCAGTAGCTTGAGATGCCTGCAAGGTAACAGTAAACGCATTATTAGCCTCTACCATACCACATAATAGTTCAAATGGTTCATCCACTCTAACTACATTCACATCTTCATCATCAGGAAACATGATATTTTTCTTATCAATTTCATCTTGGATTTTGTTTCTAAAAACAATGCATTCAGAAGTATCATGAGTTACTGCATCATGCCAACTACAATATTTTTTACCCTTAACTTCTTCAGCAGTTCTTACTTTATGTCTCCCTACCAATTTTATCTTTTTGTTAGATAATAACCAGTTAAAGATAGAATTAGCCTTCTTAGCATCAAAAGTATATGTCCTCTTTTGTCCAGATTTCATATCCTTTGGCGCCAAGAATTCTTTCTTCTCTAAAGGAGAACATTTATAAGGTACTCCATGAATGATTTCTGCCACGTCCACTTCTTGTCTAGTTTCAAAGTGGAAGGGCTCGTCATTCTGAGCAAAGAAACTTTGGTGTCTTGCTGCACTTTCAGCTTGTAAGTTCCTTTCATACCTCACAACCAATTCTGCTAATTCAACAAAATCGCCAAAGGCATGACCATCAAACCTTTTCCTAAACTGAATTAACATTCCCTCTTGAGCCATTTGTGCAAACTCTTTCAGGAATGCTAACATGACACCTGATCTTAGCCAATTTGAATCTAGATAGGTAATCTTCCATAGACTCCCCTAACTTCTGTTGGATTCTGGCTAGATCGCTTAAAGTCACTCCTGGCTCAGTGCGTGCAAAATGATTTGTAAATTGCACCTGCATATCTTGCCAGAAATGGATAGAATTGGGTGGTAAATTAGTGTACCACCAAAAAGCAGTCTCAGTAAGAGACATAGAGAACATTCTAAGCTTAAAGAAGTCATTGTCAACTGCCTCTCTACACTGACAATTGAACCTAACTAAGTGTTCTTCAGCAGAAACTCTTTCATTCCCAGAAAACAGGGTGAAGTCAGGTATCTTAAACGTTCTAGGAAATGGATTTGCTCTATCAATCCACTCAGGGTAAGGTTTTTGACCTATTTGCCTCTGATTTCTCCTAGAGGTATCCCCTACTAATCTTTGGACTAGTGCCTCAACCTGTGCTGCCAATGGATCCTGATGCCTTCCTGTGTGTCCTATATGCAGGGTTAGGATTAGGATTGAAAGGTTGATTTTGATAAGGTCCCATAGGGATCTCCTGGTTGTGCATAAAAGTAGGATTGGATGCCCCTTGTGCCATTTGTGGTGGGAATGTATGTCAATTTGTGGGCATCCCCTGATAATAAGCACCAGTTGCTTGGGCAAATGGAGCTTGGGGCTGACCATACCTTGGAATATTCCCATAATGAGGTGTACCAGCCATATTTGGTTGGTTAGGAGGCATATAAGCATAAGGTGTAGAAGGAATACCAGCCATAGCTGGTTGGTTAGGAGGCGTGTATGCATATGGTGTACTATTGTTGTTTGCAATGAAAATACCCTGCCTCTGTCCTCCTTGCGATGGTCCAAATTGGTGTGTGTTGTCACCAACTTGTCCACCACCCATGGAAAGCGAAGGTTGATGATGTCCTGACTCCTGACACCTAGTGCCAGCCTGGCTCCACGCCCGCTGCCATTCCATCACTTCTCCTAGGATTTCCATGATTACCCTCTCCATGGCTCAAGGGCATTGCCCTTGTTTGATGCACATGGGAGGAAGTTTGTGGATCACTTGAGATAAGTGGATCTCTAGTTTCAGGATGGGAGAAATGTACCCTTGGAGGGTAACCTATTGGAGGAACGTCTGGCGTTGTGCCACCACTTTCCCTTACTCTATTTAATGGGACCTCTTCTAAGGCCTTAACTAGTTTCTCATTTAATTGATAATGTTTTTCGACTAGTGGTTCTAGGCGAGTAACTACTTCAGTAGCAAGAGACTTGGACATTGCCGTGAAAGTTGCACTCATAGTATCATTGATTTCTACAAGTATTCTACCAATTTGCCTAGAGTTAATTTCTCTATTCTCTTCACTTATCCTTTGGAGGATATCCGTGAAGACTCTGGCAGACTCATGGGATAGAGTTCTGTAGTTAGAGTCAAATTGTTGTCTCTGACTCTCTCTGGCTTCTAATAGCAAATTATTTACTACCTCCGTGAACTTTCCATACATTTGGTGTATAAGTCCACGACCAGTACTACTTGGAGATGAGTTATCTCTTTGTGGGGAATCTCCAACTGACTCTTCATGATTATGATGAATTGGTTCACCATTGTTACCATGCACCCTTGTTTCTGGAGGAATTGAAGAACTAGTTTCCATGTTGTGGAAACTTGGTTCATCCTGAGCAACTTCTTTATTCTTCTTAGAACGTGTTTCCGGCATTTTTAATAAAAACAACCGTTTTTTACAGTTAGTTTTCGAAAGTACGAAGAAGAAACTTCACAATTTGATTATGAATTTCCTCCTCCCACTGTGGTCGCCAAAAAACTTGTTGGTGCAGAATCAATTTGTTGACTTTGCAAACAAGTCAATGCACATCCAATAGTTTGATACTGAATGTCTTGGGAGACTTAGTCCCTGGGGGTTACCGGTTTTAATTATATAAAACCTTGCTAACATACTTTGTTGCAATTTAATTAAGGATTAAACTACAACGCCTATTAAATTCAGGCGAAATGCAATAAATAGAGCAAACAATAATTAATCTATTTATTAAAGCATAACATTCCCATACATGCCACAAACTTCGAGAAAGATTTTACAACACATAGAAGGATAAGCCAGGTTGGACAACTAAAGGGAAGACACGAAGATTGTTACCTCCATGGTTCCTTGCTTCAATCGGAGAATTAGAGACCTTGTCGCCAGAACATGTTCTACATCTAAGGAGCTAAACTATAACCCCATGAGGGGGTTGGCTAGGCTAAGACTAAGCTACGCTAAGAAAAGAAGAAATACAGCTTGATGTGTTGTTCGTTGTTGTTTGCTTGATGATGGTTTCTCTATTTATAGAGAAACGTGATATGTAACTTCCATGCATGCTAGGGAGGGAAAACGTTTGAATCATATTTGATTCAAATCATAACCACTTTATGGCGCTGAATAATTGTCGCCCTATGATGCACGTTCCTCCTTATGTGGAACCGTCTCATGATTATTCCTTGATTGCTCGTTCCCTTATTGTTCTTGACTTTCATATCTTGATAGTCTTGATGGTCTTCCTCTGTTGACTTTGACTTCTGTTGACTTCGTCCGATGGGTTTTATGCTTTTGTTGGCCTTCATGTTAAAGTAAAATTAAACCTTTTGAGGTCCAATTCAATGTACCATAATAAATGTTACTTGACATCTAAAAATGGTGGTAGCAGACATCAATTGCAAGGTTGTTTTCATTATTTCACAAATCACCATCAACATCAACATCATAAATCCAATTTTAAATGTTCACCAGAAAAGAGGAAAAAATAAGAAACAAAAGTTCAAAATTAAATAAAATGTTCCATTTTCTTATCAAATGCATAATCCAGTACCTTATGTTGTCGATTTCGCTTTGCAACTCGTTGGTTTATCTTCATATATGAGAATTGTGCAAGAAAATAATTTTTTTTTGAAGAGTTTGATAAGAGAGGTTAGAGAGAAGTTGGAGGATTTGAGAAGAAGAGAGAGAAAGCTTACAAATTTGTTTTGGAAAATGAAAGTATTGAATTTAAAAAAGACAAATGCTAATGGGCTTGTTCAAAAAATAGGTTTTATGTTTTTCGGTGTTTATTGGAGATTAAAGATTTTCTTCCCTTTCACAATTGGTTTAATGAAGTGCGTTTTATATCTTGTTGACCCGAGTATTGACCAGCCGTGAGAGAACCTTACTCATGTGC
This sequence comes from Beta corolliflora, assembly GCA_947648045.1. Classification (NCBI taxonomy): domain Eukaryota; kingdom Viridiplantae; phylum Streptophyta; class Magnoliopsida; order Caryophyllales; family Amaranthaceae; genus Beta; species Beta corolliflora. The sequence goes on along the minus strand of CANSZD010002974.1, from coordinate 399,817 downwards.
ACCGTCTAGTAATTGATATAAACACTTCTATGAGAACTCACTAGTCCACGAAACTCAAAACCTCAAATGCAAACTCAAGAAGACATTCAAAATCTTCCGATCGACATCGCATTCTCCCGTCTAGGAGGTTGGTTAATTAATCTATTCAATTGAATTTCGTTGATTTTAGTGCTTAATTTCACCTTCGATTTTCTATAAATTGAAGAATGGCTAGTGGATCGGAAGAGAATTCCTGCAGATTGGAGAAAACGATTAACTGCAATCAGACCTAAAATTTCATCCGCCTTTTCATCGCTTCCACAGGATGCTGATCCTTACTTCCTTACTCTCGATTCTGAAGGTTTAACGATTAATTGAATTTTGTTGTTAATATTACTGCTTTACTTTCATCAATCTTAATTCGTAGTATTTGCAATCAATATTAATTGATTATTTCTTATCAATTTGGTGTTTTTTTACGGTCCATGATAATTTGCTTTGAAGACTATTAATTTATCAAATTCTTATGATTAATTTAACTGAATTTTCTCATTCCAAACTATTGGACATACGGCTAAATTACCAGAAACTTTTTATAAAGTTAATTTTGGTTTCTTACTCTTCAACTTGACCTTTTATAACCTGTGCATATGAGAAATTTCTGATACCGAAATGTTGACAAAATTTTGTTCGGAACAATTACTTGTTGTATATTGGATCATAAATTTTGATATTGAATTATAAATATTGTATATAGAATCATAAAAGTTGTATACGGAAATCAGGTGTCATTATCCTCTATTAGTTATATAAGATGGTGAATTTTTATATGCAACATTTGTTATTAGATATACAACATTTGTACATGTTCAAAACAGAAATTGTTCATAACGTTTCGGAATTAGGCACAACTCCATAGGCATATAGAGCTTAACTTGACCTTTTTTTAACTAATGAAAAAACAAGTATTTTCTACCAGTCTTTCTTTTGATTTTTTTTGGTTAGGGATATATCTGCAGAGATGGTGGAGGATGAGGGTTCATTTTGTGTTACTTATATGATGAGCTTATTATACATATATAAAATGGTATTTTTTGTTCTTTCTTACTATAAGAAGATTTTTAATGTTTATTGCGATTGTGCGGTTTTTTAATTTTGTTTTTGAGTTACGAATTTGGGGAACAATTTTAGAATGCTCTGGGATTCAAGTACTTTAGTTAACTGACATAGACTATATATTAAAAGTTCCTGAACCTATTACGTTTTAGTCGAAGCTTATTCACTTAAGTTGAAATGCAGTCGTCAGTAAACATAGAAAGTTATGTGTTCACTTATTCTTTAGCTTGGGGAGATTACACCTTGTCCTACTAGTTTTGTGTGTGACATTGCCTTTTCCTTAACATCAGGAATTGATTACTTGGAAGCAAAAAAAATATATGAACTTCTTTTGCGGGACACTCCAGAAAGCCGGAACATATTTGGTAGGCTTTCAGGTGCTGCTGTAAGTCCTTATATTCTCTCCTCCGTTGCTCAGCAATATGCTCACCTGAAGTCATACTTCTTAATAATTGTTGTGGTTTGATGACAGGGGGTATGGGAAGCAATCGTGCAGGCATTTGAGAAGGACCATATATTCCTTGGGGAGGCGGCTCAAACAATGGCTCAGAATGTGAATTATGAGATGTAAGCTCGAATTCTGATTTCTGCGTCACTATGAGTGAACATTTTGGTTTTTCGGTTTGTTTAGCTTGACCGGTGATTGATTTTCGTCTCGATTTGAAGCCCTTACCTAAAAAAGCAGGTCCAGAAGACACAGCAACAGCTTGCGGAGCTTGATCGCAAGGAAGCTGACATTAAAAGAAGTGCAGCTTTATCAGCAACGAAGTATGCAGAAGCGTGTCAAGAACTAGGATTACAGGTGTGGTTGTGTGTTTAAATGTTGGGCTGTATTACTGAACTTCATCTCTGATTGTGATTCTGAACAAAGAGAAATTTCAATCTTTTTTAGGGGAATAATGTCAGGTTGGAACTCTTAGAGAGTGCTACAGAATCTCTTCCAAGTACATTCGGCAGTATTATGGAAGTCGTAAAGGGTGAATCTGTTGCACAAGCTATTGAGTACTACTCCAGCTTTGTTACGGATCTTCATACTGATAAGGATGTAAGCTGACTCTTTCATATTATAGTTCCCAATTTATTTTGCTTGTTAGTGATTAGTGACTGGAGTTGTTATAGTATGCTTTTTAAGAAGGATAGGTTTTAATGATGACAATTATCCCTGCTTCTTATATTGAGTCATTTTTGTATTTTGCAGCGTGCATCTGTTACTGTGGTGCCAAATCTAAGAAATATTATTGACAACCCTCCTCCACTTAGTGTCTCTGTGGGATCTGATTTTGTTGACGCCACAAATGCAGTGTCCAACCTTGATGAACATATTGATACATGTGGAACCATGAATGCAGATGGCATCGATTGGGATATTACCTTGGAAAGTTCTCAGATTGACTGGGATATCGGTACTATTGAAGAGACTGATGATGCTGCTAATGGGTTGGGTCCTTATGAGATTGTAGATGCTAACGATGTTCTGCAAGATTCTTTAGCAAACGAGAATGAGAAGTCCGACCAGGCTGCACTATGTGGTGGAGAGTCCATTGAAGTTGAGGTTTCAGAACTATCTTGGGATGTTAGTGTTGAGAATCCTCAACTGGAAATGAAAGAAGATTCTGGTACACATATTGCGAAGGAAGCTCCAACATCTGCTCCAAATGCTTCAGCTGATGCTCATGTTTCAGGAGATAGAAGTCCGCTTTTGGAGACGGAGTACAGGAACAAAATTCTTGATGATCTCTTTGAGGTAATTCTTTGTTTTGGTTTTGCATGCAAGCACCTTGTCTCACTCCTACATTTGATTTCTAATTCGGTAAATGTAAAGGGATGGATGATATACGACTGATGTAAGGTGCTTCTTTGTGTTCTAATTGTACCTTGTGATCAGATTAAGGCATTTTTAAATCAGCGACTGATGGAGCTGAGAAATGAAGAGACTTTGTCCTTGCTACATCAAGTTCAAGCAGTTGGTCCATTTGTGCTGCAGCAGTACTCTTCTGATAACATCCAGAAAATGCTCTCTGACGTTTCATCGGCCATTTCCTTGCTAACAAACAAAAAAGCAAGAGACTTGATCATGATTTTGAATTCAAGAAGGTGCTTACAGTTTTGCAGTGTTTTTGTACATAACCCCTTCCTTTACCAGTAAACAGAAAGAAAGTACTTCAGATTTCCATTATGCATGCCATCGTAGTCTGCTTAGCTTTCAGCTGTTTCCGACCTTTGAGCCTTCTGCTTTTTTTGCTATGCTCATTCTTCATATAATTGGAAGATCTGTGTGCTGTACAGTTTATCAAAGATTTCTGTTTATTGGTTAGGAGTTTGGAGATGGAGTTTAACTTCTTTCATTTTCTACAGATTCTTAGATAGACTGGTTAGAACCTTGGAGGAAAAGAAGCATCATGAAGTAAAGCTGAAAGATGGATTGAAGGACTTGTGTGCAAAACGTATGGAGCTGCAGAATTCGCTGTCTTCGTCTTGGCCAAAGCAAGTGAGTACTGTTTGTTTCTGGTGTCATGCTTCAATTGTTAGATTCGAGAGTCGTTAGTAGTCTGGAGAGGATGTTATGCTGTGGTGCAGGACAATTAGCTGCATATTATGAATGATAAGTGCTTGGTTGACCAAGAAACCCAATATGGTCATGTTTTCAGAAGTTAAAGGTAGCTTGGTGAGATTGTGTACTGAGTTGATTAATGGTGTTGAAGTGTTAATAGTCTACTTGACTTTGTAGCTGAGGGGAGAAATGAGTATGTTCATTGTCAAATTCTTTGTAATCTAGGTTGTCCCACATTAAAATTGGTACATCTTTCTGAATTTTTCCCATTCACTTTTTGGAATTCCCCATAACATCTCCTTGCCTGAAGATGTTATTGTTCTTGAAGGGAGGGATCATCTCTCATGATTATTAGAGGCAAAAGATATACTTATGTATGTATATGCCTAGTGGACAAGATAATTTAATGAAAGTTGAGGCCCATTCTAAGTAGAGGAGAAGACATTAAAAGGAGAGTGTTCCAATGTAAGAGGGCCTTCTCATGGATGAAGACAATCTCCTATCGAACCTTGGATTAAGAGAGACCAACTCAAATAGGAGGCAGGAAAGGAAGAAGTTGTGCTTCCTTCTGTTTTAAGTTGCAGTAGAAGAAGATGGGGAGATTCTAAGTTTTTCATTTGAGGATCGTGAACTATTATTGCAGTCGATAGGATTTTGAGCTGTTTGCTTGCAATTGTGTCCTTTCTTATGCGGTCCTGCCTAATCTCTTAATCACTTGCAAAATCATCTCTGGCAGCTTCAAGGTGCAAGTGGCACTGCAGTAGTGTCGTAATCGTTAATCTTGTGGAAGAGTCAGGGATGGACGAAATAAATGATAATTATAGTTAAGATGTTTTTGGTATTAAATTCTTTTTATTGACAGTCGGTGTTATTCCACTTCTGGAACGCACCTCTGAATTGGAAGTCTTCATAGACTTCTACTAAAGCTGGCTGAGTGTCAAAAAATTAGATTTATTTCACTCCCTGTTATTTTGTGCTTGCGCATGGATCATATCTGCATGTTTCTAAATTAACCTACTGCGATCAGCCCTGAATCTGCGTAGGACAAAATCTAATGATATGCTCGATTATTCGCAGGAAGTAGCAGTCAGCAAAACAAGGGAGCTGAAGAAACTATGTGAAATCACTCTTTCATCCATGTTCAATGGAAGACCTGTCAACATTATTGGAGAAATCAATACCCTGTAACTTGTTAAGTAGTGGTGCAGCAGTATGATCTTTGTAGCTTTTCCACCAGTGTTAGGATTAGGATGTAATAGGAACTAGGCTGACTTCGCATTCTTTCTAACACTATATCATGCTACCCGACTGAGGTTGGATATAGAAACTTCTTGATGTTTTATTACTCACTTTTGTAATTTACTAATGTAATGAGCTTCAAGTTTTGATCAATTTCTGAATTTTCCATTTGGATTAATTTCTCTCTGCTCATCACAAATTACTTTGAAGTCTAAATTCAAATTGAGTCTTCAACTTCTGCTGGGAAAGATTAGGAGAGAACAGCAGTCACAACTCACTATATGAAACTTAAAGCATGAAGAATTGACATAACCATATTAAGAAACAGAATATCTGATTCATGTAAATTAATTCAGGCTCCATGATCAGTTACTCTGCCTTTACTTCATTCACAGGTATAGTCTGTGACTTGTGAGAAGTGAGTACTTGTAGGCCATAAAAACTCCGCAAAAGTTGAATGAGAATTCAATCACTGTGGAGAACAAACTTGTCCAAAGAAATACAGTTACAAGAAAGTTAAAGAAATACTGTTGGTTTTTACTATAGTATGATGGAGTCCTATCCTACTTGGTCCATACAGAAAGACTTCTATGTTTAAGCAAGTAGCTTTGCGCATCTTATTTTTAAGCAGAGTGGCGGGTTCTAACAATAAAATTTCCCGGTCTGGCCACGTCAGATAGGCATGAAATTTGTCTCAGGAGAGTTCAGAAAACGAGTATTAGTTGACCGGAATGATTTTTCAAAGGCATCCAGTTCAATACTATCTGTCCCGGGCTTTGGCATGATTCTCGTCAGAGCTTCAGCAACCTCTAACATTCGAGGCCGGAATTCTTTCTCGGGCTGTAACAGTTGCATGAGAAAACATTAGGGACAGAGGAATTTATATTTCGACATATTATTTTGGTAGTCCCAGTAAACACATAAGACAAGCATGTGGAACTTCATATAAACTAGAATATCATCTTAGATGTGTTGCAAAGTGAATACTAGAGAGGGGAGCTTTTCCAAGTTTAAAATTCAAACTAAAACGTCTATGGAATGTAAAGGTAATGAAGTTAAAAATACAAACAGATTTCAGCACGACTCAACGTTGTTTTGAATAAGTCAATACCTGCACGCATAAGGATATGATATCAGCACATCGAGAGAGGGCCTTTGCAGTGAATGATCTTCTTAGAATTGGATCAACCATGTCCTCAAGAGAGCCGTAATCATGAAGCCTACTTGAAGCCCATTTTATCAGACATTGCTCTTCTGTTGGTCGAGAACTGAAGCAGGAAAACAGGAAATATATATATTTTTTTCAGCAGATGCAAGAAAAATCCAGCAGCAAGATGATGAATAATATAGCAAACAATTACAGCACCTATCAAATGGTCTTCTTCCGGTTAAAAGTTCCAGAAGCAAGACACCAAAGGCGTATACATCAGTCTTTATGTTCTCTATTCCTGTTTGCCCATAGTCTTGTGCGATGTAGCCACAGTCATTAATAGCCATCTCAGAAGCCTGTTATCACAATAATAAAAAAGACAAGCTAGTTGCTGAACCATTATATTGTATGAAACACATGCCGGAAAGGCGGAAACTCAAGTAGTGGAAGCGTTGAATTTTTTTGATGAACCATTATGATGTATACTCTTGTAATGTCTACATCAACTTCTTCAGCATGGGTATACGGATTGCTAGTGCATACGCATGCAAAAGTATCATTTACCTTGACTTTGACACTATTGCTAGTGAGAGGCCTCAGTACAGAAAGTCCGCTATCACATACTCTAGGCTTAAGCTTGTCATCAAGCAATATGTTGGCCGCTTTCAGATTGCCGTGTGCAACTGGGGGTGACAAGGAATGCATATATCTGAGAATGAATACAACTTATCTAGTCAAATAAAGGGAGCAGATGCCAGAATGATCACAATATGTTCTTTTCCCACAATTAAGAAACTCGCACTTCAGATCACAGGGAATACTTACTCGAGGGCTTGTGCTACACCAAGAGCTATATGGATACGGAGGTCCCAGGTGAGAGGTAAATAATTTTTACAATGCAGAGCTTTGTCAAGTGTCAGATCTTTCACATGCTCATATACAAGGAAATGCTGTCCTTGCTCTACACAGTAGCCTACAAGACGTATAATATTGGGGTGTTGCAAGCGAGATGTGCAACGTACAACATCCATAAACTGTTCCTCTTCATGAAGAGACAGTGATACCATGTTTATGTTTTTCACAACTAAAATCTGGAAACCAAAAGCACAAATATTTTAGTCAGATTATCATGAGACTTGCACATAATTGGAGGACATCATAATAGTATTCGAGGATGTACCTGCCCATCAGGAAACTCTGCTTTGTAAACAGAACCAAGTGACCCCTCTCCAAGAAAGTTCTCTTCACTAAAGTTGTTTGTAGCAAACTGGAGTTCAGCTATCCTATAAAGCTTTGCATTTGGGGGCTCTTGGAATTTTGTTGACACACGAACAGCAGGTATAGTTCTGGGGAAGACCATAGGTGCAGTTTTGACAGCTGAAATCTGCGGGATTTCATCATATCTCCCAGGAGATTGATCTGCTATGGAATAGGCGAATTGACATGTATTGCAATAGAAGATAGGAATAAGCATACCACATATATCAGTGCTTCTATCATCCTAACAAGAAAGCTAGAGTAAATAATAGAAGGAAATTAGACATTAGAAGTTCATATGCTAGATTAAATAATCACCTCCAGTTGAGCTAACTGGAAAGGAGCACATAGACCTACTGCTGCTGTTTAAGCTATCATGCTGCGGAACATGATTTCGCTTAATGTGAACAGTAATAGCAAGTGCCAGAAGAGTTATGACCAAGGCTGTTCCACCAACTCCTAATGCTATTATTCCTAAAGTCTTCCTCTTTTTCTTGTGGTGTTGCATTCCCCGGGAAGGATCCTTCTCTATGGCATTTGACTCAGCGATTGGGGGACTACTAATATTCTGCTCGTTTGGGACCTTGTCAAAAGGGAAATTCCATGGTGAGTAAGCACCCACTTTATTGAAATTATTGCCTCCAATCCTGATTAAACAAGAAACAGCGAAATGATAAGTGATGTCAGGTGTGCAAATTGAGAATATAGAATAAATGGGGATTCCTCTCACCATAAATTCGGAATAGACTGAAAATGTTGCGGGATTATGCCACTGAAATGGTTGTCTTGGATGTTCCTGACAGGACAAAGAATAATATGGATATCTTATTGCAGTAAATCATAAGCGAAGCACAATGCATTTGAAAAATATAACTTACAGGTCGGTCAGTTCTAGGTCAGCCAGGTATACCACTGAACCAGTGAGCTCATTGTTTTGCAGATATCTGCATGAAACTCTTATTAGTATCTCTTCAGATTCAAAACAAAAAAAAATCAATATGGAAGTAAAGGATCTCAAACATGTTTGGTTCTAGACATATTAGCTCTCATCTCTGAAGATTTTGAACTTACAAGTTGGTAAGATTTCTCAGAGATGCAAATGAGCTTGGTAGATCTCCGCTAAATTTGTTATATGATAGATCCCTGTAGCAGTAAATCAATATGAGACTAAGAAGGTAACATATACACAATATCGGCATTAATAAAATTCATGCACACAAGAATTAGCATTTGGTGCGTATGCCACTCTATGATTTTGGAAAGGTAAGTATGCAGGATTTTGTTTCTAGCCATATTTTACATTGTAACCTATTCTAAAATGAATGTAAGGTTGAAGCAACTTACATCTCCTTCAAGTTTTCAAGACCTTCAAATACACTTCCAATGGGTCCAGATAACATGTTGTGACTAAGATTCCTACCAAAGAAAGAAATTCAAGTAACTTCTTCGGGAAAAAGAAAACAAACAAGCAAGCACACCTAGAAACTAGAGAAGCAAGCAACTCACAGATGTCTCAGTCTTCTCAAGTAAGAAACAGAATGTGGAATGCTCAGTAAAAACTTGTTCGATGACAGATTCCTGCATAACATAATAATTAAAGGACTTGAGGATTCATAGACATTAAATAGGAATAACCAATACAAGCAGTAAAATACAGCAGCCTTACAAGTGGGTCGCATTAGGTGGCAGGCCATATGGGATTTCACCTCCGATTTTATTTGAGCCGATATCCCTAATATTGCAAAGGGGAAGTCAGAAACAAATTTATGCTTATGATGCCATTGATGTTGGCTGACAAACATGTAGATCCCACTTACAAGTTTTTCAAGCTATGAAGATTGAATAGCTGACTACCAAGAAAACCTTCGAGTTCTAGTCCATGAAGTTTGCTTCATCATGAAAATAAAAATAAAAAAGGAGCACCAGAAAAAAAAATTGACACAAAATTCAGCGAATTTGCAGTGGAAGAGTACAACTAGAGGGAATTAAGCAGATGTACATATGTATGACGGATGAACCAGAGCATTCAACTCCAGTCCAAGATTGCTCGCAGGGGTCTCCACCTACAGCCTTCCACCCCTTTAGCTGCTTTGGCCTATTTAGGGCATTGTACATGTCTTGTAATGCTAAAACTGCATTCAGTTAAAAAGTTGGGATATTCAATTCAAGTAAAACTTTTGTACACTACTGAAACTCAGAAAGTGATCTACTACCCTAAAACTGCAACAAAAATACAGTATACTCAGATTGCAGTTCCCAAACAACCTCAGTACTATCTGTTTGTTGGATACATTTCAGACCAAAATTTAGAACATTACATGCTTTACGTACCAACTCAAGCCTAGATTGCTATACTCAAGACCGAACATTCAGTGTTAATTTTGTTCGAACGATGAACATCACATTGTTTACATGCTGCATAGGGTAAAACTCAATGTCTTCATATGATTGTATCAAAACACAATGCAATCTTTTTTATTTTCCGAATTACTTTACTCCTATCATACTATGAGAAATTTATTAACATCTTCAGCGATTTTGTCTCAGAAAAATATTAACTGTTAATCTAAAACTGAAATATATATATATATATATATATATATATATATATATATATATATATATATATATATATATATATATATATATATATATATATATATATATATATATATATATATATATATAATATAATCTAGAAAATAATCTGATATACAGCGAAAGAGAGAGAGAGTACCGTCGAGATGATCCGTAGTAGCTTCGCAAGAAAGAATCACAGAGGCGATAACCAGGAAACAAAAACTCAAACGACACAGCAACAACTCCATTTTGAGTTTCACTATAATCCAAAGAAACGAAGTTAAATTGAAGTTCTGCAAAAATTCAAAAACAGAGCTCAGATAACAAAGGCTCAAACGACACAGCAACAACTCCGTATCGAATTTCACAAGAAATCAAAGAAACGAAGATAAATTGAAGTATCTTGAAACAATTAATCAAACATTCAAAAACAGAGGTCAAACTAAGAATTACAAACTCACAATAAATAAGCAGATAATTTAACGATAAACAACGATCAACAACTCCATTTCAAAGCAACTAAGCGAAAAAAATTCAAAAACAGAGGTAAAATTGAGAATCATACATTCACAATCAGTAAGCAGATAGTTTAACCATGCGAAAAACACTCAATCAAAACAGAAAAATCCACATTTCGAATTTCACAATGATCCAAATAAACGAAGATAAGATGAAATTTCGTAAAGCAATAAAGCGAAAAATTCAAAAACAGAGGTGAAACTGAGAGTCACAAATTCACAATCAACAAGCAGATGATTGTAGCGCAAAGAATACCTGAAGAAATGTAGCTTCAATAGTACTTCATCAATGGTAGAATCAACATGATAGTAAGGTAAGAACAGAGTGCCGTTAACAAGAGCATTAAAAACCAAAGAAAAAGAATGGCATAACAATGGAGGTTAGGGTTTTGATTTGGAGTTTTAGTTCTTGATTCTTGATTAGAGAGGAAAGAAGAGAGAGAAAGTAGGGGGTGTGGTGCTACTGTGTTAGTATGAGATGGAATGAAAGTTTGTTAGGAGTAATAGTTGTTAGGAGTGTTTCGTTAACAGAGAGAGAGGGAATCTAGCAGCTGAAACCGTTTTTAAAGTCGGGCTCAGAGTAATGAAAGATCAGCTTGAATCGACGACGTCAGTAAGCATATCTTGCTAAAGAATGGTAAAAGACCTTTATTATTATTTTTTTTTTTTTTGTGGAGAGAGAAACCAGCGAGTCAGTGTATCGACATAAATTATGGTCCACTAAGGTGCCCCAACTTATTTTCGGTTCAGTTCGTTATTTTCGGTTCAATTGAATTCGCCCGGTTCGATTCGCTCCTAAATTGTTATCATTACTATTAATTAGTTATAATTTAGTTCAGTTCAGTTCCTAAATTGTTATCATTACTATTAATTAGTTATAATTTAGTTCAGTTCAATTGTTTTATACTGAAGAGAACAGACCCTAAAGTTAACAGACTTTGGGGTAACAATACAAATCCATATAGATACCCACAACACCAATATTAGTTTCTTAAGTGAGTAATTGTATTTGTAACTCTTCTCACATGCATACAAGAGAATACATCAAAAAAGAGTCAATCTTACATTTATCTTCATAAAACACAAACACAAGAGTAATGCCATTTTGATTGGATTTGGTTGCTCGAATCATATGCATTGCATCACTTTTGAATATCACCTTTTGGAATGCTAATCTGCATGTCATTATCAAACCCTATTAGGATGCAACAGCTCTAACCATTGTAAAAATCTCGCTACACACTTAATGGCTGGACTCGAGCCACCAACAAGTCATCAACTTACCAGCTTTGTCCCTTATCAGTTATCACCACCCCAGGCCCACAATAATCCCTTCCATCACGTGAGCATATATATTAACAACATTGTTAAGGGGAGGAGAGTCAGGAGATCACATAGAGACGGTGAATAAGCTTCCAATAGAAGGCTGGACGCTCAAAAATTACATTAAAAGTGGCAACGCAATTTCCATAAAATCTTTCTACGTTATCCTATGTAACTCTAGAGGAGCCTCGTGAATAATGGTGGTTCCGCAACTTCGTTCCACACCTTTACTAGCTAGCTAGTCAATCTACTGCAAATGAGTCTTCTCTATTTTTTTTATTAGGAAAGATAATTGGTCCAAACACCAACTCTTGCTAGGCTACTAGCCTGCAGGGCACACCAACTCAGAGGTTGGGTACAAGGCTTAACATCCCAGAAGACAACAAACCTAAAGGCTCATTGCCACCACAATTAAATGCCTCAACATATTGTTGGGATGAGGATTCGAATCCTGAGCAATATCCTGCAAATTTGTCTTTCCTATAACAATGCGTAATAGACACTTAATTCCCAATCATATTTCACAATCAACTCCCTGCAAAAATTTATAATGTGATTGTACATTCTCTACCATTTGTATCATTTTGCATTATTTGCACATAAGCCAAATGATCTTGTCAAATTAGCAATTTCGTGACGCTCATGTGTCGTGCAAGGTGCAAACTGCAAACCATTAGAGATAGCGTGTAAAATATATTTTTGGAAAGGATAAATCTCTTCAAATGCAAGTTTGAGAAACAATTTTGTAGGCAGAGGGATAATTCATTTTCTTAATCATTCCAAGTTCTAACTCTATTTACCGAACAATTCGGTAGAGAACACTCATTTTTGTCTTTTAACACATTCACCTTACTCACCAACACTAAGCAACTAATTTTTGTTTTTTTTTTTTAAATCTAAAACACACTTAAATATTATTAATTAAACAGAAATCCGAAGCAACTACATCTTCAATCATATTTGGACTACTCCCCACCCAAACTCGCGTAGAGAAATCGAGAAGGTTAAAGTGAACCATAGTATGGGCCGCCAAATTGGCTTCTCTAAAAACATGAACAAATTCTACTGAATCAAAATAACTAGCTAACTTATCAATCTCCCTAACAATCACCCCTAGGTATGAACTATCCCAAATCTTCTTATTAATCAACTAATTTTTGTTTGTTGGCTTTACCTTTGAAGCTATATACAATAGTTTATGTCATTGTTATTATGTCAATTTCTTCATAAAATTAGGTATTATGATGGAAATTATGTGATGGAAGTGTAGTGGGCTTTATGTTTTTATCAAAAATGAAATTGATGTTGTTGTAGTTGAGTGAAAATAATAATATGGAGATACAAAGGGAGAGTTTACTTGTGAAATTTGTAAAGTCATTACCTCACACTTACAAGCTTACAACTAGGGCCTATCTATAGAGCACTATGTCGGTGATACATTTCTTCACAATTTTTCTAGTTTAGTCTAGGTAGCTTCGGATAGTAAATATGTCTAGATTTTTCTAGGATATTTTAACTTAGACTTTAACTAGATCTTTCTAGCTATTTAACACTAGATTATTACATGAATATTTTCATGGTATATCCTAGATTTTTCCAAGATTACTATTTTAACACTCCCCTTTAATCTGAAAAATCTTGTACTCCAAAATTCTTCAAAGGAAAATCTTGTTGATGCACTTGTCATCAACCACCAGGGGATATGTTCTTTTGAGTTCCCATGTTGGTACTCATGTTACCAACCTCCATCTTGTCAATATGACTTCTCAATTCTTCTGATCTTCTTGTTGGTACTCATGTTACCAACTATCTTACTGATGCTCGTGTCACCAGTCATCGCCCAAAATATTTTTCCTCCAAATTTCTTTTGTTGTTGGTGCTCATGTCACCAACCCACCCCGCTAATGCTCTTGTCATTAGCAAACTTCAAAAAAATAATCTTCTTCAAAATAAAGTTTCTTCTTGATTTTCTTCGCCAAAATTGACAATCTCATTGTTTATCTTGTTCCTGTAATTCTTTCCTACATGACCAAATTTCTTGCACTGCCAACATTGTGGCTTTCCTTTATGCCAACAGTCTGTAGTATCATGGTTAGTCTTTTTGCAAATAATACAGGATAGTTTTTGATTCATACCTTTTGATGACTTCTCTTCGTCTTCAACCTCATCATTCTTCTTGGGCATTTTCTTAAATTTTGCTGCAAGAGCAATCTCAACTACTTCTTCATTGATATGCCGATTTTTCCTTTGTTCATGGGACTCCAAAGATCCCATAAGTTGCTCCATTGTTATTTTTGATATATCTTTTGTTTCTTCAATAATAGCAACAATGTTATCATATTTTTCCGTTAAACTTAATAAAACCTTCTTCACAATTTTCTCATCTGAAATTTCTTCTCCATATGATTTCATTTGATTCATTATTTCTATTACCTTTGAAAAATAATCTTTCATTAATTCCCCTTCTTTCATTTTTAGGTTTTCAAATTCTCTTCTTAGAGACTGGAGTTTGATACTTCTCACCTTGCTATCTCCCTGAAATTCTTGTTGCAGGATCTCTCAAGCCTCCTTTGCCGTGTTGGCTCTTAAAATTCTTGGAAATATTATATCCGTGACCGCATTTTGTATTAGATGTAATGCCTTCGCATCCTTCATTCTTTCACCCTCGAGCTGCCTTTTTTGAGCTTCGGTTAGGATACTCTCGTCTTCGCACTCAGTATATCCTTCATCGACATAACTCCACAATCCATGAGATTTAAGTAATGTCTTCATTTTAATTTTCCAAAAATCATAATTTTCTCCCCCGAAAATTGGAATTGGGAAAGTTGGGTTGTTGAGTGCCATTATAATTCATGTTGTGTGTGGGTTGAATGTGTTTTTTTTTAAATAGGGGTTGAATGTGTTTTAGCTAAAATAGTGAGGTTTGGGAATTTTGGCTCGGATACCACTGATGGAAATTATGTGATGGAAGCAATGTTGTAAAAATCCCGATCCGGATCTTACAATCCTACGGTTCTACGATCCGGAAGGACCTCACCGATCCCGATCCTACGTAGGATCGTAATTTTGTAGGATCCTTCGATCCTCCCTAACCACAAAAAATCACATGATAGGATCTTAATACGATTCTACGATCTTACGACTCTACGATCAGATCCTATTGTAAAAAAATCATAAAGTAATTTAATTTCACATATTATATTTCTTCTATTAGATTTTGGTTGCATTTTACTTCAAATCTTATAGCATTGAAAAACTATCACCATATGCTAATGAAATAAGTCGAAATTAATATGTGTAAATTTTTAACATGAGGTTCTCACCATTTTCAAGGATAATTATCTCTATTTTACCGAATTGTAGGATCTCACGATCCTACGATCCGATCCCACAGATTCGATCCTACCAACCCCTACGATCTAAAGTAGGATCCCAATCCTGATAACATTGGATGGAAGTATAGTGGGCTTTATGTTTTTATCAAAAATGAAATTGATGTTGTTGTTGTTGAGTGAAAATAATAATATGGAGATACAAAGGGAGAGTTTACTTGTGAAATTTGTGAATTCATTACCTCACACTTACAAGCTTACAACTAGTGCCTATTTATAGAGCACTATGTCGGTGATACATTTCTTCACAATTTTTCTAGTTTAGTCTAGGTAGCTTAGGATAGTAATATGTCTAGATTTTTCTAGGATATTTTAACTTAGACTTTAACTAGATCTTTCTAGCTACTTATTTAACACTAGATTATTACATGAATATTTTCATGGTATATCCTAGATTTTTCTAGATTACTGTTTTAACATATTATTCTTCAAGTAGATACAAAATAATAAATATGTCAGCCCTTGAATTTTGGAAAAAAATAATGATCAAGTTGTTTATTTTACTTAATATGTAGGTGTAATCATAAATCCTTTAGAACATTTATAAAAGTAATAACAAATGATCTTGTTAACTTTTGATAGTTTGAAATAAAATTTTGGCAACTTTTGTACATATTTCCTCCATTTAAAAATAGTTGCACCCTTTGCATAGTGTTTTCTATTCACATCTTACACTTTGATTATCTTTGGTGATTTATATTTTAGAAAAAACAGTCATATGCGATCTTGTTAGATTCGTCTCAATGTATATTTTTTTAATATCAACTTTTTATAATTTTTACTAATTGATAATTATACATATTAATGTTTGAAAACATGCATCGACAAGCGTGAAAATAAAAAACGGTGCAACTATTTCTAAACGTAGGAGGTATATGTCATTACCTTTACTTTGCAAGCTTTGTGAGAATCAGAATTCTATCCCCAATCATCTCATCTATCTTCTAAACCATTTTTGTACTATCCACATTCCACATAAAATTTAATATTTTGCCTTTTTGAAAAAAATTTAGTACAATAATATACTCCCTCCATTTCTTTTTAATCTAGACACTTTTTCTTATTGGTTTATTTCTTTTTAATCTACACACTATTGTTTTTTCTATTTTTGGTAACGTAGTCCATCCTACTTTCTCCTATTTTCCCAATCACATCCACTTTTTAATATTTTAACATTTTTTGATCTCTCAATCTTTTCGGTTTAAACCTTTTCTCTTCAGCTTGCACGGTGCGAGTTGAACATAAGTGAAAAGACAGGGAATCCCTACCCCAGTAGAGGCGGTTGAAAGGATTTGATCTTTGTGACTTTAACCTTATAAGGTGAATCCCCAGCCGACTACACCTAGCAAGCTTGATTATGAAAAATCTACTTAATTCTGAAAATTGTGAATATACATGTATCTTATGATGTGTGTGACATTGTCGTATAATTTTAAATGAGAAATTTACCACCCCTATTTCTTATTAATCTACCCGCATTATACTTTGATACTATTACATTGACTATTATTTGTGATTTATATAAGGAAAAAAAATCGTCATGTAAAATCTTGTTAGATTCATATCAACATAAAATTTCTAAATATTAATTTTTTATTATAAGCTATTAATAGTCAAATCTATGGCTTGTCGAGCAGTCAAACTTTTTATAAGCTTGTTTTTTTTAAACATCTCGTTTCTTTCCTCTAATTCTAATTTTTGGAAGCTTGGTATTTCAGCAACACAACCCCCGCCAAATACCTCTCTACTTTCTCCTGATCTGCGCATCAATGGCGGACTCAGAAGCAACCAATGAGAAACAAAAAGAAGCAGAAGAAGAAGACTACATGAGTGACCTTTCGAAATTCCTTCCAACCGAACCTACCCAACCTTCAAAACCCAAAAAAAATCCCCCCAAAACCCTAACCATTTCATCAGAACAACCCTCAAAGAAGAAACCCAAATTCCACAATTGGCAAGAACATAGAACACTCGAGAAAGAGAGAAAACAACACGAAGAAGACGAACAAACCCTAGAAAAGTTAAAGTCAGCAATTCCTCAATCGAACATTGGGTTCAAATTGCTGAAACAAATGGGGTATACACCAGGAAAGGGATTAGGAAAGGAGGGTTCTATGGGCCGAGAGCAGCCCATTGGGCTGGAAATACGGAGGTCCAGGGCGGGGATTGGACGGGAGGATCCGGTGAAGGAGCGGGCCAGGAGAGAGAAAGAACGGGCGAGGAGAGAGATTGAGAAGGTGGAGTGGAAGAAGAGGAGTCAGGATGTAATGTTGGAGGAATTCGGGGTTCGGCAGAAGTCGCAATGGAAGAGTAAGAGGGTGGTGATTAACTATAATAAGGCGAAAGCGGCGCTTGATCAGTTGGAGAATAGAGAGCCCGCGGTTGAGCCGGAGAAGGATGAGGAGGATGATGAGGAGGAGGAAGAGGAAGAGGAGGAAGTGATTACTGAAGAGGTATGTCTTTTTGAAACTATCATGGTTAAATTAGTAGCTTGAATTATGGGTTGAACTTAAATATAGAGCTTTTTCCTACAATGTGTTGTGTGTTTTCTATTTATGTGAATATAATTACTTTCTATGTGATTGAATTGTGTCCAAATGTAGGTTGCATATGTTCATGTTTTTGGTTTCATGATTGTATAGTGTGTTTTAGTTTACATTATTTCCTGCAATCTTGATATTGTAAATAGGTCTGAAATAGAGTATCGGTTTGCGGAGTTGAACTTGCAATGGCATCTCATATGAAGTTTGATGGAAACTTTGGTTGCTTATAGTAGCCGTTTCCATTCTCCAATATGATCTATTCTGACTTTTTTTATTTGTTTTCCTGTAAAACTTGATAAGGTAGATGCATTTTGAAATTGAGTGAAATTTAGGAAAGATGTGTTTTGATTAGCACAAGTGTTCTTGTCTCATATGATGATTTCCTTGTTTAAGTTACACTTGGTTCAACATATGTGCAATGACATTCCACATATTATTTCGACAGGAATCTTTACTTGCTGGTAATAGTGCCATCTCACTTTGACTTTGTTATTTACATTTTATCAACTTAATTGGTTGAACAGATTTGAAGTTGATTGCAGTTAAGGAAATTAGCAATTAGGTTAATGTATTCTTGTTTTACATTGCTGGAACTACTAGTTCAAGTCACACTTAGAATATTTTTTTAGTTTTAACGAATGGAGTTATGGGTGATTCATATGCTTAGAAAGGTGTATGTGAGCATGCTCTGCCAAGCAGTGAATCTGACAGAATATGGTTGGGGGGGATGAAGATTGTTGTACTAAGCAAAATGTATGAAAATGCTAAAACAGATATATGGTGGAGATATAAGGGTCTTAGGGCCTCACATCCCTCTCTGAAGAAAATGTAAAATTATCTAGAAGCTTCACACAAGAAACGTAAAATGATTTTATTAGATTTCTGTGTGTATTACGAAGCTACTACTTTTGCAAGTTGCAATAGTTAATATTCGTGGATTAAGATCTAAGAGACGCTAGATACATGCATGTTATAATTAGACAACGAGCTTAACTGTTCATGAATCTAAAACTCTATGCACCTGGCTACAATCATGAATGCTTCTTTAAAATTTGTATGTCGCATATCATGAATATTGCTGTGAGTGTTGGCATAACTCTCTCCAGACACTGAGCCAGTATATTAAAAAGCATGCCTAGGCGCTGAGGCGCAACTCGCAAGGCGATTGGGGTTAAGCATCCTTTTGTATTAGGCTAGGTGATCTCAAAAGAGGGGCACTGGAGGCTCAAAAAGAGCACCTAAGCTCACAAAACGCACCCGTGGAACACTTTTTTGTACATCAGATTTTTTGAATTTTCCTTAGTTGTGCCTCACTTCAACGAGGCGCACTGCGATTCCTATCGCCTCGATGCGCCTTGAGCTTTTTTATACATTGCAATGAACTTCATGAATCTAAAAGGCAAACCTTTATGTACTTAGCTACAATCATAAATGTTTCCTTAAAACTTGTATGTCTCATATCACAATTATTGTTGTGAATGTTGACATCACTCTCTCTAGCAAGTGAGTTGTCTCTCATCCATGGAGACCAAGTTAAAATTATATACACTTAGCTACATTCTCGAAGACTTCTTTACGTGTATGTGTTTATTATGTGGTTATGCCAGCATTCTTTGTGGTGGAAGGGTTTATCCCTTACAAAGCTGTGCTGGAGCTTGTTGGAATCTGAATGATTTCATTGCCTAACAAGGCAGCATAGGTAGAAGCTCTATAACAGTATAACTACCTCAATCACCACTTTTCATGAAGCTGAATTAGGACTGATTTGAAAGGGGAAGTAGAACTGTGTGCTCTATATTTATTTCCTACTCATTGACTTCTAGATAGCTCTAGCCTGATTTTTGTTACCAATAGATGGTTCCTTCCAAGATATATGAACTAAGCTATCAAGAATCTGTTTTCAATATATAGCAGATTTTTCTAAATAGTTGGAAGTTTAAGTTGTTTGTTACCATCTCTTGTCCTGTTACAATATTTATATGTTGAAAAAGTGGAGGAGGGTTGTTTCTGGTATTTTTTTAGGTTATGTTGACTTTTGCACTGATGAAAGTTTATGAACTTGAATCCTCAAAATAAAGCTCAATAGAAGACAAATCATAATTGTGCTAATTTTTGTAAATAGGAAATTTTCCTCTAGTATCTGCCATATATTTGTGGATAATAAATTACTACTGCAAAGTGCAAAAATTACATGGACAAGTAATGAAGATGTTGTCCATCAGGCTCAGATAGGAGAAGTTTATAGACCTGTTATAGATCGGCTTGAAATGCCGCAAAGTGAAATATTAGGTTTCCCTTTGCAGGAGAGTTTTATTTTATATTATTTTAATGTTAGGCTGGCTAAAATTTGGAAGGCTGTTAAATTTAGGGCATTGAGATAAATCAACCTTTAACAGCATAATAATTCCCACTGCTCTGAGCTTGGAGTTTGGACAAACTCCGGGTCTCGAGAAGTTGTAACCTGTCCAGTGCTCAATGTTACTGGGTGTGGACCGTGACTATGATAAGTGCTAACTGAAAAGTTGTTAGATAGTCACCTATGGCGTTTAAAAAAAAAAAAAAAAAGCTAAACGAAGCACTGCTGTACTGAGCTCAACAGGTTATATTATGTGGCAGTGTTACAAGCAGTGTATGCAGCATTTACCCTGAACTTGCGAGTCCCCTTTCCTATGCTGTTTATGTTGCATGGCTCAGGCAGGTGTGAACTTTGTTAATGGTTATGAGGTGAGATAATATACATTTTAAGAATTTAGGTTGTTTTCTCAATTTACTTTGTTTTCGCGTCGCTATTTTGTATTTCTAGCTAATTTGCATCAAACTTATTATCTTCTAAAGATTTATGCCTCGTTGTAGGTCAACGTAACAACGTTCTTTTTTGCAATTAGGCAAGTTTTAAGAAAGTCTTTTAACCGTAGTGATAGGGTGGTCCTTTGGTAGAAGCCTTGAAGTAAGAGTGAGATGATAAACTCAGAGCATCAGAGGGGATAAGGTGACATTCATTTTGGGACACCCCTTAAGTAGATCAGTGACTTGTATTACGAGATGGATGGAGCTTACAGCGTTTTGATAGCATGCTGTAACTGTTGAAAAAGTTATAAGCGAGAACAAGATCTACAACATTAGCAATGGGAAAATAAAGGAACTAGTAGATGAAAGTTTGAATGAAATTGATGATACACCCTTTCATTTGCTTCTGTTTTATCAAATATCTGGGAGTGATAAGGACCATTGTATAAAGCTTGCAATTACCATTCTTCACATGGCCCTTTATGGTTTTTAAGTCCAAAAGTTCATATCATTTGTTGTTGGCTAGGCTATGTGTACATAATGTCAAAATATTACTGAACTATGCCGTTGGAGAGGTTTCACTTCACCTTTTCTTGAGTCTAGTAGCTGCCGCAGGCTGAAGCAACCTCTATCTCAGCTGACAACTTGAATGTAATATAAAGCATAACATATCAATACTCATTTCATAATACTTCAGATTGGTCCTCTTTATGTATGATAACTTTTAAATTGACTGTACTTATTACCATATTTACTCTATACAGAGAATGATGCATCACTGAAAGCTATTCTTATTGGTTCTCTTCAACGTTTTTCAGTCTTTGTCAACTAGGAAAAGCAATTGGAAACAAATATAGTAGCTAGATTCTATAAACCTATTCCTATACAGAGAATGCAATACTTCACTGAAAGCTATTCTTAATGGTTCTCTTCAACGTTTTTCAGTCTTTGTCAACTAGGAAAAGCACTTTGAAATAAATCTAATAGCTATATTCTATAAACCTTAGTTGATGAATTGGACAAGCAGCCTTATCATAAAGCTATAATGATGGGGGGTAGGGGCTGGAAATTTCCTTAATTTAACCTAGTGAGCTGTTGTAATCTGGAGATAGGCATTGGAAAAATGAAACAGGAGAGAATCCTATCCCTATGGTGGGGGGAGCACTTGGATTTGGCAATAGCATTTTGGCCTAAGATTGGCTTTTTGGGGGAGCTTCAGCTAACTGTTAAGATTCCAAACTCAAGCTGCAAAACTGTGAACTGCTATCTCCCAGTTGAAAGTGTAAATAAGTGTTGCGACATTTTAATATCTTGAACTGAAAAAGGGAAAGATCAAAGTTGTTCAAAATTCAAATGGGTGGTAAACAAGCTTTAGGAGGCTAATTGAAAATTCATAGTGTAGTTGATAAGTTTGATATAATTGGAACAGTCGCGGAACATATTTCCATTTAGTTCAGTATGATGAAAGCTGGTGCAATGTTTAGAGGTCAAGGGAGCTGAAGGTTATTACAAAAGGCTTAAGGAAGCGACGAAGGGACTTTTATCCTTTTGGTCCTTGTAAAGGGACATATACAGGAAAGGTTGCTAATATTAGATGAGCCATGCCAACAAGTACATGGCCAATAGAATGCAGAGATTCATGGCCAGGCAAAAGTCAAAAAGTAAAGTGCTAACGTGCAGCACCCTTCGGAATCTCAGTGAGCCAACATTTATTATATAAAACAATTAGCGGAACAATAGATAGCTAACATTAGCTTTTTTAAGCTCTTCTAACCAGAACACAAAGAAAAAGATGCTTGCTCTGTTGACAGTAGCCTGCCGCACCAACCACATGACCAATATCCTTGCATCTTTGCTCGACTAGATACTAATTTCAAAACTTAGTTAAAATTGGATCCAATCCGTTAGAATTTGGAGTTAAGCTCATTAAGGATGTTCCCAATGTTCAAGGCTTGGATTAAACAGCCTACAGAACAGGTCAACAGGTAGAGTAAGTCAGGAAGACTGGAGGGAAGAGGTCAAGAAATAAGAGGTCAAGAAAAACATAAAGTAGATTCGTGTTTTGTACTTCTATAGTAACAATGACATCACCCCAATGCTGTAGCACTTGCTCAGGCCAGGGTATTGGCAGCTGGATAATTGAAGGTGGCTAGCCTTACCCTTGCGGTACCTGAAGGCTGTCCTCAATTGACTTGTTATTCGATACTCTAACAAGTATCAGCTGCTTTGCAGTGATCTAGAAGAAGAAGCAATGTCATGAGCCATTTTTATCAAGTCCATCATAAGTCAAACAGTAACCAATTTTTGACCTTGTGGATCAGATCACCGGCCTCATGTAGGAGATAAGAGCAACATATCCAAGAACTCAAGATTAGGTCGTGGTTGTATGGAATCGTATTGGAATGACACTCAACGTGTGCTGTCAACTGTGTGCATGCCTCTGTGAAGAAGTGAAAAGTGGCAATTGCAACTAAAGTAATAATTTATGGTTTTAATATCCATAAAACAGTACTCGCTCCTTTTCTTTTTCATTTACGCTTCATTTTGGACCCTTTCTATTAGAAAGTTTTTCCTGTCTATTGCCAACAAAACAAAAACCCCCCCATTTAAAAATTATTTATTTAGGTACCTTCCACGTAGGATCAGGAAAACCTCACCCATATTTTCTATTTTGGTTTAGAAACAAACTCTCATGTGATGTATTTTCTGGTTACTCTAGTCCAATCAAATCCCCATGTGATATACTTTCTGGTTACTTTTTCTTTTCATATACTTCTCTCCGTACTTCATACATTTTCCTTGCTTATGGTGAAAAGCAAAATCTGTAGATTGATTTGGAACAGAAGTAGTACCTGACTAGAGCAAAATTAAATGGTGGATTATAGTAATCTTACTTTTCCTTTCCTTATGGCAAATTATAGTGCGTATCCTCAGTTTATTTAGTTTCTTTGTTTTAGTACTTCTCCTTTTCCTTTTCTTCTTATTGGCATTTGTTTCTTTTTTTTAACTTCTTAAACCACTTAATAGTACCATCACTAACTAAAATTTTCTTGTACCTTGTACGTTTCATTGCGCATAACATAATTATGATATTGTTAATATTATGCTTTATGGTTTTCTGCATCTTTTCCTCCCACTTACTGGTTGCCCTTGCGTCGCATCTTTTTCTATTTACTGCCACAAGTTATAGTGTGGTATGTCCTGTAAAAGAGAGGTCATGTCATGCCTGATACTCGAATTGATTTTCATTTGATATGCTAAATTGGGCTTCAATGCATCCCTCATACTTGGTTTTCGTGAATCTTTTGGCTCCACATGCTGATCTGTTATGTTTCATTAATGGTGTTTGTTATCATTGCTTTTTGTCTATTCTTTTTTTGGGGGTGAAATTATTGGTAATCCTTCATGTCTCCAATTGATAAAAGTTTTTTTGAAGTCTCGTTGGGCCAGGGCCAGGGCCAGGGCCAGGGCCAGTTTGTTTGACTAAGCCATAGCTGCCAGTGCTGCTTAGCGAGACTAATATGAGCTCAGTGCCGCAGTCCTGCTTATCATAATTTTTTTTTTCCGGCCACATGTATGTCTAAAAATAACAAAGTTTTTGGTTCATGGATGAAATGGTATATGTATTTTCTTATTAGACTATGAACTCTGTACATGACAAAATCTGTTGCATTCGATACAGGATTTGGTAGAGATATTGGTGAAGCTGAGAGAGCATTACTATTGCCTCTTCTGTGGATGTCAGGTATGTGTCGAAATCATCATGAGGCTGTTTACCAACTTGTTAAGCTGAAAAGGCCAACAGTGACAGTAAGGTGCAGGAATTGATTTGCTTAACTTTTGTCTCAGTATGAATCCGTGGAAGCTCTCCTTTCCAACTGCCCCGGTGTAAATGAAGATGACCATTGAAAGGGTTTCTTGACCATACGAAGGACCTAAATGCTGATTATGGAACGACCAACCATTCATGTCTTCTCTAAGACTGCGATTCTGGTTGTTACAACAAATCCTCAATCCTTATCTTCTTGTTGGTTAACTCGTGTTAATCTTTGCAGCATTGCTTTCTTGCAGATTCCTCTGGAGACTCACTTCATTTGATTGTTTGTGCTTGGGAGAAGGGTTGATGAGTGGGGCATTGTGGCTACATTTTAGCTAGCTAAATTTTTGTTTCACGAGTCAGTGGGGCCACAACCGTAACTTCACTTTATATGGGGTCTACACCTTCCTATCTCTTCTTTAGCTAATTGAATTTCAGCCAAATAAAGGTTTTCTACACGGTACACCGCTTTGCTTGGTATCAGTGTCCTTTCAAACATTAATGGAGACGAGGTACTTTCCTTTAGTATTGGTGGAGACAGCTTACACTGCTTTGCTTTGTTATATGTGGTGGAAAAGTAACCACAGGCGACACAATGCAGTTGCATATTGAGACAAGATCGGAATAATGGTGACCAGGTGCAATTTATACATGGCGTAACTGTTGTTGGTGCATGTTGTCATAGTACTCGGTTGTAAAATAGGAAGTCTATTTCAAGTGTAAATGTAGCCGTGAGCTGGGTTACATACTGATAATAGTGCTGTATACTGCCACTTGCCCACTTCCATGTCTCCCATCTTGGTAAAATGATATTTTGATTTTTTTACTTAATAAATACGGGTTTGAGTACTTAAGTTTGAATTATTTGTAGGTAAGGTCATTTCGGGTTGGAAAATAATTTTTTGTTCTTTGTTTTTTTGAGGAAATCACCACAAGGATTAATTCAATAGATCGAAATGAGCCAAGTCTACAATCGAAGTAGGGAAATCACTATCTTAAACACGTTTTCCCCTTACCGAAAGATGGAAATGAGCTAATGAATGGGTTGGAAAATACTTTTTTGATTACGAGTCAACCCAACGGCAAACAATGCCTCTCATTCTCAATTGTAACTGGCTATAAACAAAAAATATTCAACCTTAATTAGTGTAAAATTGATTTATTAACTTAAGTTTTGTTAATATAGAGAAGATAGAGAATTTTGATCAGAAAATAATTACATAAATACAATAACAAGGAGACTTAGTTGGACCAAAATACTACTGATAATTACAATAAATCGTTGTGTTTCTTTAAATTCAAATGACTAATACATATACCCTTAATCCATTCTTCAATGAACAAAACATTGGTTTTCTTTTTCTAGGCAAAACTTTAATCAATAATATCCATAACATCATATTAATAAATCAAAATTTAGAGTAAACAATAAAACAAATAACAAGATTCAACAAGGTTATATGTTTTTTGATATATATTAGCAATCAAAAATCAATTAAGCAGCATGAGCAAATGAAAAACTGAAAAAACACCGAGTTCCAAGTTTTGGGACTATCAAAATTCAGATTTTGGTCATGTAATTTTTTCATCGTTTCTTGGGATTGGTCATTTTTATGACATCTCAAATCCAGAGGTGTTCTCAACAAAGAAAAAAGTTGTGTTAATAAATCTCTAATCAACAATCTTTGCCCCAAAAAACAAGGCACGATTTCAGACATTGCCTGCTAGCAACAAGTGACTGAACAGCAACTACCCGTTCACCTCATCCTATAAGCAAAACATATTACAGAAACAGGGAAAGGGCATTGTGCACAGAAAATGATTCAGATTAAACAGCAGCATACAAAAATAGTCAAATTATCCGGGGAAACAGAAAATACCACAAGCGGGACATAACATCAGTTAAGTCCCATGACAATAGTCTCATCGGTGCAGGCAACAGTTACAAGATGTCATCAGATTGTTACACACCCATAAGAACTTAAGAATTCGAGAAAAACAGGGCAACATGCTCTTTCGCTCAGTATGAAGCAACGGAGAGAACATCAGAGTGACCAGTCCACATGGTGTGTGGTGGCTGAGTTGTAAGCCCTAGAATGGTCAACATCCATGTATTGCCGCCCACCATCGTGGACCTGATCCATCATAAGATCACCATGATGATATTGATTACTGAAATGTGGCTGGGAGATTTGTCCGAGTCCCAGATGACCAGATGGCACAGCATGTAAGCCACAATTGGGATCATCGTTGGCCTTAAACCCCCATGGTGAATTGCTGCTCGGCAAGTGTGCAACTGTAACACTATGACCTGCAGTAGAATGGGAGACGGGCGCTCCATCAATGTTCATCGAGTTACCTAGTCCAGTACCTGATGATTGATTTCTGGAGTTCCAAGTTTGATTTGACAGAAGAGAGAGAGCACAGCTCGAGTCAGAAGAGACCCCTCCGATACATTGTCCCGGAGGAAATGAAAAGCTGGACCCACTGGCTGAACCTTGCAGAAACATCTTCGAAGGAGCATCCTCAGAGTTGCCTGTAGATATAACATGCCACATAAATGAGACCAAACTTCCAAGACTTTCTAAAACTATACAGCGATACATAGCCTTTCTTCTAACCAGTATATACTATGATATTTGTTATGAACACGCTAATAAGTGCTAGTTCCCAAACAAGGACAAAACCAGTTTTCTCATACAAAGTGTTTAACAGAAAAAAGTAATGGGTAGTGAAAGAAGTATGCGAACCATGTATTTTTAGAATATTGCCTCATACTAAAATGACACAAGGTCCACCACTTTAGTTTCACATTCACTATATTTGGTCCACCAATTGAGAATCATTTCCACATTTTTAAAAGTAACTTAGCTCCAGTGGAGCAAACAAAAGGTTATACATTGAAGCAATGGTAACTAGTTTGTGTATAACTTTGCTAGGAAATACTTATGTCCATGACAATGCATCAATGAGAAGCAATACCACCTATCTCGGAGATGGGTAGATAAGGTTCATTTTCTTTTCCAAAAATACCCCTAATTAGTCAAGGAAAATCTCAAAAAACCCCTGTGCATGCCAAAGAAATAATATACTTCCTCCGTTCTTTTATATTCGCATCATGTAGCATGGGCACAATTATTTAGGAAAGGAGAGGGATAGAGAGAGATATAAAAGGGACCTTATGTGCTAGGAGAGAGAGAGAACATACTGCCAATTTAGAAAATGATGCAAGTAATATGCAATTTCTATATTAGGTAATCGGTGCAAGTATAAAAAAGGAGGAATGTGCCCGTAAGATTGGGCAAAATTTCAAAGATGTGTGTGTCAGTCCTCATACATCTACACCCTCCCAACCATGTACTTTTCTTCCTCAGGTTTCATTCTCACCTATAAAAATATGTTCAGGAATAGAGAATATTACCATGAACATCCAAATTACATCACCATGGACATCCAATGGAAATATATAGTACCACAGAAAATCACATATAAGAATGCGTGCAAAAATTACATACAAAGTCGTTATTCAAATCATAATTTATGCCAAATGGGCTGTCAACATAAACTTCTAGTAACAGCACTAATAGTAGAAAATTAAATTATGTAGTAGATCATTTTCTACGAGATTACGACAGAGATAAATGTAACTCACAACTAGTAGGCTTATAAGTATATGATTTTCCTCTCTATATGCAGTTTAAGGGGGTTCAGTTTACAGATTGTAGGATTACATCACCTGGCAACATAATGGACCTGGACTGACTTCCGGATACCTGCTCAGAGGTCTCAGAACCCGGCCACAGATCCCTTTCAGAATGCCGTGGATACGAAGAGAAGTCCAATAAGAATCCACCACTTCTGCTGGTGTTATCTGCAATATTATGAACGAAAGTTCTAAGCATAAAGCATCTTCTTAAGTTCATGTATACTAGAAAAGACCCAAAACTTTTGATGTCTCTCACCACCAAAAAGGGATGAAGAGAGGCGTCCCAAACGTGATGATAACAAAGATCCAGGTGGTGGTTTTCTTCTACGCTCATTATGACCAGCAAGGCGTCTGCGACAGCTTCGTTTCCCTTGGTCAAATTCAGGAAGTCGATGGAATCTAAGATACAATTAAAATACCCAAAGCAGCAAGAATTTTGGTGAGATTGAAGCACCCAGAGTATAAACTCTAATAAAAATGCCAATCATCTAAAATAGCTTGAAGTAGAGAAAAAATCACATTAATCTTTAAAGTTGATGTATTAAACATGTAATATGAGACTTTGTATGGCAACTCTATTGCTTTATCAGGTTGTATTTTTCTGACCACCATGTTTCCATTAACTAAAAAACAGATGACAAGAAAAATTAGCTTCAATCAACCTAAATTAATAACTAAGATAGGAATAACGTTGAAATCAATGAATCCGTCTTTACTAGAAGACTAAAGAAATAAGGATGACAATGATAAAGTTTGAAAATACTGATCACGATTTAATTTTATACAGATGATTTGTATCACTCTCTACAAAACTGTGCCTACCATTGCTTGTAAATGTGTATAGATAACATTACAGGCCATGGCCAATCCAAAGGCACATGCCCCTTTCAATTGTTCACATATAACAAAATGCCATGTATAGCTAAGAGTATAAGACAAATAGTATATCTTTCTCAAACAAAGACCAATTCCAAGAGAAATCTATGCCAGTAATTCTTGTTGTGGACATGCTAAAGCGTCATAGTAGATTTTACATCAACTACAATGGTCTAACTCCTACATATATATTTCTACATCAAACATCACAATAAAAAAATCGTATAAAAAAGTTAAATTCAGAAGAGCGTAAAAAGACGAGTATTTCTTCCTCTGAATGTCCAAAATTTTTTTTTTCCCTTTTAAAGAGAGTTAAGAAACAAATGGAATACCGCACACCATTTCTGCGAGCTCCTTATATAATGTACATACATAATATATAGTGATTACTGATTACAAACCCACTCAACATTGAAACAACAGTGTCTGACATAAGTCAACATTCAGTACCTCTCACAAACATTGAAACAACAGGCTTTAGATATGCAATAATCAATTGTAATATTTAATCACTAACAACAGCAACTTCTGCAAATTTCAAAATTTTAACAAAGTCCAGAAATTCAACAATCAGTGGCACTGGAAATTACATCATTCTAATATGCAGGACTATCTACATATTTACTACCAAACGAATAACTCAAATGCAAAGCTGCTACTCTTTATCAAAAATCTTTAGAACAGTCTCTAGCCACATTCAGAGAAAGAAAGAGATAAAAAGACATTTTATATAGTCATTTATATATACCTCTAGGATTTCTCAAGTCAACGATGGGGAGCTAACAGAAGAGCGATCAGGTTTGATTGCATTGAACAGCATAATATTGGACTTGTTCAGAATATAACAGAAGCAAATGGAATCAAATTGTACACAAGAAACAAGTTCAGGAAAAAAAATACCAAACAGATAACTCAAGCACAAAGCTACTACTCTTTATCTAAAACTTTGAAACAGTTTCCAGCCACTTTCTGAGGAAAAAAGAGATGAAGAATGACTTTTTAAATAGTCATATATTACAAATGAATTCTTCCTAACATCATAAAAGTAAATCACAGGGATAGATGCTCGTGAAAAGTATCATCACTTGAAGAAGATTAGGTTCTTTACTGATACCAAAATCTTTTTTTTTTTGCACATGAATTTTCTGCAGTATGACATGACTACTAACAACCACCAATATGTCTCAGAATATATCATGAAAGTCAATAGCACCATATCATCGAGATCCACACCTATTGATCTAGAAAACAACATTAAATGGATTTGGCACGATAGTATGATTTCCCAGAGTGTTTTTTTCTTCAAAACTGAATTATGAGTAATTCAATATATTCCATAATGCAATTAGGCATGAAACATATCACCTATAGAGCAAATCATGAGTAATTTTGGCGATAAGAGAAAGGTAAACTGGATGATTCAGGAGCTGCAAATAATATTCACAAAATGACACAATATCTCTGTACATATATAAAGAGACAAATCATCAACTATGCATATCTTTTTCTTAGAAGCACACCTTCAACAAACCACCAAAATCCCTTGTCAAAGAAAAGGGAAAAAGAAGAAAGATATGAAGCAAGGCAGAAAAAAAAAAGTTGGGAACTAAAGAAATACAAGCTATCATCAACTGAGTACTACACTTCCAAGCAGCTTGATTCACCACCTTGGACAATGCCCAATTGCACATCCAACTGCTTTCAAGCATAATGCAACGTCAAACATCAAAGTCCTTGCCGAAAGGAAAAGCACCACAAGTTTCTTATTATCTCTTCAATGCTGTATTTTCCTTTTCTTTTCTTGTTCCTTAGCCCTCTTGTTTAAGTTTAGGATATCAGTGGGTGTAGGAGCAAAGAATCTAAAACAGTAATATCATACATAAATGATGAACAGCCAAAGGTACCCAGTGATTGTAGCAAGAATCCTCACTTCTTTAAAGTCAAAAGCGACAAACATAAATGTCCTCAAAAACTTGTTCTTTAGCTTACTTCTACAATCACTTGTCATAGTAGACACAACCTAAAGTTCTTATATCATTTTTGAACCTCCAAGCTTCACTTAGACGCATAAAAGAATACGACGCTTCTCTCACTCTACAATCTATGCAATCTCATAATTACTGTGTTCAACAAACTTACCAAGTTTTACATTCAACTTACCATGCTTACAGTCAAGTAAATGTCCATGTAATAGTACATTGCATCTCCTAGCTCCAAACAAACAATGTTGACTGCTATAATCTTTACATCCACTCCATATCTCCAAAAATGCACCATCAACATCCTTATCATTCAATCAGGATATCACAAGTTCACAAGTAAGGTATACTTTAAGCAGAATTTATCATTACCTAACCCCCATCAGTATGAATTAATAAACCTACCAACACCCAATCAAATCCCAATAAACATTAACAAATCTTTCACCACAAATCACAAAAAAGTCAATTACCAAATCTTGCTTCCTCATTATTTACTCAAAAATCCAACAGTCCCCACTGAATCCCGCCTCCCCCAACTAAAACAATTACTAAACATAAAAAATAAAAACTTGGTCACATTAAATGATTGGTGAACAACTAAATAGTAAATATCATGCCAAACAGAAAGGGACAGGGGTCAATAAACTAAACCACACAAATAAACTAAACCACACAAATTCAAAGCTAAAAAAACCCATAATTAGTAACAAATATGAAATAACAACATAGCCTTAGTCCCAAAATAATCCGGGGCCAGCTAACATGAACCGTCATAAGAAATCGTTTCCGCAACAAAATGAACTATATTTTGGGACGGAGGGAGTATTAAACATACCCAAAAAGAACTACACAAAGAGAGAGAGTAGAAAAACCTGCTACACTGCTGGCAAAAACGTTGCTCAAGACCAGCAACAATAACAACAGAAGATTTGGAGTGCATACCACAAACTTTATGCCTAGAATAATAAGTTTTAGCATCACTAAGATCTATCTTACACCCTTCAACTTGACACCTTGGTGGCTGCCCACTTTGCACCACCCCTTTTCCGGCCCTTTTCGCCGGAGCACCACCACTTCCGGCGCCGGAAGTTCCAACACCACCCACATCTTCAAAGTAGATTTTTTGCCCAAATTTCAACCCATTTAAAGAATCCGACAACCCGGATGATGAAGAGGTTGATGATGACCCTTTAACGGTCGGATAATTTGAACCCGTATCCATGTTTTTTAGACCCAATTCATTATTTGGGTTTTAGAGAGAGAAAATTGAAGAAAGAGAAAGAGGGTGAAGTTGTAACTTGTAAATAGAAGAAAAGAATTACTGGGTTTTAAAGAGTAGGCTTTTTAGTGGGGAATTGGAAAGGAGACAAGAACGACTGAATATGGGCCATGACAACTAGAGTTAACAGTAGAAATACCCACCTTTCTCTCTCCTCACTTTCTCTCTCTAGAAAAGAAATAAGGGGATTGTTAAACATCGCCCCTAAAGTACTTAAAATCGCCCCAAGTATTATATTATTGGACCATTATACCCTTAATTTACTTTTTGTTTTTTACTCCTCTTTTAACACACCACCTACCATCTTTCTCTCTCATATTCACCCCATCAGATTCATCACCATCACCATCCCTCTCATCTTTCTTCAACAAACATCTTTCGCACACAACCACAACCACCACCACCACCACCACCACCATTTAAACTCAAAAAATGTCGATAATTCAAGGCCACGAAAGAAAATTGTACTTAAGCGTCACACGGAGGATGCGATTGCTAGGGCTATAGAGGCAAGACGCCCAAGAAGAAGCGTAGAGGAGGCGGCGGCATGGCGGAGATGGCGGCAAGCAGAGGCGGAAGCATCGCAGGTAATTTTTTTAAAAAAAAAAAGTAGCCAACGCCTGGCTTGCCCGTTGCTTCCATGGAAGCAACGTTGGCCGTAACGTTGCTTCTATGGAAGCAACGTTTGGTCAAACGTTGCTTCCATGGAAGCAACGTTGACCAAACGCTGCTTCCATAGAAGCAACGTTACATAGAACGTTGCTTCCATGGAAGCAACGTTACAGCCTAAACGTTGCTTCCATGGAAGCAAAAAAATTTTTTTTTTCTTTTAAATTTCTCGTTATTATTAATTTTGTTATATTTTCATATTTAAAATGTTATTATTTTATTAATTCATGAAATGTAAGTGATATTTTTTTTGAATATTTTATAAAAATAATTCATATAATATTATTTAGTATGTTTTAATTTAATTATTATTATTGTAGGTTGTAGAAAATTAGAAATAGTAAGTTTTGATTATAAATAATTAATATTGTAGGTTGTAGAATGTTATATGTTTTGATTATAAATAATAATTATTATAGGTAGTAAAAAATTATAAATAATATGTTTTGATTATTATTAATTATTGTTGTATGGTTAATATATTGAATTATGAATTATTAAAAATTATTTTATTAAATAATATTGTTGTATTGAATAGCCATCCCGGGTTTCGACAATTTGCGGGGAAGACACTTCCCGGGTTTCGCATACACAACGAGGATTCGAGTCCGCGACATCCACTCACGTGGTGTTTCGCTTCGGTTAGGAGGACGCGGATGAAGCCGACCGGTCCGCGACGTCGCCTTCGGTTACACGATGAGGGGGTTGGTGGATCGTACGATGCAAGGGAGCATCAGGAGATGGATGAGGGGGATGAGGATGAGAGGGATGCATATGAGGCGGGTTCTGATGTTCTTTACGATGATGATGTTCAGGGATGCAATTATGCGGGAATTTGAGAGAGATCCAGGTTGTAGAGCCTACAAATGGTGATCGTTGGAATGTACGTAAGGGTAGGGGTGGGCGGTTTATACGCGGTGAGGGGAGTTCATCGACTGTTGAGAGTCGAAAGGGGAAGGGGAAGGATGCCGATGACCTTAGGCCGGAAGGTCACGAGTCCGTTGCAGTGGAGGACCTATTGTTGGGTCTCGTTATCCCTAGTTTTGGTGGACATGTAGCTATGGAGATTTGGGAGGGGGGGATAGAATTCTCCCGAAGTGTCGACACGAGAGAGGATTTGTGCACGTTTGAGGACGTGGGCTAGGGCGTTGCCTCCACCGATCAAGGATCGTCTTCGTAGAACGTCCCCGTACCATATCCCCTTTACTATGTTCACGCACATTGATGCGCCCTTGATTTCAAAGATTTGTCGAGCGGTGGCGGCTGATACGAGTTCTTTTCACCTACCGTTTGGGGGAGATGACAATCATGATGCATGATGTGTGGCATATATTGCATATTCCAGGTTGAGGGGTGCACGGTGAATGACACCACTCCGAGTGTTGCTCTTAGGGGTTTGGTTGCGGACTCGATCGGTAGGACGATTGCAGAGCTCGGGAGTCCACTTTGGGAGAATGGTGCTATTGCCGCACAAGGGGTCGCTGATATTCTATCGGATGGGGAGACACCCGCTTCATTGGAGAAACAAATGACATGTATTATATGGTTGATTCTAGGATGCCGTTTGTTCCCGGATAAGAGTGGATCGAGGTTGAGACCCTTTGACATTGTTGAGGCCAGGTCTCCGGATATCGTTCACACGTTCTCCCGGGGGGTCGGCTACACTTGCGTACTTGTATCGTCGGTTGGGTGAGGCTAGTCGTACCTCCACGATCGGGATTAGCGATGTATTTGACTTTACTCCGGGCATGGATTTATGAGTATTTTCCACGCTTTCAAAGCCGAATGAGAGCTCTCGACTCGTTGTTGGTTGTGTTACCGAAGTGTCTTACTCGGTTAGTCCAACATTGCACAAACTTCTCTTTGTGCACAAGCCAAGTCCCGTGGATGTAGGTAGGAAAATCAATGGATGTGGTATTCCCAACTGTACCCCACTCCTCCATCATGTTGGCTACATTTATTTCATATTCAAATTTCGGTTTTGGATTTCATTACCCTAGCCCAACTTCCTCGTCCGAAGCTAATTCCGATCTTTCTTTTCCCACCACACTTCCTTGTTACCCGTGCCCTCCACATCATGATTGATATGCCAGGTGCAAAGTAGATGTGCGATGTGGGAAAAATCTCCGAGATATACTTGCACAAAGCCAAATCTCGATCGGTGACAATGGCATTCGGAGCCACACTACCAATGAGGTTCTTTAGTCTCGTCCAACATCCAACCGATAACTCGAGCATCCTCATGTTGCAACAATGCCCATGCAACAAGAAAATTCTTGTTGGTTGGTGTCACCCCAACAATCTCCACCAAAGGATACAAGTACCTATTTGTCTTGTACGTTGCATCAATGTGAATCACGTGCGGGTATGTACGCACTAAATTCACGGACGTAGGGTGTGCAATGAATGTATGTGTCACCCTACCCATCTCGTCCGACTGAATCCAAAAAAGATACTTGCTTTCAACAGCCTGTTGAAGAAACCGTGGTGGCCGCATTTCGCCTTCCGATCTCTCCCGTCTCAATATATCTCCGCAATTGTATATGTGTCTCATGTTAGGCTTCAAAGACGGAAATGCACCTTCAATGGCTTTCATAATGTTTCGTGGTTTCACATGGGATGAAGTTAGTTCTCCAACTAACTTCTTGGCGGCGGGACTGAGACCAGAGATTTGTCGATGACCCTCCGGGTATAACATCATTGGGTGATTATGAAACCCATGTTCAACCCTAGTCTCGACCACCCAACACGTGTAGTCGTTTTTCGGGACTAGGAACAACCGAAACTCACAGCCACATGCTTTTCTCTTTGTTTTTCTTCTAATTGCCGAACTGAAATCACGAGGTTCCTTCTTCTTGCCACGATCACAATCCAAAAGTTGATACTTCTTTTTGTGACTAGTGATCGTCAAGAAAAACCCAAGCTCAACAGGCAATGTTTCTACACCACTCGCAAAGCCAGATCACGCGTTTCAAATTCCGGACTATTATCGAAATACGGGTTATAATTAATCCGATCACCAACAAAGCTCCCGAAAAAACAAATCATCTTTTATTACACGAAAATATCACAATATTCACAAATACTAGTTTAATCTTATTTTAATTTTTTTAAAACAATTTTGATTTGTAAAAATAACGAAATACATATAGGGGTTCCAACGTTTGGCCGTAACGTTGGATCTTTGGAACCAACGTCTGGCCAGGACGTTGATTCCTTGGATCCAACGTTTGGCCGTAACGTTGGATCTTTGGAACCAACGTCCGGCCAGACGATGGTTCCATGGATCCAACGTTCGGCCAAACGTTGGATCCATGGAACCATCGTCCCGGCCGGACGTTGGTTCCAAAGATCCAACGTTCGGCCAAACGTTGGCGTTGTTTACGCACGTAAAAAAAAAAAATTTTACCTCTTCGTCCGAAGAAGACATCCTTGCCGGCGATGATAGCATTGGGTTCTTGCGGGGATGATGGTGTTGGGTGATGAGTTGCGATTGGTTGTTGGTGATTTTAGAGAGAATTGTATATTGGTAAAATTCAGATTTCAAATGAAGGATAAATTTCAATGCTCAAGTAAAGTAAAATGGTAAAAAGGAGTGAAGGGCATAATGGTACATTCACAAGGTTGTTGGGGCGATTTTAAGTACTTTAGGGGCGACGAATAGAAGTTCAGAAGAAGTAATACCCAATTTAATTTATTTTTTTAAAAAAATGCTCAAATAATTTTGGAGAAAGTTAGACACTTAGATTGATTTGAAGGGTACTACTCTTTTGAAGATGTGAGGAGGTAATTTTACTATAAAAAGCAAATAGAAAAAAGGAAAAAAAAGACTGTATTTTTGTTCTTGGTCTCTGATTTTGTGGGAGTATGATGAGTGTCAGAGACACAGAAGGCAAGTTTGTTGTGAGAAATTTTATTTTTTTGAGCTTTATTTTAGAGAGAGAGAGAGCAAACAAATTGATTTTGCCTTAAAGTTGTGGGATTTTGTCAAATTGATTTTCAATTCCAAAGTTTGTAACTTTAGTTAACAGTTGTTTGTTTGTTGGCTTATGTTCTTTCAAGTGTTTTAAAACAGTGGAGGTTAGGAGTTTGGACAGTTGGTAAAAGGGTGAAAAGAAAAAAAAAAGGAGGAAAATTGTACTTTGAATATTTGCTTTTTACTTAAATATTACATGTGTTTTAAAATGGATAGATTGATCACTTCTTTCATCACTACTTCACTAGTGATGGTCTACCCTTCCTGTAGTTTTGTGATCTGTAATTTATGTAGTAGTTTTAAGGGGTCTGATTTATGATGAAAGTGTAAGTTTGGAGTTAAAGGTGTGTCCGGTGTCCCTACTGAATGTGTAAATATTAACTTAGCGTGTGTTTTATTCACCTTGTAAAATACATTCTCTCCGTTCTCTTTTGTTCTTCTTGTTTTGACTTGCATATTTACCAATTCACTTCTGTAATTCATTGCATATTATTAGTATAAAATTTATAATGATTAAATAAAGTACTCATTGAGACGAATCAAATAAGACCAACATGATTATATTTTTTTCTTATATATTGAGATGAATTTACAAGATTCTCTCTAATTCTAAGTTTGGATTAAGCTAAGGTGCGCCCCTAGCGAATGTGCAAATATCAACTTGCGTGTGTTCTCTTCAACTTGAATAAAATAATTTTCAGTCTAATAAATTTATGTAAGCTCTAATAAGTTTTAATATAATACAAAAATTCATCATCCAACATCTCTACTCCATTTCTAATTCCTCCACAGTTTTTTTTATACCTTTCACTTCCTCCACCCTAATTAATTCTTTTAGAGAGCTTATTTGAAAAGTAATTGGATTTTGAAAAACTTTCAAGAACTGAACTTTTATAATATTTAACTTTTTCAGAATGTCAAATGAAAATCGATGAATTCATGTAGACAAGGAAGTATCAGAGATTGATGAATGTCCAACAGAGATTGAAGAAATACAGAACTTGATGATGCTTTCAGGTATCGAACAACCTCAAATATGGAAAATGGAGAGCCTAAATATAAGATACGACATAAAACTTACTCGACAATCTAGAAGTTTATTTCCAAGATATGATACGTAACTCTTATAAAAACTTTATGATTCTCCATACATAAATAAAATTGTAAGTAACCTTATCAAAGCAATCTAAGTAACAATCAGAATGGATGATGAGACTCATCATGAAAATCTTTGCATGTAATGATGTAACCAATAAGGAAAAAAAAACTAAAAATTAATTGAACATATATAATATGACCATCCTAAAGCTTATTAGTTACTCCCTCCGTCCCATAATATAGTGCTTGCATTCTATTTTGGGTGTCCCAAAATGTTGTTCTTGTTTCTATATTTTAATTCCACAATTTCCATTGATTTGCCTAAAAAACCATGCAACTATCATTTATTTGCTCCTTGGAAATAGTTTTTTTCTTTGTTTAATGAACCAAAGGGTTGAATTAGTCATATATTTAATGCTCTTTCACCCATTATACATCATTCTCTCTCCTAAAATCAGTTTTTTTTTCCCACAACATTAATTGTTTATCATTCATGTTCCACTTTCCTTAATTCTCGTAAAAAATGAGAAATAAGCACTATATTATGGGACGGAGGGAGTATTTAGTAACAACAATATGACGATATGAGTCACCCATATAACCCTTTATTTGTAACCATTATTACCAGAAATTTTAAATAAATTAAACAAACTAGCTAGTAGGCAGTAGCTACATATTTACAGATTAGGTAACATTATAAACCTTATTTAGTATCCATCTCAGTAAACATTTTAAATCATTGTAAGTAACCACTTTAAGGCATTATGAGTAACCTGGATCATTAAGAGCATGTTCTCTTAACTTTATTTTTGCTTATTTTTAAAAAATACAAATAATACAAAAAAAGTTAAGAAAAGTTCAGAAAAAAATAACCCATATCCTAATCAAACTAACTAACAAAGATATATTATCTATTCACATCAATAAAAAGATAACTCATTATTCACAACAACAAGTTTAGGCGGGGGTGATGGTGTGGGAGTGGGATTGGACTGCTAGTGGTGCATGTGGTTTTTATTACAGTTTAGGTGGAGGTCGGGATTGGGTGATGGTTACACGTTTTTAACAGAGATAGCTCATTACAGTCATAGAATATAAAATATAATACCATATGCTTACCAATGAGATTTAGACTTAATTTTGATTATCATATATAAAAGGCAAACTCACAAGGCTATCAATAAGAAATTCCCTAAATTTTATTTAACTTAATTGCCAAACACTTCTAATCATTCAAACACTTTATCATTTAAGGTGCCTGAAATGGGTTGCCAAACATAGCTTAAGACAAAGTAGTGAAAGTGCCAAAAATGCCACCACACTTGGCATTCATAATGGAATTGTCACTAGGTATATCATAAACACAATACATCCTAATGCAAAGTGAATGAGTTGCTCATAAGATATGGTAGTATAACCTCAACCTTGCCATAAGAGTCATACATCTTACACATTTAAAAAAAAATAAAAAATAAAATTTTATTAATTAAAAGTCATACAACATCTACAATAATAATTATCAAAGAAAAATAAAAATAGATCTAATTAAATCAATCACAATTCTTCTCCCATAATACTATGAAATTGATAAATCATGTCTAAACATTGCGGCAGTCCAATCATTGTTTCATTATACAACATTAAAAGAGAGTGTCTATCCTTGTGAGAAGGTTTTGAAGAAGAATACCATCAGTTGATTCGATAGATAGTTAACGAATTACTGATGCCAACTGCGAATTTAGACAACAAACCATCAGCAATGAATCACATCCCATATCTAATTGAACACCTACTGATAGGCGTGTCGCGTACCTAATAAAAATAAACAATCTAACTAATCTTCCTAATAATGTAGCAGGGAAGTCAGAGTCGATCCCACTGAGAGAAAGTTGTTCTATAATTGACTATTAAATAATGGTAAGACTAAAGAAGATTAATATCAATAATGGTCGAATCAACTATATTAATTAATATATAAATAAAAGAATCTAGAATTAAGTATCCCCACTAGCATTAAGTAATACAAAATAATTCCTACCCCA
The DNA here is from genome assembly GCA_947648045.1 of Beta corolliflora. Classification (NCBI taxonomy): domain Eukaryota; kingdom Viridiplantae; phylum Streptophyta; class Magnoliopsida; order Caryophyllales; family Amaranthaceae; genus Beta; species Beta corolliflora. Next base: position 359,937 of record CANSZD010002974.1, on the reverse strand, counting down.
AACTAATCAATTAAATGTTCACAAGGAAAAGTACACCCTATAAAATAACATAAACCTCTCCTGAGTATCTATGACTTCCCTAATATACACTCAATGTAACACCCCCAAAATTCATACACGTCTAAACTACGTTGCATCGACTTTGGGAGTGTTACCGCCACGGTGAAACGCAAGGCTTATTAAAATTAAAACATTAACTTACTCTCTACTATGAAAATTAAATTGCAGCGGAAATAATTTGTAAACTTAACTACAACTCGGGAATCACCATTGACCCCTTTTATTTAAACCATTAACTAAGTGAATCATAAACAAACTCTAGAATGTTCAACCAAAATACTTTAAAAGTTTATAAACCATTGAATATCCCCCGTATGCCCAAACTCATGCAGCATCACCAGCATACCTAATCTGCTCCCCATTGAAGCATCAATGGTTCATCACAGGTCAACAAACAACGCAAATAACAAACAATCAGTTATGTTGAGTACGTACATAATCAGTTACATAATACACTAAGTATAATCAGAATAATAATAACAATTCCTAAACATGATTATACAAAAATATTAAATTCCATTTTTACAATTTATTTGGCATCGAACGGGCACCGTTATCTTTCTAGAATCATACGGGCTACTTAATCCTTAATAGACAACTTAGTCTATTAGATGAAATGTAAATACGGTTTCGTTCCGTTCCACATCAATCACCTAAGTATGCATACCCCCAAGATCGTACGGAACCTTCCGCCTACTTGAGTTATCAAAATTTATAAGGACACTACTATCGTCACAGTAGGCCTGCGTAGGAGTGTAGAACAAGTCCCACACTCCCCCCATTGTTCATTACTTGTAGGGATTCCAACTACAAGTTTATCGCCAAAATCCTTCTTAGTGATATTCATTCATATAACATTAAACATATAATCATTTAATTTTCCTTCTTAGGTACATTGCTTAATTCTTTAGTTAAAGCAACTTCTTGTAACATCCTTGCTACAACAATAAATCATAGGATTCCAATCCAATTCTCATTTCATGCTTGTGATACGATAGAATTACGCATACCAACAATAATGCATTCCAACTCACAAGTCATACAACAAGGAAATACATACAAATTTCTAATTGATTTCATGTTACCAAACAATCTCATCAATCATAACCAACAATAGTTCCCTATCATGATTCTAGGTTCCAATGATAGAATTCATAGCCTAAACATGATACTAACATATCCAATTGAACTAGTACGCGTACGTACCTTGTAACGGAGAATCTTCGCTGACTACTTAAAACGTTCCGCTTATGAAATTGGGACCTAATCGAATAATAAAAGTATTTCAGTGCTAAGTCCCCGATATTATTAAAATAAAAATCAGCTTATCTAACTATGTAAAATATGATGTTTTGAATATTAAAAATAATCAAACTTGTTGTTTAAACTTTCTTTTCATAAACTTTATTGAAAGTAACATATTTAGGACTTTAATAATATGCTTGTAAATCTGATTTCCTTTAACTTATAACATGTTTTGTTTACAACAACAAAACTTAAACAATTATATATATACAAGTATTATAAAAATCAGATTTGAGAAATAAAATTATCATAAGAACTAAAACATAATTATAAATCTGATTTCTATACTTTATTCTATACTTTATTTATATTACAACTTAATCCAAGATACATAAGAATTATAAAAATCAGATTATATAAATTAATTTAAAGAAGAAAAGAGGGTGGATAACCACCGGAGACCACCGGCGACCGACGACGACGCCGACCACCACTCGAGCCTCGACCGGGTCGACGACCCGCTGCAAGAAGCTCGGGCCGACCGGCGCGACACAACCACACTCGAACGAACCTAGCCACTCGAACAAACACCCGCACAACCACGCGGACCACGCGAAGCCTCGCACACAGCGTTCACACAACACACTCGAGCCACACACAACGCTCGACTCGCACACACATCACACTCGTCGACCACTCGCACGACTCCCTCGACGCTCACACCCTTCGCTCGCACACAACACACACCGCACAACCTCGCACAGATGCTCGCACCCTCAGCTTACCTCGACCGCACACACACGCAGCCTCGCACAGCCCACTCGAAGACTGACGAAACTCGGGGGGAGGGGAGAAGAAGAGTGACGAGGGAGAAGAAGAGTGGAACGCAGGAGGAGAAGAGGAGGAGAGAGAAAATCTTTGAGGGATGAGATGAAAGAAACGGCTGATTAGAACTTAGGGTTTTGTTTTTCTTTTTGTTTTTTTGTCTCCTCTCCTATTTATAGCATGAGAAACCTTGGTTTAATAGGATTTGTTTCCAAATCAAATTCCGATTTATTATTTTATTTATTTGGAAAATAAAACAAACCGAATTGAAATAAAATTAGGTACAAAAAGTAGGTTGTATATTTGAATTATAACTGTAGGCTTACCCAAACTATATTTATTTCTGTAAATAATATTAAAATACTTTCAACTTTATTCTTTATATTTCTTATTTATAAGAGAATAACTCCCAAAAATACGGAGTATTACAGGCTTCCCCCCTTAAAGGAAGTTTCGTCCCGAAACTTTGAGGTAGCCAAGATAACAACGATCTTTTTGCACTTCTAAGTCCCAATATTTCACAAGCGTTTTCTAATTTTCGCAAGTCACATAAGCAATAAATACACATAAATAACAGACTTTAGCAAACTTTAGGGTAGAAGCGCAAAATTCTATCGGATTCTTCCCCCCTTAAAAGAAAAGTTACGTCCCTGTAACTCACCTACCCCTTGAAAGAGCTCCAGGTACTTTATGCAATCGAATGACATGTTTAAAACTTTGCATACAATTGGTTCTCCCTAAATGTCTGTAAAATAAGCCTCAAATGTCCCTCATGTTCTTCCTTGGTCCTTGAATAGATCAATATATCGTCTATGAACACGACTACAAATTTATCGAGGTAGGGTCGAAAAATCCTATTCATGAGGTCCATGCAAACAGCAGGTGCATTGGTTAACCCAAAAGGCATGACGGTAAACTCATAGTGTCCATACCTAGTCCTAAAGGCAGTTTTAGGTATATCTTGATCAACAATCCTCAATTGATGGTAACCAGACCTTAAGTCTATTTTAGCGAACATCCCTGCACCCTGAAGTTGGTCAAACAAGTCATCTATCCTAGGTAATGGATATTTGTTTTTCACATGACATTGTTCAACTCACGATAGTCTATACACAACCTCAAACTACCATCCTTCTTCTTCACAAATAAGACAAGGGCTCCTCATGGTGACATACTAGGTCTAATGTACCCTTTCTCTAGTAGTTCTTCCAACTGGTTTTTTTTTCAACTCGTTCATTTCTACTCGAGCCATTCGGTATGGGGCTTTGGAGATAGGTCCAGTTCCAGGTATTAGGTCAACAGTGAACTCTACATCTCTCCTTGGCGGTATACCAGGTATTTCTTCAGGAAAAACATCCTGGAATTTGCTGACTATAGGCACATCCTCAGGTCTCAATGGATCATCCTCAACCCTTCTCACGGAACACATAATTAGAGGCCATCCTTTGACTATATAACTCTTAAGTTACAAGGCGTTGATTACTTTAATCCTATATAACACCCTTTTTCCCGAAGGATCTCTCAGTTCCACTTTCTGTGCATCACAATCTATCTTAGCCTTGTACCTCCCAAGCCAATCCATCCCCAAAATCGATAAGTTAAACTCTATTAGATCGGATGGAAAGAAGCCCTCCCCTATTTTCGGTGAGACATTCAGGAATTTCTTAGAGCAATTAACAGTCTCCCCAGACGGAATAACTATAGGCATAGAAATTGACTCGGATCAACCAGTGCTAGAGTTCTAACAGTTGTATGGGCAATAAAAGATAAAGATGCTCCAGAATCAAACAATACTTTAACAGGAATTGAGTTTATAGAGAAAGTACCCGTGACAACATCTCTACGAGCTTCCTCTTCGCTAGCCGTCATCATATACAGCTTCTCTCACTAGTGGAAAAAAGCCTAAGGGCTGCGGTCAAAAGTAGCCTAAGGGCTGCGTTTTTTGACCGCAGCAATTAGAGTAGCAGCCCTTAATATATATGAAGGGCTGCGGTTACGAACCGCAACCCTTACATATTTAAGGGTCGCGGTCGTAAGAAAACCGCAGCCTTGGCCACATAAAGGCCGGTTAATTGAGAAAACCGCAGCCCTTGATTACTTAAGGGCCGCGGTTTTCTCACTAACCGCACCCTTATGTGGCCAAGGGTCATGGTTTTCTCTATTAATCGCAACCCTTTTGTAATTTTTTTTTTTTTTTTATAAATTCAACTATATAATATTATGTATGCGCTTGTTCCCTGTTTCCTTCTTTGCTTTGCTTTGTACCATATTACAAACCTCATAATGCATATATATATATAGAGTTCCCAATTATATATGTAATAATTATATATATATATATATAATAGTAATAATGTTAAAGAGTACATATTAAGGCAAATATTAATTCTAATACAAAAAGCTACATTAACGCAACAACCGAATAGCTTGCCAACTTGTTTCGAACTTCTAGCTAGTTCTTGCAAAATCCTAACCAATGTATCATAGACAATCTTCACAAATGTAGGTTGCCAACTTGTTTCGAACTTCATCCAATTCTTCAATTGTGAATTCATCCAACCTTGGTGCGTCGTTATCCATGTAAACCTTGCAATAATATGAATATAATAAATTAATAAGCTAAGATCAATTAAGTCAAACATTTACAATATATAATAACAACTAACTCTTGCAATTAATTAGCTAATTAAACAACCAATTTTTGAGTTGATTTTGTCGATTTTTGTGAATTTGAGCTATATTCACTTCCCAAAACTACCTACATGTTATATATAGGAGCAAAACTAACACACACCACTTACTTTATGCATAGTTGAAGTGTTAATGTCATATTTTGGTGCAAAAGATTAGAAGTTCAATTTTTAGGTTCGTTTCGGGGTCGTTTTTTGTGAATTTGAGCTATTTCACTTCCCAAAACTACCTACATGTTACATATAGGAGCAAAACTAACACACACCACTTACTTTATGTATAGTTGAAGTATATAAGTCATATTTAGGTGCAAAAGATTAGAATTTCAATTTTTAGGTTCGTTTCTGGGTCGCTTTTTGTGAATTTGAGCTATTTCACTTCCCAAAACTACCTACATGTTACATATAGGAGCAAAACTAACACACACCACTTACTTTATGCATAGTTGAAGTGTTAATGTCATATTTTGGTGCAAAAGATTAGAAGATCAATTTTTAGGTTCGTTTCGGGGTCGTTTTTTGTGAATTGGAGCTATTTCACTTCCCAAAACTACCTACATGTTACATATAGGAGCAAAACTAACACACACCACTTACTTTATGCATAGTTGAAGTGTTAATGTCATATTTAGGTGCAAAAGATTAGAAGTTCAATTTTTAGGTTCGTTTCTGGGTCGTTTTGCGAATTTGAGCTATATTCACTTCCCAAAACTAGCTACATGTTACATATAGGAGCAAAACTAACACACACCACTTACTTTATGCATAGTTGAAGTGTTAATGTCATATTTTGGTGCAAAAGATTAGAAGATCAATTTTTAGGTTCGTTTCTGGGTCGTTTTTTGTGAATTGGAGCTATTTCACTTCCCAAAACTACCTACATGTTACATATAGGAGCAAAATTAACACACACCACTTACTTTATGTATAGTTGAAGTATATAAGTCATATTTAGGTGCAAAAGATTAGAATTTCAATTTTTAGGTTCGTTTCGGGGTCGTTTTTTGCGAATTTGAGCTATATTCACTTCCCAAAACTACCTACATGTTACATATAGGAGCAAAACTAACACACACAACTTACTTTATGTATAGTTGAAGTATATAAGTCATATTTAGGTGCAAAAGATTAGAAGTTCAATTTTTAGGTTCGTTTCGGGTCGTTTTTTGTGAATTTGAGCTATTTCACTTCCCAAAACTACCTACATGTTACATATAGGAGCAAAACTAACACACACCACTTACTTTATGCATAGTTGAAGTATATAAGTCATATTTAGGTGCAAAAGATTAGAAGTTCAATTTTTAGGTTCGTTTCGGGGTCGCTTTTTGTGAATTTGAGCTATTTCACTTCCCAAAACTATAAATCATGTTACATATAGGAGCAAAACTAACACACACCACTTACTTTATGCATAGTTGAAGTGTTAATGTCATATTTTGGTGCAAAAGATTAGAAGTTCAATTTTTAGGTTCGTTTCGGGTCGATATGATTATAGTTAATTTATGCTACAATTTCCAAAATAAACTAATTCTTATCTATCAATTTAATCTAAATTAAATAAACTAATTAGTTACATACCTTTTGAAGATAATCGATGTCGCACAACGATTGACTATATCAAACATGTACCGCAAAGACGTAATAGCCACAATCAACACCATTCTTTTGTTGCGGACACTGAAATTCACCAAATTTAAACATCCAAAAACATTCATGTTAAATTTAAAGTATATGAAAATAAATGGTTAGACATAAGATTCACCAAAGTAGTTACCTCAACTCGATATCCAAAGAGGAGCTTTTCCTAATCGAAGTCCAAGTGCATAATGGTGCTTCATCACACTACATCAATACATTATAAGATGTTTATTATATATATATATATATATATATATATATATATATATATATATATATATATATATATATATATATATATATATATATATAAATGTGTAATATTAGGTACACATATTATTCTAGTTAAGTTACCTATTCAATAGTGACTTGACTAGTAAGCTCCGTGGTGGTTGTCGACGAAGAGAATCAAAGTGGTAAACGTGATTATTTGACAAACATATCACAATGAGCGTCCAATGGAGACTATATAAGGAAATAATATAAAGTTACTTATTCAACAATTCGGTGAATTTTGGTTATCGATATATATGGAACAAGAAGGCAAGTTATCTAAACAAGGAAATAAAGTTATAGAAAATAAAGTAAAGCATCAAGTTTGGTATAACAAGCTTACGCTTCAATATATGGAACAAGGATGAACTTCTCTTCTAACCGATGTGATTGTTTGAAACTAGTATCGAGATATTCTTTCACATCGGTTTTGTTTTTTAAACAATTGTCATCTCGCATCATACTTGGACATAACCAACCAATCTTTGTCTCACTCATTTTTTCATTCAATTCAAGACACAATAACCCGAGAAATTAAAGCATATAATAAAAAGTAAACATACTTATCATGTATGGAAGTTGAAAACTATTATAAACTTGTAAAGTAAGATATGTATGTATCACCTCATGAAAGCTTGTATCATTGTTCCACTCAACATTTCTCCACGTAAGAATTCTTTAACATCGTCTTTGGAAATCCATGTAGATGACTCATCGACGTAGTTGAATTGTTCCTTCCCCAAAGGAACATGTTTTGTAGCATTATCGGGGAAATCGCTAACACACTCATGCAACCAATAACATGCCTTAGTAAGGCCTTGCACCACCAACGGCTCGAGAAGTGGATTGTTTGACATACTTACTTGGTCATCGAACACATTTGGTTCAATTTCAAGACGTTCAATTGCCTCCTTAGCCATCTTGTTTTGTGAACCGACCTTTTTAGCCTTCTTGTCATGTGAACCAGACCTTCCTTGAAACCTATTAAAAAGTAATAATAAGAATATTACTAATTATTATATATATGACATAGAAAAGTAATATAATCGGAGTTGATTATTACATAAACTAACGCATATATATATGTATGTTTATCGGTGTACCTCATCTCGAAAATCGCACCCATGCACGCGGCCACGTAACATAACTACCATGGGCGTCACTCGGTGTATGTAGACTAACCTCCTGTTTTGGCATCGGAAGACCTAAGTCTTCAAAACCAGGCTCAATGTAGTCGATGCTCACCACATATTGATCATTGTTCACTATCCGGTGATGCACTCGTACTCGATCACCAGGAGGCCGTGCATGGCCACTAGCTACCACAATCGACTATCGAATCATTTTCTCGAACTAATAGTTGGCATGGGGTCTCCTCCTTTGAATCAAAACAAGTCATTAATAGTTAATTGCGATGAAACAACATATTTAGAATTGCATGCACTTAGGGACAATACATAGTTAATTAATAAAGCACGGTGATTAAGCGTGATAAATTAAACCAAATACGGTGATTACCTTCAACTCGGGTATTGGTGGATCGTGTGCGGTATCGTTTGATTATCCGATGTTTGTGGAACACCGATCGGCCGGCTAGATGGAACATCACTACCTTTCTTCAATGGGAAGGTCGGTAAACCCATTTGCTCCATCATAGCATTGAAGTTATGTGTCATCTCCTCTCTAAGCTCCTCCCGAATTGCGGATTTGATAGCCTCCACATCTACCGACGCCGAATTCACACTACTTGCACTTGATTTTGACGTTGTAGTGTATTGTTCACCATATACCTTTCGCACGCCGAGGCGGACACCTCCCACGCCCTCACACGACCACCGTGGTCCTTTCCTAGAGTTTCGTGCAAAGCATCCATGTGTGCGGTAGGAGTGAAATCACCTGTTGCCTCCTTTTTCTTTAATCCGATCTACAAATAAAACAACAAAAATTGGACGTTAAAATTTTTCAAAAAACAAAACGTACTACCGAATAAGTTGCCGGCAAGCAGGCAAGAAGCTGACAGACGCCAAAGCAGCGGGCAAAGCAGGCCAAAGCCGGCAAAGAAAGCGAGCCAGCGGCGGGGCGGCCCGGGCCCGATTTTTGCTCGCACTGGCTGCCCGGCAATGGGGCCGTGCAAGCTGGGGGAGGGGGGGCAAGGGGGGGACCTGTGTTGGGGGGAAGTGCGGGTGCGGGTGCGGGGTGTGGGGGGTGGGGGTTACTTGAATAATGGAAATAAACGAAAAACATATCAAATTAGCAAAATACGCCTAAAATGATCTTTATTTTCCCGAAATCCGACCAACAACAAAGTAGCACCTATAAATCTACTTAATAGCAATATTTTAGGTTATATTATCATGTTTCACAAGAAATTGGAGCCCAAAGTGACTCAAACTATTCGAAAATGACATGAAATGGCCGAAATAAGCCTAAAATGATATTTACGTTCCCGAAATCCGACCAATAACAAAGTAGAACCTATAAATCTACTTAATAGCAATATTTTAGGTTATATTATCATGTTTCACAAGAAATTGGAGCCCAAAGGACTCAAACTATTCGAAAATGACATGAAATGGCCGAAATAAGCCTAAAATGATATTTACGTTCCCGAAATCCGACCAATAACAAAGTAGAACCTATAAATCTACTTAATAGCAATATTTTAGGTTATATTATCATGTTTCACAAGAAATTGGAGCCAAGTGACTCAAACTATTCGAAAATGACATGAAATGGCCGAAATAAGCCTAAAATGATATTTACGTTCCCGAAATCCGACCAATAACAAAGTAGAACCTATAAATCTACTTAATAGCAATATTTTAGGTTATATTATCATGTTTCACAAGAAATTGGAGCCCAAGTGACTCAAACTATTCGAAAATGACATGAAATGGCCGAAATAAGCCTAAAATGATATTTACGTTCCCGAAATCCGACCAATAACAAAGTAGAACCTATAAATCTACTTAATAGCAATATTTTAGGTTATATTATCATGTTTCACAAGAAATTGGAGCCAAGTGACTCAAACTATTCGAAAATGACATGAAATGGCCGAAATAAGCCTAAAATGATATTTACGTTCCCGAAATCCGACCAATAACAAAGTAGAACCTATAAATCTACTTAATAGCAATATTTTAGGTTATATTATCATGTTTCACAAGAAATTGGAGCCAAGTGACTCAAACTATTCGAAAATGACATGAAATGGCCGAAATAAGCCTAAAATGATATTTACGTTCCCGAAATCCGACCAATAACAAAGTAGAACCTATAAATCTACTTAATAGCAATATTTTAGGTTATATTATCATGTTTCACAAGAAATTGGAGCCCAATGACTCAAACTATTCGAAAATGACATGAAATGGCCGAAATAAGCCTAAAATGATATTTACGTTCCCGAAATCCGACCAATAACAAAGTAGAACCTATAAATCTACTTAATAGCAATATTTTAGGTTATATTATCATGTTTCACAAGAAATTGGAGCCAAGTGACTCAAACTATTCGAAAATGACATGAAATGGCCGAAATAAGCCTAAAATGATATTTACGTTCCCGAAATCCGACCAATAACAAAGTAGAACCTATAAATCTACTTAATAGCAATATTTTAGGTTATATTATCATGTTTCACAAGAAATTGGAGCCCAAATGACTCAAACTATTCGAAAATGACATGAAATGACCGAAATAGGCCTAAAATGATATGTACTTACAATGGCATTGGCTATCTTTTACGTAACGGGATCGTGTAACACTCTGTTTCCCTTTGCATCAACCCCATGCATCGAACACCACCAATCAAGGACCCCGTCTCGGTTGACGAGCCGGTAACCGATGTGGTTGTAGAGGTAGTTGTCGTTGTCGAATCCTCGTGTGGGGTAATGGGCAAACATCCACTTTTTTCTCGCCTCATCGTAGGAATGGGCACCCAAATGATGATAATATTTCCTTGCTTTTGCACTCGTGCTTTTTTTCTCACGTCTTGCCTGAAAAAACACATAATTACAAACAAAAGATTAGGTGTTATATACAATCATACTCGAGCTAAGTGTGGTAAATATAATTAAAATCCTTTGCTTACAACAGCTTCCGGGGTAGTATTTTTGGCAACAAATGCTTCCCACTCTTCAGGTTTGATATTTCTCCATATTTGATATGGTAATGTGGTGGGTTCCTCTGAATTTTCCAATGCAACCTCGCCTTCGATTTGCTTTTCTCCCCCATAAATTTTCTTCTTCTTTGTACCCGTTCTTTTCCTCCGCTTAGTAATCCAACCTGGACACTAACTTAGCCTTGAAATCTCGAAATCTCTGAGCAAGCGCGGATAAAAATAGATTCTTCTTGGCTTCATCATCTTCGATATTGAAGAGATTCTACAAAAAAAACGAACAAAAATATTAGTTTCCACATTTGTTGTAATAGATTAAATTCTATCATTAGTACTACATACACATACATTTATTAAAATAAGAAACTAAATGGTAGTATGAAACTTACCATAGTGTCATTCCATAGTAATTTCTTCATCCCCTCGGGCACCTCTTGCCATGAATGCAAAATGGAGAGCCTCCGGACACAAAGGCCAATATGTTTGGCATACTTAGAACGCCACACACCACAAGGTTGACCCAAGTTATCGTACTCTAAAGTCATATGCAAGTGAGTAGCACTTATTGACTTTGTAGGTCCTCTTCCCTTTCTCTTTTTCATCACTTTCGATTTTCTTTGTTGTTGATTTGTTTGTAACTCCCGTTGTTGACCTTCTTTCCTACAAACTTGTTGTGCTTTCACAATTGTACCACTTTTTGGATGAAGTTCTTGAAGATCTCGATCTTCGAGATCACCTTTATCCGGGTCCTTCCTCACATCATAAGATTCATCCTCTGGGTTGTGTGTTCACTAGTCGTCATCTCATCCATATGTAGTAATTATCCCCGCAATTATAAACACATAGAAATTAATATATAGGTACAAGTTAAAAAAAATAACAAATTGATTAAGGACCAACAATAATGGAATATCGGAAATCGTGGGCACTTAGCGGGCAAAGAGCAGCCCAAGAATAGGCTGCCGCGCCAGAGAGGCGCTTGCTGCCGCGCCAGAGGCAGCTTTGCCGCCGTTGCCGTGGGGGATGTGCAAGGGGGGGGAAGTAGCTAGGGGTTGGACGGGGGGAGCGGGGGCGTGCAGGGGGGGGAAGCGGGAGGCTCGAAATATATAAAAAGACATAAATCTACTAAAATATATAGGCCTAAAATGGTATTTATTTTCCCGAAATCCAACCATCAACAAAGTAGATCGTATAAATCTACTTAATAGCAACATTTTAGGTTATAAGATCATATTTCACAACAAATTGGATTACCATGACTCGAAATACACGAAAATGACATGAAACGGCCGAAATAGGCTTAAAATGACGTTTACTTTCCCGAAATCCAACCATGAACAAAGTAGCACCTATAAACCTACTTCGTAGTCGTATTTTATGCAATATTATTACATTCAACAAGAAATTGGAGTCACATGACTCGAAATAAACGAAAATGACATGAAACGGACGAAATAGGCCTAAAATGACCCTTACTTTCCCAAAATCCAACCAACAACAAAGTAGCACCTATTAACCTACTTAGTAGTCGTATTTTATGCAATATTATCACATTCAACAAGAAATTGGAGTCACATGACTCGAAATACACGAAAATGACATGAAACGGCCGAAATAGGCTTAAAATGACGTTTACTTTCCCGAAATCCAACCATGAACAAAGTAGCACCTATAAATCTACTTAGTAGTCGTATTTTATGCAATATTATCACATTCAACAAGAAATTGGAGTCACATGACTCGAAATACACGAAAATGACATGAAACGGCCGAAATAACCTTAAAATGATGTTTACTTTCCCGAAATCCAACCAACAACAAAGTAGCACCTATAAATCTACGTAATAGTCGTATTTTTGGCTATATTATCATATTCAACAAGAAAATTGAGTCACATGACTCGAAATATATGAAAATGACATGAAATGGACGAAATAGAGTTAAACCTGAGTATATGTCTCATGATTTGTTGACCTTCCGCCGTTTCTTAGGAGTTTCAACATGTATCCCTTCCGTGTGATCAACACGCATATAGTTCTCGAACATATTTACATCATCTTCCACGCTATTTTCGGGATAGGTAAAAGTTGGGATGTCCTCAAATGCATCATACTCTTCCTCATCCTCAACATCACCGATGCCCGTAATACTCCTTTTGCCGTGTACAACAATTGACCACTTATTATCGCCAGGATCGCTTACATAGAATACTTGTTTAGCTTGTGATGCAAGTACAAATGGCTCTTCGGTTCACGTAGACGACCCATGTCCACAAGAGTGAATCCGCAAGGATCATCTTTTTTACGCAACGTCGATTATCATCAACCCAATTGCAACAAAAGAGACAAATATGAAAAGCCGAGTAGTCAAGCTCCCATATTTCTTGAATTCGCCCATAATAGTTGGTGGCAAGCAAGAACGGAAGACTTATCTTTCGAGCTTGCGTATTGTGTAGATGACGCCACAAGTGAAACACCACTATTCCGTCGCGATGTCGACTTAAGATCTTGACGTTCGAGTCCAAAACGTATACCCGTTAATATCATAACCCTCATAAGAGTGTACTGATTCACGGGGACCAAATGCTAACCACTTGACTCGTTTTGAAACATTTTCATCTAAATCATCCACTACTCGATGATGAAACCAATCAATGAACGTCTTATTATGCATTTGCGTCAATGCCCTTATTCCTTTTCCGGGGTTGCTAACACGTAATTCCTCCATATGCTCATTTAAATAAGGATGGACAAATGCCCACGTGATGCAACACAAATAAGTGAGCTTGTGCACGCTTGTCGACGTAAGGTGAGATCAATTTTGAGCCAATTGTACCCTTGCCCTCGAGTCTGCCCTCGTGTCGAGATATCGGAACGCCAATAGGATCAACACCAGTAACATACTCTGCCACAAAATTACCGACCTCTTCGACCCACAATCCCTTGAATAATGCTACCTTCGGTTGTGCAAGATTTCGAACTTTATCCTTCAAAGTACCCATATATCTCTCAAAAGGATAGCACCACCTCAAAAACACCTGGACCACACAACTTAATTTCTCGAACTAGGTGGACAATGAGATGCACCATAATGTCAAAGAATGCAGGGGGAACATCATCTCAAATTTGCATAAAGTTTCCACTATTCTAGCCTCGCAAGTCATCGAGTATCGACGGTTGTAGCACTTTCTTGCATATTGTATGAAAAAATGAACAAAGTTCTGTAATGGTGTGCCTCACATGCTTTGGAAGTATCCCACGAATTGCAATCGGTAAGAATACTTGCATCATGACATGACAATCGTGAAATTTCATACTCGATAACTTCAACTCACCATTTAAGGTAACAAATCGCTTCATATTCGATGAGTACCCAGTTGGAACCTTAATACCATACAATGACTCGCAAAAAATCCGTTTCTCGCCTTTCGACGGCAAGTAGCAAGCCGGTGGCAAATAATTCTTCTCCGAATCATCCACCTTTTTTCTTTTCCCAATTTCCTCATCAACCCCTTCCTCCACTACTTTCTTTTTCCTTCCCGCCCTTTTTTGAGCCCACAACTCCGGTCGAAGCTTATTTTTTTCCAAGTGAAGACGTGACGCTTTAACATCCTTTGTCTTACCCGAATATTCATAAGTGTCGCAAGAATAGCATCACAAACATTCTTCTCAATGTGCATGACATCCAAACAATGTCTGACTTTTAAATCTTTCCAATATGGGAGTTTCCAAAAAATAGACTCCTTTTTCCATAATCCTGTAGTTCCATCAACTTCATTCGCAGGTTTACCATAGATCGTTTCAATGCCCTTAACGTGATTATAAACTTCAGCATCAGCTAATGGTCTACGAGCAACTTCCTCTTCAACCGTCCCATCGAAGGCCTTTTTCTTAAATCGATAGGGATGGTCGCGTCTAAGGAGCCTTCGTGTGCGCATATAGACATGTTTGCGGCCTTTAATGTGTGTAGACTTCATGTCATCTATACAAATCGGGCACGGTTTTTTTCCTTTGGTCTTATACCCGCATAAGTTCCCATAAGCCGGAAAGTCGTTCATTGTACGAAAAGCATGGCACGTAGAGTGAACATCTCATTAGCATACGCATCAAATACCGACACTCCTTCGTTCCACATCTTCCGTAAATCTTCAATAAGTGGTCAAGGTATACATCTATGTCATTTCCAGGTTGTTTCGGCCCCGATATGAGAAGCGACAACATGATGTACTTCGTTTCATGCACAACCAAGGAGGCAAGTTATAAATCACTAAAACTACCGGCCATGTACTATACCGAGAACTAAGATTGCCAAAGGGATTCATGCCATCCGTACATAATCCAAGCCTCAAATTCCTATCCTCGTTACCAAACGGCTTATGCACCCTATTGATACTTTTCCACTCGGGGAATCAACTGGATGCTTCAAAGAAACCGTCTTTCTTCCTACGATCCGCATGCCACCGCATATTCTTCGCATCTTTTTTTAGTGAGAACATGCGCTTAAATCTAGGTATTATGGGAAGATACCACAACACACCTTAGCCGGTGGTCCTTCACTACCCCCGGCCCCTTCACGCCCGTACCTTGATAATCCACAACGTGGACACTCATCTAAATGCTCATACTCATTACGATAAAGCACACAATCGTTTGGACAAGCATGTATCCTTTGGTACTCTAAACCGAAAGGACACATGAGTTTCTTAGCATAATAGTTCGACTTTGGCGGATCATTTCCATCGTGGAGCATATCGCCTAAAACTTCCAACAACGACGTGAAACCGCAATCCGTCCAACCTGCTTTCGACTTAATATTGAAGAGTGTTATCACAATGGAAAGTTTGGTGTACTTCATAACCCGGATACAATGGCCTTTCGGCGACCTCGGACATTGACTCAAACATACGAGGTCGTTTGCAAGACTCGATCTTCAACCTCTTGTATCATCTCGTCTACCCGATCTCTATCATCATCCCCATATTCATCATCCCCATACTCACCATCCTCGAAATCATCACCTAATTTATCCTTCTCCTCTTCACATACATCGTTCATTATCCTACGGACTTCTTGCATATCTCCCCTCCTCACCATGCCAAACCCATACGTGGTATTGAGGCCTAAACCCACGACGAAAGACATGCTCCCTAAGCAAATGAATACTACTAACCTTGCTCACATTTCCACAATCTAAACAAGGACAATAAAAGTCGATCGCTCCGTAAGATGCTTGGTATTCTAATGCAGATTTACAAAATTCTGAGACCCCATTCACAAACTCAATCGATTCACGGCTACCATACATCCAAGTACGATCCATCTCATTCATGAAAACCTCTAATTAAACACAACCAATTATAAGTATCAATCATTTAAGCACATTCACATGCAAGATAATCACATATTGAAAACACGCACATACAAATGGAGGCTAAGAGATTCACATGTGCAAATGTATGCATGCATCCGAAGGTCCTTATCACTCCAACCCTAACCCATCCTTGGACGTTTAATCTCACTAGTGAATATATGCCAACTTTTCAATTCTAAGGAAAATCCGACAAAGATTTCCCTACAGTTCTCCAAGTACACAATGTAGATAATTGATTATCTACATATGTACACAGAGAACAATGTAGAGAAACGACAAGCCAAGACTTTCCTTAGAATTGAAAATAAGACATACATTCACCACCTAAGTGAGATCAAACGTCCAAGGACAACCCCAAACAGGGGACTATTCAAGACTTACTCCTAATGAGCAAGTCTTGAACGGGTATCTAGGCATATGATTGATGATGATGATTCATATAACTTATACATTTCATAGCTTAATTAAATTATTTTCATCCAATCTCATATCAAGAAATATAGATACACATAGATTGAATCTACATATATACACAATAAATGAAGATATATAATGAATTGTCTTTATCATAAATACATACCAATAACAACTAATATGGAGATCGATCTTTATATATACTCTGCGCTATCTCCTAGTTGATTTGCCGCTTCCAATATGCTAATATCTAATACACATAAAATCGAAAAAATTATTAGCATATAGTAAATGCAAATTGCATATTATTATAAGAAATACATTAATATATATAAATTATCATATCTTACCCACATTGAAACACATTACAACAAAATTCAAGTCATATTCCACTAGTAAAATTACAACTTAAGGAGCATATTAAGGAGCATATTGAGGTTTTTGATCAACCAAATTATCAAGTTTTCAAAGATCCCACCTCTAGAAACATATATGAAGAAAAATATCAAAGGATAGAACTATAAGATAACATAAAAATTAAAGCTTTTGACTTTCTAGGTGTGTAAAAGAAGGTTAATCTAGTGAAAAACAACATTAAATTCAGAAAATCGCAAACCTAGCTATAGGCCGACGCGGTGGTTCGGTGGTGGCTGACCCTGGGTAGTGCCGCGCGATGGCGTGAGAGGGGGTGGGTGGCGCACAGCAGTGGATGCCGCTCAGGTTGTTGGCGCACAGGTGCCTAGCTCGCGTTCAGGTGGTTGGCGCGTAACTTGGGGCGGTTTTCGCGCTCAGGTGCGTGTGGAGGAACTCGCTGGTGGCGTTTCTAACCACGGCGAGGGTGGCGCGTAGGAGAGGAGAGGGTTCTGCGTGGTGCGGTGGGGGTGGCGCATAGGAGGGTGGCGCGCAGGAGGTGGAGAGGGTGATGGCTGGGTCGTTGCTTGGAGAGGAGAGAGTGAACGAAAATATTGAGCGAGCGAGGGAAATGCAAATTAAGCGCTGCCGCCGGGCCAGAGAGTAAAAAATAAAAAAAAAGGGCTGCGGTTGTGTAGAAAACCGTAGCCCTTCCTTTAAGGGCTGCGGTTAAGGCCATAACCGCAGCCCTTACCGAACAAAGGGCTGCGGTTATGGGCTTAACCGCAACCCTTAAAGGAAGGGCTGCGATTTTCTACACAACCGCAGCCCTTTTACAACAGCAATTGACAATTTTTCCTCTACTGTCTTTGCCCTTATTATCATTGTTGTTGGTCACATGGTTCCCATTGGGTGCCTGATTATTTGCATTGGTTGGTGGTTTGGAGTAATTAGAGTTCCCTGACCCATTGAATGCATTTCCACCATTCACATTTCCATTCATAGGCTTGTATTCATAGTTCCCTTTCTTCTGACTGTTGTGGTTAACCTTATTCTTCGAATAGCACTCGTACGCTCTATGCCACATTTTCCCACATTCACGACACTCCACCTTATTACCCTCGCAATCCTTCCCAGGATGGTTGTATGGGCACTTCTTACACCTGTACACACGCTCAGGTCTGCGGTTGTTGGTGTTATTGTTGCGGTTATTGTTATCCTTGTTGGGTCCCTTATCGAATTTTCTTTGGGAGGTCTGGTTGTTCTGGTTCCCATGGTGTTTCTTTTCAAATCTTTGAACCTCGGGGTTTGAATTCTCCTTTCGCTTCTCACCTTGTTTACCTCCTTCCTCTCGTTTCCTTATTGCATATAAGTGGGCAGCTTTGCCAAAAACATGGTCCAACGAGGTGAAAATATCTCCCACCAGTCTCCCTTGCAGGTCAAGGGTGAGCCTTAATTCAAAGCGTGAGGCCTTAGGTTCCTCAGTAGGGGCACTTTCATGAGCAAATCTCATCAGTTCTATGAACTTGCGGTAATATTCCTCAACAGACAGGTTCCCTTGCTCTAGCATCATAAACTCTTGGGCTTTCTGCTTTTTGAGGTATGGTGGGTAATACTTATCCCTTAGGACTTCTTAAAAGTTTCCCACCCAAAATCAGGCTGTTTTAGGAGGTTGTCCTTAGCTTGAGTGCACCAAAAGTGGGCATCCCCTTGTAGGTAATAGCTTGCTAAGGGCACAGTCTTGTCATCAGGACAGGTGAGGGTAAAGAAAAGCTTATCAAACTCCCCAACCCAATTTTCCAATTCTTCTAGCCCCCCTTTCCCATTCAGTACTGGTGGGTTCCTACGGGCAACCTTTTCAGACAAGTTCCCATCCCGGTTATGTCCTTGGGCTAGGTTAGCTGTGATCTGCACTAAGTCACGAATCGATTGTTCGACATTCAGGGAGGTATCAGACGTGCCGCCCTGACGAACCATTCTGCGCTGAAAAATGACACAACGACAGTCTCAGTGACATACACATAGTCGTTTATTCACTTAACTACTACACATTTGCACGTTCATACAACACGTTTTTATTGCGAACAATCATTAAGTCTCTATTGACTTGCAATATAAACATCTCAAATAAGACGTTACATTAAATAATAAAGGAATGAAAATATTGTATTATTATTGAAAAGGAAAAATTCATTGTTTCTAAGGAAAACATAATATGAATAAATATAGGAATAAAAGAATGCTAATTTGCTACTTGGCATGCAAGCCTTATTAAAACTGAAATAAACAAATAAAAGGATATTCTAATCCTAATTATATATTCAAAAGAAACTAGGGACTATAATGGTGAGCTTCGTCATCTGAGTTGGGATTTTCTATTCCTTCTTCCATGTCAGCTTCATCCTCAGAAGGCTCGTCATCCTCTATAGGTTCATCTTCCTCCAGGGGTTCTTCCTCTTCTTCTATGGGCTCTTCTTCTTGGTCATTTTCCTCAATTGGATCCCCTTCAGCAAGCTCATTTTCATTAGGATCTCCCTCTTCCTCATTTTCTAAGTCAAGTATTGGTCAACATGATCTTCCTCAATCACTGTGATGAATGTCCTATTATTCCCTTCATCATCGAAAATGTAGGTAAATGGCTCTAAGGTTTCGACGCTATATGGTAGTCCTCGGGTATGAACTCATCCTCAAAAGTTTGGTACCTAGCTCTTTTTGCAGCTCTAGGTGACGTTTGTGGCTCAGTTTTAACTCTAGGGTTCTCATAATTCACATCTACAACCTTAGTTCCCGAGCTTTCCCCCACATGATAGGTTCCTTTAACTGGAGGTGATGAGGTAGAGGGCTCCCAACTTCTTTTCTCACGAATTCTCCATTCATTTTCACAGTATTTAAGATCAGTGATGAAATGCCCTACAGTAGGAAGGTATTGGTTCCAGTAAGTGTTTGGTTGCATTAAAACCTCCATTTTCTGACCATATATCCCCATATCTATGGTGTACGAAAAGGTAGGGTTCCTCCTTAGGGACGCATCAGCAAAGATAAAGTATATTTTCTCCATTTCAGCTTCTTAGTCTAGTATCTCCTCGTAAGGTCCTATACTCCATAGCAGCTTTCATCTTATAGGCCCAGATGTCCCAATCTTCCGCTATTCGGTATTTCATTAGGTATTCCTTAGGATCTATGTCGTAAACCATCTGCGAAATTAAATAAAGAAAATAGTCTAAGTTTTTGTGAAGTAAAGGTTTTTAAGTATACATTATATATAAACATATATAAGAGGTAAAATGATTATTTTTAATTTTAGGACTCCTTAAAGAGGTTCAAAATATTTACAACAATTAGATGGTTCTTTCCTAAAATATTCGAAATAAGATTTTAGTTCAATACCTTTTTGAAACATCCTTGGAATATTATACTACTTCGAAATTTTAGGGAATAAAACATTTCAATATCTAACTTAGTGCTTCTATAAAATATTACTATATATGCACCTATCCTTGTACATCCTCCTAAACTATTCATACTTCGAATATTTCAAAGAACCTTTCACAAATTCAATCAAGCAACCAACACAACATTTCATATAATCAGAACATCTGATTCATTCCACAATAGTTGCATACTTCCTAATAACATATAGACAAGTAAGGCAAGAAAAGGGAATACAAATAAAATCATTCCTATGATTTAATGCACGTAAAAGTAAACTATATGCTCTTATCCCATACTGCCCATTTTTTAAAATCTTTTTAAATATCTTTAAAATAGGAACTTTTGGCTCTGACGACCAGTTTTGTAACACCCCCAAAATTCATACACGTCTAAACTACGTTGCATCGACTTTGGGAGTGTTACCGCCACGGTGAAACGCAAGGCTTATTAAAATTAAAACATTAACTTATTCTCTACTATGAAAACTAAATTGCAGCGGAAATAAAATGTAAACTTAACTACAACTCGGGAATCACCATTAACCCCTTTTATTTAAACCATTAACTAAGTGAATCATAAAAAAACTCTAGAATGTTCAACCAAAATACTTTAAAAGTTTATAAACCATTGAATATCCCCCGTATGCCCAAACTCATGCAGCATCACCATCATACCTAATCTGCTCCCCATTGAAACATCAATGGTTCATCACAGGTCAACAAACAACACAAATAACAAACAATCAGCTATGCTGAGTACGTACATAATCAATTACATAATACACTAAGCATAATCAGAATAATAATAACAATTCCTAAACATGATTATACAAAAACATTAAATTCCGTTTTTACAATTTATTTGGCATCGAACGGGCACCGTCATCTTTCTAGAATCATACGTGCTACTTAATCCTTAATAGACAACTTGGTCTATTAGATGAAATGCAAATACGGTTTCGTTCCATTCCACATCCATCACCTTAGTATGCATACCCCCAAGATCGTACGGAACCTTCCGCCTACTTGAGTTATCAAAATTTATAAGGACACTACTATCGTCACAGTAGGCCTGCGTAGGAGTGTAGAACAAGTCCCACGCTCCCCCATTGTTCATTACTTGTAGGGATTCCAACTACAAGTTTATCGCCAAAATCCTTCTTAGTGATATTCATTCATATAACATTAAACATATAATCATTTAATTTTCCTTCTTAGGTACATTGCTTAATTCTTTAGTTTAAGCAACTTCTTGTAACATCCTTGCTACAACAATAAATCATAGGATTCCAATCCAATTCTCATTTCATGCTTGTGATACGATAGAATTACGCATACCAACAATAATGCATTCCAACTCACAAGTCATACAACAAGGAAATACATACAAATTTCCAATTGATTTCATGTTACCAAACAATCTCATCAATCATAACCAACAATAGTTCCCTATCATGATTCTAGGTTCCAATGATAGAATTCATAGCCTAAACATGATACTAACATATCCAATTGAACTAGTACGCGTACGTACCTTGTAACGGAGAATCTTCACTGACTACTTAAAACGTTCCGCTTATGAAATTGGGACCTAATCGAATAATAAAAGTATTTCAGTGCTAAGTCCCCGATATTATTAAAATAAAAATCAGCTTATCTAACTATGTAACACTAGGGGAGAAAAAAGGAAGGGCTGCGCTACAAGGGCTGCGTTTTTCGGAAAACGCAGCCCTTCGTGTATGAAGGGCTGCGGTTTTCAAGTAAAGCGCAGCCTTTTTAGTGAAGGGCTGCGGTTAGCCCAAAAACGCAGCCCTTCGTTACACGAAGGGCTGTGGTTTTGGGCTAATCGCAACCCTTAATGGGTTGGGCTTTTAATTTAATGGTGCGCGCACAAAGATAAGAGGCCAGGGATTTAGGGTTCCCTTTCCTCTCGCTCTCTCACTCAACCCGTCTCTCTCTCAAACAAACCGTCTCTCTCCACTCATCTTGTCTCTCTCTCAACGCCGTCGCACAAAGAGGGGATCCACCAGCCCTCTCCTCCTCGTCGCTCACGTCGCTCACCATCACGTCGCTCTCGTCGCGCGCACCAACGCCGCCGGAATCTTCTTCGACATGCCTTCGTCGTCGCTGCCCATATCTCGTCGTTTCGCTCTCGTCACGCGCACCAACGTTGCCGGAATTTTTGAAGTCACCAACCAACCTCCTCAATTAGCAATGGCACGAATCCAATCATTGAAGTCACGACCATTGGAGAGAGACGAGAGTTTCATCACCGAAATTACTGAATTAAATATGATCGAAATCAATTTTGGTGAAAAAAAATCAAGAGATAAAAATGTGGAGAAGTTTCACTTGGCTCACCGGAGCCGTGATTATGCTCGCTGGAGGAGAGAGAAAGATTGAGCAGGAGGCGAAGCTGCGGCAAGATCTTCAATAATTGCCGAAGGTTTTTTTTATTTTATTTTATTTCATTTTGTGAGGTTTGATTTGTCATTGTTTTGGAATTTTTGGTTAACGTCGCCCAGATCTTCGATTAATCTAGGGCTGTGTTTAGGTTAATTTTAGGTTATTCATTCGTTAGGGACCCTATTTTGATCGAATCTTACTGATTTATTCATTAGGATTTATGTAATCTCTTGTTGAATTTCTGTAAATATAATACTATTTGTGATTGATTTGAATACGTTTGATGAATAAATTATTTAGATATGGATGATGAGATAAGGTTTGAAGATTGGTAAATGAATGTTCTGTTCTGTTCTTCGGAGTTAGGTCGATTTGTCCGTATGAAGAACATTCAATATCTTCTTGATTTGTGTTTTTGTTTAAATATTTTACCTAAATCCAGGTTTAGTTTTACTGGGTTAGCGTATTGGATTCTGTTGTTTCGTTTCCAGAAGATTCACCAATTTTTTTTTTTTAGGGTCACAAGGGCTGCGGTTATGGTCAAAACCGCAGCCCTTTGTACAAAGAAGGGCTGCGTTTTAGGCCCAAAACCGCAGCCTTTCCAATATGGAAGGGTCAGTTTTTTAAGCCTAAACCGCAGCCCTTCTAGAAGTGCGGTTTAAAACGGGAACGCAGCCCTTCACTAAATAGTGAAGGGCAGCTACGGAAAGGGCTGCTGGCCAAAAACGCAGCCCTTATGGCTGTTTTGACCGCAGCCCTTCCGTTTTTTTCCACTAGTGTAAGATATGATGTTTTGAATATTAAAAAAAATCAAACTTGTTGTTTAAACTTTCTTTTCATAAACTTTATTGAAACTAACATATTTAGGACTTTAATAATATGCTTGTAAATCTGATTTCCTGTAACTTATAACATGTTTTGTTTACAACAACAAAACTTAAACAATTATATATATACAAGTATAATAAAAATCAGATTTGAGAAATAAAATTATCATAAGAACTAAACCATAATTATAAATCTGATTTCTATACTTTATTCTATACTTTATTTATATTACAACTTAATCCAAGATACATAAGAATTATAAAAATCAGATTATATAAATTAATTTAAAGAAGAAAAGAGGGTGGATAACCACCGGAGACCACCGGCGACCGACGACGACGCCGACCACCACTCGAGCCTCTAACTGGTCGACGACCTGCTGCAAGAAGCTCGGCTGACCGGCGCGACACAACCACACTCGAACGAACCCAGCCACTCGAACAAAAACCCGCACAACCACGCGGACCACGCGAAGCCTCGCACACAGCGTTCACACAACACACTCGAGCCACACACAACGCTCGACTCGCACACACAGCACACTCGTCGACCACTCGCACGACTCCCTCGACGCTCGCACCCTTCGCTCGCACACAACACACACCGCACAGCCTCACACAGATGCTCGCACCCTCGGCTTGCCTCGACCGCACACACACGCAGCCTTGCACAGCCCACTCGAAGACTGACGAAACTCGGGGGGAGGGGAGAAGAAGAGTGACGAGGGAGAAGAAGAGTGGAACGCATGAGGAGAAGAGAAGGAGAGAGAAAATCTTTGAGGGAGGAGACGAAAGAAACGACTGATTAGAACTTAGGGTTTTGTTTTTCTTTTTCTTTTTTTTTTCTTCTCTCCTATTTATAGCATGTGAAACCTTGGTTTAATAGGATTTGTTTCCAAATCAAATTCTGATTGATTATTTTATTTATTTGGAAAATAAAACAAACCGAATTAAAATATAATTAGGTACAAAAAGTAGGTTGTATATTTGAATTATAACTGTAGGCTTACCCAAACTATATTTTTTTCTGTAAATAATATTAAAGTACTCTCAACTTTATTCTTTATATTTCCTATTTATAAGAGAATAACTCCCAAAAATACGGAGTATTACACTCAAGCCTACTCCCGTGGAATCATTTAAATTAAAGACATTAAACACGGCACTCTAACTTCCTAACAATTCTACCTACTTCCGTGGAGAACTTCATGTCCTTAAATGAAATACTCAAATCCGTCAGAACCCAACTCCCGTTGTAATCAACACAATAGAATGATAGCAATACTAATTATCCCTAATCTAGTATTATTGGAAATTGCGCAATCAATTAAGCAAGAACAAATAAACAACTAATTTGAGAATTTAAAGGAACAATCTAATATATACCGTTTTAAAGGTAATCCAAGTGCCTTAATCCTCATGTCCTTACATAGGAGTAAAATATACCTGGTATTATATCAAAACACCGAGATACGAACCCGTGAAAGCAACATAAGTTATGAAAAGGGACCCAAATATGCACAAATGCAATGTAAATGCTCTAATAAATATATGAAAATGCACCCTAATATGCAACTAAATGATGTTAGAATATGCACTTATCACCTACTATTATCGTATATCTCATAAACTAGGATTAACTACACCCATCACAAGATGAGGCAAAAAAGTCTCCCAAAAGGAGAGACGAACTTTATTAACTAATAAACGATGACTATCAATAAAAAGATGACTATCAAACCTTCATTTCACTGCCTAGCATCAAAGGTTAGGTACTAAGTTTGTGAGTGGTACTTTGATTCCAATAAAGGGTCTTAAGTTATGTAGCATCGTAGCACTGTGCTATTCTGTTGTTGTGGACTTGTGGTTGCAATTTGCAGAGTTGGGTAAGGATCTCAGATTTCGTATTCAGAACATGTACAAATTTTTCCACATGTAATTCAACTTTATATTACTCCCTTCGTCCCTAAATAGAGTGCCCATTTTTCCATTTATGTTTGTCCCAAATAGATTTCCCATTTTCTTATTTGGTATGGGTCCACCAATTAAAATATTATTTTGCTTTCAACTTTTATAATATCACCCACTTTCCCATATGACCCACATTCTCTCTCCTTAATAAATAATTCATAAAAAGTGTACCAACTTCTTATTTAATTATGATTTAATACAACTAAGGTCATACACATAATTTCTTCTTAATACTTGTGCCCAAAAGAAATGGGCACTCTATTTAGGGACGGAGGGAGTATAATGGTAAATTTGACCTCAACACCACAAACTATTACTCGGGTGCACCTAACACCCCAAATTTTGACTAGTGGCCAAAACACCACAAACTATTGCTCGAATGCTCCCAACATCCAAAATTTTGACTAGTAGTCAAAACACCACAAACTATTGGTTTGGGTGTCGTGCATGTCATATATAACGCCGGAGATACCTTTTTCGCGATACTTTTAAACGCTTCCAGGAACAATTTTGAGAATTCTTCGTGGAGAAGAATAGTTTTAGAGAGAGAAATCTTGAGATTGGCTACTAGTCACTCGCGAGAAAAGGTACCTTCGGCGTCATTTATGACACGCATTGAACCCAAGCGAATAGTTTGTGGTGTTTTGGCTACTAGTTAAAGTTTGTGGTGTTGGGTACACCCGAGCCATAGTTTGTGGTGTTTAGGCCAATTTTGTCTTAATTAATTTAAGAGAATCACTGAAGTCTCTCAATCCCTATAGATTAATTGGATGGGAATTCGGATTGATGAAACCTATCTGGAATTGACGCACTGAATACTCATGAGAGAATTGTGGTAACTTTGCTTGCATCTTAGCTATCTTTTCCCTGCTTGGATTGATCCTATGTACTTTACCTACATAAGCATATGTTAAACGAAAAAAATAAACAGGTTTTTAGGTACTCAAAATTACAATGATCTAATTGGTCTGTGACCTGATGCATATAATTGCCAACTCACAGAGTCGGGTACCTGACCTGGATCTTTCAAATTTATTAAAACATATCAGATGTTTTTTAAAGAGGATAATTGGGTCTTGACTCGAGTTTTATGGGTGGGATAAATTTGAACACCCCTAGCTAGGATGTAGACATATTGGAAAACAAGAAATCTCGTCTATTAAGAAGATCGACAAACGTAGTAAAATAGTTAACGACTTGACTTTAATTTTCTTAGGCTATTGGAAGTAGTAGATGACAAATATGTAATTCAAACACAACTTTAATTTTGAGTAGCACCTTCAAAGATTATGCCAATGAACATCTACAATAAATAAAAATGAAATTATATAAAAATGTTCGCACATTATTATTTAAATATGATGATGGTAAACACTGGTATCTTATAATTCGGTCCATATATACACCCGAGCGTACATGAAGAGGGGTACATGAAAGTGTAAGTTTGGAGTTAAGGTGTGAACCTAACGAATGTGCAAACGTCAACTTAGCATGTGTTTTATTCACCTTATAAAACACACTCTCTCCATTCTCTTTAGTTCTTCTTGTTTTGACTTGCGCATTTATCAATTCACTTATGTGACTATAAATTCATTGCATATTAGTATAAATTATAATAATTAAATATTAATAAAGTACTCATTAAGATGAATCAAATAAGACCAACATGATTATTTTTTTGTTATATATTGAGATGTGTTGTAGCCTAAAATCTACGGTTCCTCTTACGACACTTGGGGTCATCTGAGCCTTACATGTGTCCCCCCCTGATGAATAGAGGAAAAAGATCTACCCTTTGGGCTAGGCTCAGAATGGTTAAAAGGCTACTTTTCTCGCCCAAAAGGAAGCCAGAGGCCAGCCCTGTGAGGTGGCTGCATGAGAGTGGTTGATAAACCCTCTCAAATCATGGCCTGCCACGTGTCATGATCTGATTCTTCAGCCAATCAGAAGCCACTATTGTAGGGCAGATTTTAAGGTTTGCTGTCATCTTGCTATCACTATAAATACCCCTGAAATCAGGAGAAAGATCATTCAATACAAACAGTGCAAAGTTGTTTTGTACAATTACTCTCTCACTTTCTCTCTCTATCTCTACTTTCTCTTACAACTCCTAATATCTGACTTAAGCTTCGGAGGGGGAACCACCACCCAAACCTCCAGGGTAGGTCCCTTTTTGCAGGTTCGGGAGTGAAGCTCAGGCTTGGATTAGGTTGATTCAGACATTTGTTGCACAAGTCTCCAAGGAAGAACATCTAAGGGATACTAGTTTACTTGCTAGACAAGAAAGCTCAATCAGCAGCTTACTTGTTGAACAAGAGGACTAAACATTTGGCGCCGTCTGTGAGGAGACGCAACGATGACTGATTGTCAATCGTCCAACCTTGCCAGAAACCGAAGTCTTCAGGTTAATGTCGAAGACACAGTAGAACACGAGAGACCGCCTCGAGGAAGGGATAGACCCCGTCCATCGTCCAAGTTACTGGGACCAAGCCAAAGAACCTCCGTCATTCAAGAGAATCTTGAACGTCCGAGTGATCGCCGCCCATCTAGAGAACGCCTTGAATGACTTCCAGGCAAAGATGGCTGCGTAGCCGTCCAGAAACAGTCAAGAGCAATATGCCTTTTTTTTCCGCTTAACCCCGAGCCACCAGCTAACAATCCACCTCCCCCTAGGGGACGTTCCCAAGAAGATCGTCCGGCCCTAGTCGACTTTGTTCGTCCGGAACCCTCAGGAGGACGGCAAGAGGAAAGCAAACGGAGGATAATGATCGGCGAAGAAAGATGGACTCGGAACCCGGTGGTTAGGACCCGGGACCATGTTCGTCCAAGCGGGCACCGAATGGAAACAGATGCCGAGAATATCTAGAAGCAAAGAGAGCCGCTGCAATACAACGATCGACGACGGGTTCTACATCATACCCGAGAGACCCTCCTTTGAGGTTGTCGTCCGTAGGGGAGGGACGGAGTTTAAGTCACTCTCTTGTTCATCCACGACAGAGAGGACGGTGGCTCACCCCATGGTCCATAAGCGTCCATTGCTCGCAAACACGTCGTCCGATCCGTGTTAAAGGAATATCGTAAGGAGTACATACCCATTGAGGGACAGATGGGAGCCCTCCGGATTAACCGGCCCACTCCATTCTCGGCCAGGATAATGGAGGCGCCCCCTTCCCAAAGGTTAAACTCCCTACTATAGAACCTTTTGATGGAACAACAGATCCCGATGATCACTTATCCGCTTACAAACATCGATGTACGTCCAAGGAGTAGATGATGCTACTGGTGTAAGAACTTCCCAAAGAACTCGAAGGGAGTAGCTCGAAGTGGTTTAACAATCTTCCACCCAATTCGGTCGATAATTTCACTGAACTCGCTTTCTTATTCACTAGTCACTTTGTTGCCAACAAGCAAGAACAAAAAAACAAGCATGCACCTAAGCAAGGTCGTCCGTGGGACCTAAGGAGGCTCTTAGAAGTTTCGTTAAGAGATTCAACCTTGAAGCCCTTCGGATCCAAGATCTTAATCTTTGGAGTGGCCTTTGACGCCTTCATTAGGGGTCTAAGGCCAGGAAGCTTTAAGTTTGATCTGGTTAAAAAGAAAATCTCCACTCTTGCCGAAGCCTTAAGGGAAGTTGAAGCGTTTATTCACGCTACCGAAGTGTGTGCTGAGGCAAATCCCGAGTCTAAGAAGCCTGAAGAGGTTGCTCAGCCAAAGAAGAGCAACCCCAAGAAGGCCGAGACTTGGGCTATAACCTCCACCACCACTTCGTCCGTAAGGAGCAAGAGGAAAGAGGGCCGAGCCATCCTCATGCAATCCTATTGAATTTAACAAGGACCAATACTCCATTCTCATGGAGATTAAGGATCAATATGAGTTGAAGGCCCCAACTTGAGATGAAAACCCCTTATAGAAATAGGGATAAGAGCAAGTATTGCCACTTCCACAAGGATTGCGGTCACGAAACTAATGAATGTAAGCACCTCAAGAAGGCTTTGGAGGAGCTAGCTCGAAAGGGAAAGATGAACTCCTATATGCCTCAAGGGGGAAGGAAGTTTCAAAGGAAAGACAATTGGCAGACTAAGAAGAAGGAGAGTGAGAGAACAGACGAGGATGTTGTTCTCGTAATTTTCGGAGGGTTTGCTGCCGGAGGACCAACCAATAGAGGACACAAAAACTACCTTAGAGAGCTTGGCCAAGTTTTGTTAGCTGATCAGACAAAGGCTGAGCCCTTCCCAAGGGTGGTAGTTAGTGAGCAAGATCGGGGCAGGTTGAGGACTCCCCATGATGATCCTTTGGTTGTAGAAATGAAAATAGCAAACTTGAGAGTAAGAAGAATTCTGATCGACACTGGAAGCTCGACGAACATCATCAGTGCTGACTGCATGTCCAGATTAAAATTTGATGAGAAGAACTTGGTTCCCGTTCACCACCCCATCATAGGGTTTGGGGGAGGAGTCATTCACCCAATGGGAACTGTTGCTTTGCCCGTTCGAGTGGGAGAAAAGGATGCCGCTAGAACTCTGTTTATCAAGTTCTTGGTAGTCCGAGATTTGACAGCCTACAATGTCATTCTTGGAAGACCAACTCTGAATCACGTCAAAGCCGTAATAGTAACTCACCTGATGTTGATGAAGTATGAGTTTGATGATGGCCAGATTGGCTCATTATATGGGGACCAGCAGGTGGCTAGGGAGTGTTATCTGACTACCCTCAAGCCGTCATCATGGAAGATATGCAATGAAGATCAGACGAAGGTTGCTGGTGAAAGGAAAACGTCTGAAATAGAGAAAGATAAGACGAAGGTGGTTAGCGAGAGGAAAACGTCCGGGATAGTCAAGGACCAATTGACCTCATTGAAGATGGCCATTGAGAGCCCTCAGACGCCTCTCGCTCCCTCAAGGAAGGCGTCTGAGCATCTTCCCAGCAAGAAGAGAAAATATGAAATCATCAAGGAAGAGCCTCCCTTGCCTGAAGAAGTGATGGCCATCATGGGACTAGCAATAGAGCGCCCGTAATCCGCCGAGGCCCCAGAAGATGTCTGTCTGGATGAGGCTCGTCCAGAACGAACCTTGAAAATTGGTTCTTCGCTCTCTTTGGGTTTGAGGAGCCTCTTAATCAGCTTGCTGAAAGAATTTCAAGACGTGTTTGCCTATTGTGTTGAAGAAATGCCTGGAATTGATCCAGAGGTAGCCGTCCATCGGCTAAATGTTGATCCAAAATTAAAGCCAGTCCTTCAGAAGAAAAGACATTTGGGGCCGGCCAGGAATCAATCGGTCGACCAGGAAGTTCAGAAGTTGTTGGAGTCAAAATTCATCAAAGAGACTTATTATCCAGAATGGATAGCAAATGTGGTCATGGTGCCCAAGCCCAATGGCACCTGGAGGATGTGTGTAGACTATACCGATCTCAACAAGGCTTGTCCCAAGGACAGCTTCCCGCTGCCGAAGTTGGATCGTCTAGTGGACTCCACAACCGGCCACGCTTTACTAAGCTTCATGGACGCCTATTCAGGTTTCCATCAAATTCCCATGTGGCCAGAGGATCAGGACAAAACGTCCTTCATTACTGAAAAAGGACTGTATGGCTGGTTGAGAATGCCATTTGGTCTGCGTAATGCTCCGGCCACATTCCAAAGATTGATCAATGCTGTTTTTCAGCCACAGTTGGGAAGGAACATGGAAGCGTATATTGATGATATGATAGTCAAGAGCCGTCAAGAAGAAAGTCATGTGGGTGATTTGAGAGAAACTTTTGAAACTCTCAGAAATACAAGTTAAAGCCGAATCCCAAAGAAATGTGTCTTTGGGGTTTTGTCAGGGAAGTTCCTAGGCTTCTTGGTAGACCAGAGGGGAATTGAAGCAAATCCCGAGAAGATACAAGCTATTTTAGATATGAAGTCTCCGTCAAAGGTAAAGGAAGTTCAGAGACTGACGGGTTGCTTGGCTGCCCTTGGACGTTTCTTGTCTAAGTCAGGCGACAAGTGCCATCACTTCTTCGCCACAATTAAGAAGAAAGCTAAGTTTGAGTGGACAGATGAGGCGGAGCAAGCACTACAACAGGTCAAGGACCACCTTCGGCAGCTGCCTAGGTTGGTCAGCCCAGCTGAGGGGGAGAAGCTGTTTGTATATTTGGTCGTGTCCGCTCAAGCTGTGAGTGCCGTTCTGCTGGCCGAAAGAGAATCCGTGCAAGTCCCAATATATTTCGTCAGTCACGTACTCAAAGACGCGGAAAATAGGTACACTCCAGTTGAGAAGTTTGGATTGGCCCTCGTCATGGCCAGCAAAAAGTTAAGGCCTTACTTCTTGGCACACAGTTTAATCGTCTACACTGATCAACCTTTGAAGCAAGTTCTGCAGAAGATGGAAGCCGCTGGGCGAATGCTAAAATGGGCAGTTGAGCTCAACATGTTTGATATATCGTTTGAACCAAGGAAAGCCATTAAGGGGCAAGCCTTGGCAGACTTTATAGTTGAGCTTACTCGGCCAACTATAGAGCCAATATCTGATCCAGCTAAAGGAAGGAAGCATTGGACGCTCATGGTCGATGGATCGTCCACAGTCAATGGATGTGGGGCAGGAATCATTTGTCAATCTCCCGAAGGGGACAAGTTTGAATATGCATTAAGATTCCAATTCAAAGCGTCCAATAACGAAGCTGAATATGAAGCACTCTTAGCTGGAATCAAAATGTGCAAGGCGGCTGTAGCTGTAGAGATTGAGGCCAAATCGGACTCTCTCTTAGTTGTCAGTCAGGTCAATGGAGATTTTGAATGCAAAGAAGCATCAATGAGCAAATACATGCGACTGATCAAGGATGAGATTGAGCCATTAAAACGATTTGTTCTCGACCAAGTGCCAAGGTCAGAAAATCATCAAGCAGATGCTCTCTCTAAATTGGCTAGCTCGGCTGAAGGAGATGTGCCAAGAAAAGTTTTTTGGGAAGTCAAACCCAAAAAGAGCATTGACCAAGAGCAGATTATGTTTCTTAGTCGAGGAGCAGTCTGGATGGAGCCGATCATAGAATACAAGAAGACGGGGCGATTGCCTTCTGACCCTGTAGAGGCCAAGTATGTGAAGGCTAGAGACAAGTGGTTTGAACTATGGGATGAGACCCTTTACAAGAAATCATTCAACCGTCCTCTCCTCAAGTGCATCACCAGAGAAGATGGCCTAGAAGTTTTGAAGGAACTCCATGAGGGAGCTTGTGCATCGCACATTGGGGGAAGAGCATTAGGAGAAAAGGCTTTAAGGACGGGGTACTACTGGCCTACCTTGAAGGAAGACGCCCTCGTCTATGCAAAAAAGTGCGATAGTTGTCAGAAACATGGAAATCTGCATCAGAAGCCGTCCAACTACCTAAGCCCCATTTTGTTCCCCCTGCCTTTTGCCAAATGGGGCATGGACATATTAGGACCTTTTTCGGTGGCAGCTGGGCAAAAGAAGTTTGTGGTAGTAGCAGTGGACTATTTCACTAAATGGATAGAGGCTGAAGCCATGCGAGGAATAACAATAAACGACGTCAAGGGCTTCATCTGGAAAAACATTATAACTCGTTTTGGCATGCCTCGGTCCATCGTCTTTGATAATGGTCCACGATTCGAAACGCCTAAGCCGAAAGATTGGTTGTCGAAAAGAGAAATCAAAGCTCACTTTACGGCGAGCCGCCCACCCGCAAGCCAATGGACAAGTCGAGTCCTTCAACAAGATTCTATCAAATGGAATCAAGAGGAAGCCGGAAAACGCCAAGGGACAATGGGTTGAAGAGCCGCAATTAGTGTTATGGTCCATTAGAACAATCGCTAAGAATTCAACGGGCGAGACGCCTTTCATGTTAGTCTATGGCACCGAAGCCGTCTTGCCCATTGAGATTGATGAACCCACCCTCGCGAGTCATGTTGTACACCGAAGATGTCAACTGGCCGCATTACGCACGCTTTGGACCAAGTACCAGAAGTCAGGGGCAATGCCTTACTGAGAATGCAATTGTACAAGTTGAGAATGACTCGGGAGTTTAACAAAAGAGTTGTTAGACGACCACTCAAGGTGGGGGATCTTGTTCTAAGAAAAATGGAGGCGGTTGGACGAGCTAAGGAGCTAGGGAAGCTAACACCAAACTCGGGAAGGACCTTATCCGATTATCCAAGAGCCGCGCAGTGGGGACTTTTCGTCTCCAAGCTCTAGATGGACGACCTATACAAACGTACTTGGAATTCAGATAATTTGAAGAAGTACCACGTTTAACTCAATCGTCGTTAGGAATCCAGCTGAAAGTTGTAGTAAGTCCAATGTGCCACGACACAGACTAAAAAAAGAATTGTATACATGTATCTTGGCACTTTGTCAAGCAAAATTCATATAATACAATTCCTACTATCTTACCGTAAGTATTTTCATGTTTATTTTCACCAAGTTGGTTCACTTTGGGGCATTAAATCAGTTATTAGTGTAAAAGTGACAATAACTTGGAACAAAAATACTCATTTCTATGCCGAACATCACTCCCTC
The DNA here is from genome assembly GCA_947648045.1 of Beta corolliflora. Taxonomy (NCBI): domain Eukaryota; kingdom Viridiplantae; phylum Streptophyta; class Magnoliopsida; order Caryophyllales; family Amaranthaceae; genus Beta; species Beta corolliflora. Next base: position 325,805 of record CANSZD010002974.1, on the reverse strand, counting down.
GAAGAGACCGGCCAAAAGTATAACGACCTAAAGGTTGATAACATACATTGGCAATCAATTTGACAAAATCTCTAGTAAGAGAAACGTCAAAGTCTCTAAGAGAAAGCTGACCAGACATAAGCCCTTGGTAAAGGATACTTATTTTCAAATATACGGGCAGCTAAGTAGTAAAGACCCAGTAAGGGATCGCTACTTTCGGACGAGTATTGCTCGCTCAAGGAAGGCGGCTAGGCAATTGTTAGACCATGTCTCTAAAGCTCGTCCTTGGCAATTTCAAAGGGGCTTGGCCAAAGTTGGTCGCTTTCCTTCTTAGACTATGGCTCGTCCATCATATATGGTTGAGCTTAGCCCAAGAAGGGGGGGATGAGACAGGCCTATAGGACGAGCTAAAGAGAGAAGGTCGTCTGAAAAACCAGGACAAATCATAAATGCCTTTGAGATATTTTGATACTACAGGACGAGTGTTACCAACTCAAGAAAAACTGCTAAAGTGTGGCTCGTTTAAAAGGAGAAGACCATCTAAAGTTCCAGGACGATCCTCTATAAGCACTTGGGCACTTTTTGAGAAATTTGTAATCGTCCAAGGGCAAGGATCAGAAGTGGCATGCGCAGTTCAATTAAATATCGTAGACCGTCCAAAAAGTTCAGGACGAGTCACTTCTTTTGGATGCATTTTCGGTCGTCTAAAGGCAAGCACGTTGTTATTTCCTTAAACATCTGTGATGATCGTCCAACATTCAGGACGAAGCTCATTCAATACTTAGTCAAATTGGAATTCAGAAAGATAAAAGACAGGCAATTGACAAAAAATCTCCTTCATATATGATTGATCAAGAATTACAACCTAAGAGCTGAAGAGTTTAAGGTACAGCGGCAAACAAGCCAAGAAACGTGAAAATAAACCTAAAATTAGGCTTCGTCTTCGTAGCGAGTTTCTTGGTCGTCTTCCGGGTTCTCCTCGCCCGCAGCCTTCGTCGTCCGACTCCAAAAACTCCGGAGGTTCCTCGGCACAAACCATAGCACGATGAACGCCCGCCGATACTCCGACGACGCACGAAGCCGGGGACCTCATCGCCTTCCGTCAAGCATCTCAAAGGCCTTGACGGCCCAAACTTTTTAGGACTTTTCAACAACTTGAGCCAATCCTTCCTTGGCATCGCAAAAAGCTTCGAGCTGCCTCCCTTTCCCGGACGGGTAGTCTTCACCCTTAGGAGAATGTTCTCCCTTCTCAACTCAAAGCCCGGCAAGGAGAACAACATCTCTTTCACCCTTCACCAAGAGAAACAAAGATCAATAACCATCTTCAAATGGTCCAGCTCCTTGTACGGGTCTTGGATGGTAACAAGATAGTTCTTGTTCTCGGACTCCAAGTTAGGCGACCTCTTCTCCAAAGCATCCAAAGATTGACGATGAAGGGTATTAACCATCTCAATGTCATGGATGGCCTTATCGCCTGCCGTTGTAGCCAGGTGGACGAGATGCTTATTCTCTTTTCTCAGCTCCCTCACCCACTCTTCGATAAGCATGCTGCGAGCAAAAAAGCCGGGACAAGAAAAAACATATCAAGTCATTAGACGAGTTACAAAAACAACAAATTTTGAACAAGTATAAAACAAAACCTAGAGAAATTATACCTCGGCGGTGAGGGACATGTAGCCCACATGCCGGCAGATGCTCCCCTTAACCCTTTGATGTAGGATTCGGGTAGCACTTGAAGAGCTCCCCGCTAAGCCGATCTTTTTCTCCCTTAGACATTTTGGCAAAAGCAGGAGAAGACTCCTCGTCCGAGTCTATGGTAGTAGGAGCTGGGGGTATAGCGGGGCCTTTGCCCTTATCTGAAAGAGGGGGAGAGTCAGTTATCTGGATGCGAAAAACGATGGCTTGTCTATTGGACGGACTCATAGACCGTCCGCCGACCCGCACCGCCCTAACTCTATTCGGATAATACGACTCACCGGACGAGATGGAAGCCGATCTAACAAACGCGGCATACACGACACTAGCTTTGCCACCGAACCACCGGGCCGGGGTAGTTCTCGGCAGCCCGCCTCGAGCCCCGGAACAACCAAAGCCAAGGCCGACTCCGGCTCGACTTCCGCCTAAGTCGAGGGCAAAACGTCCAACTGACCAGTGGGGTCAGAACTCTTCTCCCACTCGGCAGGAACAGTAGCAGAAGGTCCCACTTTCAGGACTTTATCTTTAGGGGGAGGCATGCCCTTCTCCCCAGCTTCACCAGCAGGAGTCGACTTCTCTGCCCTCTTCCTTGTAAAGCCCTTAGGCTTTTTCGCTGAAGGTTGGTCCGTTACCGCGGTAGGCCTCTTCTTGGACGAGGACGACTTCCCAGGGGGAAGTTTGTTCGTAGGAGCATTTTTCTGCAAAAAATAAACAAGTTATCATACTGGTCGTCCCAAGGGCAAAAGTTCAAACAAAAAATTACAATGTCTCAGACGAAAATCACCCAAAGAAGGAAGACGTCCTATAATGGACACCTCCATTCCTCAGGGGACCTCGTCCGAAAAAAAAATAAAAAAAAAAAATTTCCGAATGCAGAAGAAGCCGATACAAAGTAGGAAGCCGTCCCAAAATTGGACGGGCTAAAATCAATTCTTCGTCCTGTTTCAGAACTTGAAACCCTTCAGACGAGCTTTTCTTCTTCGGGTTATCCTCGTCCAGGGAAAGGTACAATTACTTGGACGAGTTCCAATGGTACTCGTCCAAAGACATTCAGCCTTTCAGACGAGAATGACCCAAAGAAGGTGGCCGTCCAAGCATGGACGCTTTCCTTCTTCGGGTTATCCTCGTCCAGGGAAAGGTACAATTACTTGGACGAGTTCCAATGGTACTCGTCCAAGGACATTCAGCCTTTCATACGAGAGTGGCCCAAAGAAGGTGACCGTCCAAGCATGGACGCTTTCCTTCTTCGGGCCATCCTCGTCCAGAGAAAGTTACGATTACTTGGACGAGTCCAAATAGTACTCGTCCAAAGATATTCAGAATCTCAGACGAGAATGTCCCAAAGGTGAACGTCCATGCTTGGACGTTTTCCTTCTTTGGGTAATTCTCGTCCAAAGATTGGATGTCAATTCCGGACGAGCTAGAATGATCCTCGTCTAAAAAAAAAAAAAAAAAAAAGACGTATATAAATAATTTACCGTGTCTCAAACTCTCTTTTCGGCACTACTTTTGGCATATTCCTTCCATAGATTGTCCGTGAATTTAGACATGCTTATATCTCCCGTCCAAGAAGCCTTGAGACGTGTTCGGCCGAGTCTCGCGGTAAAAAGAAAAAAATTGGTTAGTCTAATGAATTATGGACGAAGAGTTTTACTTGGGGATTTTGAATATATACCTTTATCATTGGCCAACCGCAACCCGGCGGCCACCAAGAAGTCGTCTTGGTAAAACATTTCTTTAAAGGGTATCCAGTTAGATGGTCCCTTAAAAGATTGATGGCCGGCCCGGAGTACTCCTTTACTCGAAGTACTCCACCACTTCTTCGTCGAAGCTATCCTCCAGTCCGGGGCCAGATCGCTTCCGCCCGTGTTCGTGACGGACCGATTATAGAATCTATAGCTCTCAGTGGCCGAATCATTGGCCGCCTTTAAGAAGATGAAGTCGGGCTTCCAGTCGGGCTTCCAGTCGTGCATTTTCGATGGCTTTCCCCAAGCCGTCATGAAGCCGGGATCTGTTGCGGATGCTTAGCCAAGCCCCGTCCACGGCCCCGGGTACCTTGGCCGCATAGTGGATGTGAGTGATGGCTTTAATGGAAAGGGGCTAAGCCGCGCTCACACGACGGCAATGAACGTCAAGACGTTGTGCCAAGCGTTTGGAGCCACCGATTATGGCCGATGTGGTAGAACTGGCAAGATTTGTTCTACGAATTCATGGAGAGGGAATCTCAATCCCGCGTCCAAGGCCAGTTTGTAGACGGCGAAATGATTCCTGGGAGCGCCCAGGATCGTCACGTCTTTATTCGGAATAACAAAGGAGAAGTCCGGCATGGGCATATGGGACAACAAATAGTTAGGGTCTGGTCCAATTTTCTCCAACCATTTGCGGTTGACCAAAATAAAGCCGGGGTCAGAGAGGGGACCTAGACGCCTTCTAATTTCCGACGAGGTAGTAGAAGCCTCGTCTGATTCTTCGGCATTATCGTACTCGAGTGGTGTTATCATCTTCGCCGGTTTCCTCCATGTTGGTCTCCCGCCGTAAGGACCCGCCTCGTGGCTTATTTCGATTCCTAAAAATGGTCGGGGGATGGAGGTCCGTCCAAAGGTCCAGCACTCTGAACCTCCCTTGCCCCGTCTGGTACACGGGATTATTACTCTTCGTCTTAGACGGGCAGTTTGCTTGACGCGCGCCAGATTACCCTGCATAGGTAAAGACTGGGTCGTCTGACTTTCTCGGCCAAAACTATGAAAAAATATGTACTCGGCCAGGAGAGGCCCAACTCTAGAATGTGCCGAAGAAGAAGTATCGGTTCTAGGGTCAAGACAAGCTCTTGGTCGGCTAGGATTGTTTGACGAAGAAGATTCCATTTTATTGCTTTTCTAAGAAAGAATAAAGAATAAAGAAGAAGGAAAAAGAAACAAAGAAACGATACCGCTAAGAACGTCCGGACGATTCTAGTGAAGAATGCCGAAGCGGGACGATCTCCCTCTCTCTCTAGAAAATTTGCGAGAGCTTCTCTCTCTAGAAAAATTCGTTCAAGGTGTGAAATGATCAAATGTTTTCACACCAAGTTTATTTATAGAGGAGAAAGAAACCAGGGAGCCTGGCCAAGAATGACCTGAGAAAGGGTACAACGGTCGGTCATGACCGGTAAAACCCAGAGAAAGGCGTGTCCTTTCATTCATTTTAAATAAAGCTACCTTGGGTTAAAAAGTCTTAACCGTCAGATGGGCCTAATGAAGCTACCTTGGGTAAAAGGGCCTTAACCGTCAGATGGGCCAACAGTGAAAACCCTTTTAGGGGCAAATGTTGTAGCCTAAAATCTACGGTTCCTCTTACGACACTTGGGGTCATCTGAGCCTTACATGTGTCCCCCCCGATGAATAGAGGAAAAAGATCTACCCTTTGGGCTAGGCTCAGAATGGTTAAAAGGCTACTTTTCTGGCCCAAAAGGAAGTCGAGGCCGCCCCGTGAGGTGGCCGCATGAGAGTGGTTGATAAACCCTCTCAAATCATGGCTTGCCACGTGTCATGATCCGATTCTTCAGCCCAATCGAAGCCACTATTGTAGGGCAGATTTTAAGGTTTGCTGTCATCTTGCTATCACTATAAATACCCCTGAAATCGGAGAAAGATCATTCAATACAAACAAGGGCAAAGTTATTCTGTACAATTACTCTCTCACTTTCTCTCTCTATCTCTACTTTCTCTTACAACTCCTGATATCTGACTTAAGCTTCGGAGGGGGAACCACCACCCAAACCTCCAGGGTGGGTCCCTTTTTGCAGGTTCGGGAGTGAAGCTCAGGCTTGGATTAGGTTGATTCAGACATTTGTTGCACAAGTCTCCATGGAAGAACATCTAAGGGATACTAGTTTACTTGCTAGACAAGAAAGCTCAATCAGCAGCTTACTTGTTGAACAAGAGGACTAAACAAGATGAATTTAGAAGATTCTATTTAATTCTAAGTTTGGATTAAGCTAAGGTGTGCCCCTAGCGAATGCGCAAATATGAACTTTACGTATTTTCTCTTCACCTTGAATAAAATAATTTTCGGTCTAATAAATTTACGTAAGTTCTAATAAGTTTTAATATAATACAAAAATTCATCATCCAGTATCTCTCCTCCATTTCTAATACCTCCACTATTTTTTCCACATTGTTCACTTCCCCCGCCCTATTATTTTCTTAGAGAGCTTCTTTGAAGAGTACTTGGATCTCGGAAAACTTTCAAGAACTGAACTTTTATAATACTCAATTTCATAATGTCAAATGAAAATCGATGGATTCATGTAGATGAGGAAGTATCAGAGATTGATGAACGTTCAATAGAGATTGAAGAGATACGAAACTTAATGATGTTTTCGGGTATCGATAAAAACCTCAAATATGGAAAATGGAGAGCCCAAATATAAGATACAAGATAAATTTACTCAACAATCTAGTAGTTTATTTTCAAGATATTATTAGAATATATCTGTGTAAAGGACAATAGGGACTTTTCACTATAATTAGGTCTTTGTATTATTATATATATATATATATATATATATATATATATATATATATATATATATATATATATATATATATATATATATATATATATATATATATATATAAATTGAGTTCATGTGAGAACCACCCTTATGGTGAGAACTCTCTTATTATGAGAATCATATTAAGAACCGTTAGATTAATAAGATCAATTGTGCTCACAACCGTCAGATGAAACGTTCCATCTTAGGGGTCCATCAAATTATTTCCACTTTCTCATACCTCATTCTCTCTCCTCTTTCACTGCAAAATGTATAACAAGATCTGGACTTTCTCTCTCTAATCTCTATCCTCTCTTTCTCTCTCTTCTTCCAGCTTCTTTTCTCCTTGGGAACTTCTTCGTTCTCCAGGCAACGTTTTTCTTTGACTTAATCTTCTTCTCATTTTCTCTCTCCTACCTGCTATGGAGTTCTCTGTTCTCATTTTCTTCGTAAATTGTTGATTACTAGCTAGCATCCATTTGTTGCTGAAGGATCTACAAAATGTTAATCGAGGATTTTCGATTTAAAAATGGTTGTAGGATGAATGATTAGCTAGGTTTTAGTTTTACACAATTTAAATTAGCTTTTGTAATAATTGATTTGTAATAATTAGCCTTTACGACATGGTGGATGGTCTATTCCACTCCCTCGTCCCACAATACTTGATCATCACGGTAATTCTCATCCTAACCCTTAGTTTCATGAATATTTACAAACTTGATCAACATGTTAAGTCCTCGGATTTTTGCCACAATTGTCTCGTGATGTTATGACCGATGTTCAAGATCTTCTTAGTGGGCCTGAAATTTGGGCTCGTTTAAAATCCCGTTTATGCATGCTAGTATGGCTAGGTCTACTGAGTTAAAAGGCCCATTAACTCATATAAAGAAAACCGCTCAACAATCTATGAATGCGTATTTGCATGAAATAAAGGTTCGAGCCGATTCTTTAGCCGCTATACAATGTCCCGTGCCTTCTCAAGATCTTGTCCAAAGATACTTTATTTGGTTTGAACCGTGATTCAAATTATGAGACTTTGGTTACTACTCGTTGTACTTGTCTCTTCCTTTAACTTTTGATGATTTGTGGCCTAAGCTACCTTTGCAAGAGCAACGAGTTAAAGTTAGCAAGTCTTTGGATGATTCGACTACTTCGCATCATGCGTTGGTTGCTCACACCAGTTCACTTTCTGGTTCTTCGACATCAAATGGTAAGAACCAAGGGGGTGGCCATAATAAAGGGAAAAATACTCGTAATAAAGGGGAGGGGGGCGGGCGTGGCAACAACAAAGGAATCGTGGTAACAACAATGGTGGTGGCATGTAGTACTTCTTCTACTTCTGGTACAGGTAGTATGCAATATACTCAGGGCCATGTTAATGGTATGAGTAATTCGAACTTGTCATTTTTAAATTTGAATTGTACCAATTCTATTACTAATAATCGAGTTTCCCCAGGCACTAATTCTTCTAGTGGCAATTTAGGCTCTACTCCTACTTCCGATACTTGTGGTTTGTGTTGGAAACTAGCATCAAGCTGCTTATTGTCCTCATTGCTTTAATCCCAACTTTGTTCCTTCATCTTCGGATGGTGTCACACGTACCCTAGCTGCATTGTATGTTGGTGGAATGGTGGTGAAACAAATGACTCAATCTATTTTCCTGATTTGGGTGCTGCTTCTCACATGACAAGGAAGGTAAATTTTCTTCTCTACTCCCTTACACTGGTTCCAGTTCTGTTGTAGTTGGTGATGGTACCTCACTCCCGATTAAACACCTTAGTCATTTAAAAATTCCTACTAAGAGTTGTCCCCTTCAATTAACCAATGTTTGTCATGTTCCGGATTTACAACATAATTTATATGAGACAACCTCCGGGCTTTACTCATCCTTCAAAATTTGATCATGTTTGTCGTCTTCGTAAGTCCATTTATGGTTTAAAACAAGCACCTCGTGCTTGGTTTTTTTCGTTTCAGTAATTTTTTAATCTCTATTGGTTTCAAATGCAGTAGTTGTGACAATTCCATGTTTGTTTTTAAGTCCCACGGGCAGATGCTTATTCTGCTACTTTATATTGATGACATTGTCTTAACTAGTAGATGTCCTATTGCTATGAAGGATTTAGGGGATTTGCATTATTTATTGGGTGTTCAGGTTGTGCATACTCCTACTGGTTTACTTCTCTCTCAACAAAAATATCTTCTTGACTTACTTTGCAAGTTACGTTTGCACACTGTCAAACCAATTCGCACACCGATTGTTTCTCGAGTCACCTTGTCACTCCATGATGGGGGATTGCTTGCAGATCCAATTGATTATCGTATTATGGTTGGTGCATTATAGACTATGACACGTCCAGATATTACTTATGCTGTTCATATGGTTCCCCAGTTTATGCATGCTCCTCGTACTACTTACCTTCATACTGTGAAAAGAATTTTCAAATATTTGCAGGGTACCGCCAACCATGGTCTTTTTCTCCACAATTCCAGTTCTTCGACCATTGTCATTGCATATTCGGATGTCGATTGGGCGTGATGTCCAGACATATGTCGCTCTACTACTGGCTATGCTGTTTTTCTTGGGAAGAATTTGATTTCCTGGCGTTCTAAGAAGCAACCTATTGTATCAAAGTCCTCCACTGAAGCCGAATATCGTGCTGTTGCTTATACATCTGTAGAGACTATTTCCCTCCATCAACTTCTTGTTGATCTTGGCTACTTTCTGCGTAGTCTTGTTATTCTATACTGTGATAATGTGTCTGCTACTGCAGCATGATCTTAGTAAACATATTGATGTTGATTATCATTTTGTACGAAAAATGGTAGCCAAAGGGGGGCTAGCGTTCGGCATGTGCCTACGCCCTTGGTGTGGCCGATATATTTTCTAAAGGCCTTTCATCCGATTTGTTTATTAGACATCAATCTGTCCTTTGTTGCACCCAGTAAATATTGAGGCGGTGTATTAGAGTATATATGTGTAAAGGATAGTAAAAACTTTTCAATGTAATTAGGTCTTTGTATTATTATTATTATATATAAATAGCGCCCGGCTCACTAGTGAGTCACATATTCTTAATACTTGTACATATATGATACGTAACTCTTATAAAAACTTTATGTAACCTCTATGATTGTCCATACTAGGGGTGCTTACCACACAAGTCGAGCCCGAACTGTACTGGGATCTGCTCGGCTCGTTTATCGTTTAGCTCGGCTCGACTCGTGAGCTCGACGAGCTCGATAAGTGAAGCTCAGCTCGAGCCGTGAGCTTTTCTCAAGGTTCGCGAGGTCGGCTCGGCTCGAGCTCGGCTCGGGAGCTTGACTCGGCTCGGCTCGAGCTTGAGCTCGATTTGAGACAAATTAAGAATAAACCAACACAACATTAAACCAAACAGAAAATTCATATTCGACATTTGACAGATCTTGTAGAATTATAAATTAAATTCAAAAAGTACCACGAATAAACGTATTTTATTTCATTTTACATGGTAACCAAATGAATTACTTACAAATATACATAAATAATCGACAAACTAGATCTAAAAGGATACAAAAAGAAAAGACATGAATTGTTCAATGTAAAAAGTTGTATCAAAGTATACATATAATAATTTCTTAAAGTGTTTTAGCATATAATAACTTTTTAAAGGCTTTAAGTTATATTAATTTTTTTATATAAAATAATAATCGAGCCTGTTCACGAGCTTTTCGAGCCGAGCATGGCCTAGTTCAACTTGGCTCGTTAAGGTGTCGAGCTGAGTCCGAATCCGAGCCGAGTTTTGACAGAGTCGAGCCCGAACTGTTCGCGAACAAGCCGAGCTCATTATCACCCCTAGTCCATACATAAATAAAATTGTAAGTACCCTTATCAAAGTAATCTACGTAACAATCAGAATGATGATGAGGCTCATCATGAAAATCTTTACATGTAATAATGTAACCAATAAGAAAAATAAAACTAAAAATTAATTGAACATATATGACCATCCTAAAGCTTATTAATAACAACAATATGACGATATGAGTCATCCATATAACCCATTATTTGTAACTATTATTACCAGAAATTTTAAATGAATTAAACAAACTAGCGAGTAGGCAGTTGCTACATATTTTTTTTTTACAATGGTGGAAACAAGAAATAAACTAATACAAGTTTGTGGTGCATCCTGAACAAGTTTGAGCACATATTTTAGCTAAATCATGAGCTATCTGAACTTGTTGACGATTCACCTTTAGTAAAAAACACCATTCAAAATTTGCAGCTAAGGAACGAATTTGCAAGAGGGTCCATTTAATAGCAACTGGAGCTGAAGGAATGTCCTGCAAGTGAGTGACGAGGTTTGTACTATCAGTGTAGAACATTGCGCGGCTGATATTTTGGTCGGAAGCCCATGAAATAGCTTTAAAAAAGGCTTGAGTTTCTTCATGGATTGCGGATGCAGCAATCCCATAATCTCCTCCTCCCTGTTGCTGGTGACAAAAAAGATGATCCCTAGGCTCAAGCGCCCAGCCAAAGCCAACTGCTCTCGTGTTTTTATTCCAGGCTGCATCGAATTGAATGAGATGATGATGATATCCAACTCTCGAAGATCCCATATGGACTTCAATAAAACCTGGTAGAGTATGTAATTGCCCTTCTGGTGGATGGAGAAAGCGGAGGGTATTGAAATGAGGAAGACTCTCCAATCTTGACATATTGTTTTCAAGAGCGCTCTCTAGTTGAATAATTCTTTGAACATACACTTGGTTGTACATCACGGAAGATGCGTTCATTTCTATGAATCTAAATGCTCCAAAGTGTATAAATGAGTTTCTTCGTTCTATCACTTTGCACCCCATCCTCGCTATAAAACAACAGGATATAATTGATAGGCCACTCGGAACAAGATGAGTGATTATCATATTGAGTTTGAATAGAAATGTGAAATTGTTGCCAGGCACCCTGAGTCATTGGACACAAAGCAAAGAGGTGTTGTGATTTCTATAACAGTATTGCAAACATCACAAAAAAGAGATGCAAAGATATTTCTTAGATGTAGCTGTTCTTTTGTAGTAGTCGATCATAAAGTAGTCTCCAAAGAAAGAACTTCCACTTAGGAAGAATAGGTATATGCCATAAAATCTTGAAAAATTTTCCCGAAATGGAATCTTGTGGTAGAGAGGAAAGTTGCTGATGTTGAAAGAGAAATGAATATGCTCATATTGACGTAAATTTACCCGACAAATGGTAATACCAATACATATAATCCTTAGAATGAGTAACAGGTAGTTCCTTATGCGAGAAGAAAGTCTAAACCCTCCCTACCTTCCAAACATGGTGCTTAATATCAATAAAATCGATCACCTTTGAGCTTTGAATTTGATGGAGAGGTATATTCGACTTAGCCAAAGGGACCCTGCCAACAATCCAAGGCATAGAATAAAAAGGTCCTAACTTTTGCTCCTGTGCCTATCTTCCGCTTACAACCTTTCGTAAGTAGTTGTTCGCAGTTTGAAGTCCTTGAAAGCCCCATGATTTAAAGCCATATGATTTCTTAACAAACTTACCCGTTGTTAGTGCAATATGTTTATTAGCAAAGTGAACACAATAGAAATGAGTGAAGTTAAGTTAGTAAACATATGCCAAACTTTCTTCATTAAGAAAACTTTATTCAACCTACTAATAGAACGGATACCTAAACATCCCATTCCTTTTGGCAAAATGAATAATATCTTTTTTGACCCAATGAATGCTTTTCCTACCTTGATTTGCCCAGAGAAAAGTAATCAACATATAATCTAATTTATTTGCCACATTAATAGGAATAGAGAAAGAGAAAAGGATACGAGATATCATAGCAACAAGGATTGTGTTTATGAGGATGATTTTCGTGGAGTGAGAGAGTTGAAGAGCATTCCACTCAATAACTTTTTTAGAGAAGAGGTCAACAAGGTGATTGAAATGCGCCGACTTAGATCCTTGAATGTCAATTAGGACACCTAGATGAACTCCTAAAGAAGGTTGTTGGTTTATATATATTTAGGATATCCTTAAATAAAGTTTGATCCATAAGACTAGTATTAGGGCTGAACTTAATGAAAGACTTTAAGAGATTAATTCTAGACCCTGAGATTAAGCAAAGCCTATTTTTTAAAATTCTAGCCAATTCATGACACGCTTGGGGTGTAGTCTTAAAAAAGAGTAAAACATCATCAGCGAAAAAAAGATGTGAAATGGAAGGACTTCTACGAGACACTCTAATTCCTTTAAATAACTTAAGATCTTCAGTAATGGTTAACATCCTAGAGTAAATGTCCATACATAAAATAAATAGGTAGGGTGAGATAGGATCACCTTGCCTAAGTCCACATTTAGGGTAAAGAGGATAAAAAATGTTACCATATCATTGACCAATATTTTGAACGAGACAATAGACATGCATTGATGAATCCATTAAATCCAGCAAGGAGGAAAACCATAAGCTCGCAATACCTTAAGCACAAAATCCCATTTGATACGATCATAAGCTTTGTTTAAATCTATCTTTACTGCAGCAAAAGTTGTAGTCCTAGCCTTCCTTGAGTTGATAAAATGAAGGAGTTCATGAGATAAAAGAACATTGTCCGACATGTTCCTCCTCGAAACAAAAGCATGCTGGTAGTGAGTTATCAAAGCAGGAAGATATTGTTTCATTTGAGTCACCAAACACTTCGCAATACATTTGTAAATGGTATTGCATAAACTTATAGGTCGAAGCCGCGAAACCTCAATTGGGTTGTCAACTTTGTGAAGCATAATAAGAATAGTGTTGTTCCATTCTTTATGGATATAGCCGTAGTGAAGAAACTTTGAATTCCTTTGATAGGATCAGGCCCTACTAGATGCCAATGATGCTTAAAAAATTCAACATTGATCCCATCGTGGCCTGGTGTGTTTTTGAGGATGATATGGAGAACATGGCTTGCTGAATTTCTTGTTCCAGAAAAGGTAGAGCTATAGTAGCTTTTTGAGAGTCTGAAAGAGTGGGTAGATGCAATTCCCTAAGTACTTGATCAGTTTTTGCTTCACTTTCCCTAGTGCTACTAGATTTAAAAATTTCAACCCAATAATCTTTCACCACTTGAGTAATAGTTGATGGGTCTTCAACCCAATCTCCTCTTTCATTCTTGATGGTTGTAATTTCATTCCGAGACCTTTGCTTTTTAACCTTAGCATATAACAAAGATGATGGGCAACCGCCTAGCATTGTCCATTTGTCCTTCATTCTTTGTTTCCAGAACAAAAAAGTCATATGCAATATAGGTAGTGTATTTACAATAGACTAAATATAATCATTACGACGTAGACTATTTGAAACCGCTTGCCCAAGAGTTGAAAGATCATCACATAAAATTCTCCAGTTTATGCCATGAGTCTTCTTATGACTAAGACACTAGCATCTAAGCCTATGAACTATGTTTTTACAAAGAAAATGCACTCTAAACATTGGTGAACCAGAACAAGGATTACCCATACTTCATTTATAATTTGCAACAATTTCAGACTGAAGTAAACACCAGGTCTCAATTTGATATGGCCTTTTAGTTTTTGTAAAGAAAAAGTAGAGTATACTATAGCCGCATGATCTGAGCACACTATAGGTTCATGTATGAGAATGTGGTGTGGAAAAAGTGAATCCCAAGATGATGAAGTATAGGCCCTGTCCAACCTTTCTAAGATAAGATTTGAATCTAGTTGTTTATTTGACCAAGTGTATCTAGGTCCTGAAAACGGGGCTTCATGCGAGTGACTTAAATCGCCAATCCATAAAGTCATTCCAACCACGAATTATACTAGAGCCACAAATTTTATCCTCAAAATTAAACGTTCAACTTGATTGAAATCTTCAAGTATAAGACAATTTGGTAGAGACATAGTATGATGTAACACTAGATCCCAAACTTGAGCCCGGTTTTCCAACACAGGAGCTCCATACAAGAAACAAACATACCAACTTTTTCCACTAGGTTCAACAATGTTACATAAGATGAAGTTTTGACAAGAGCGCTTAACCACTACATAATTAGAATTCCACCATAATACTACAAGTCCTCCTCTACTGCCTACAACATCAATACCAACAACAAAATTTGGACTTAGGGATCTAAACTTAGACTGAACATTAGCAACATTTGTTTTAGTTTCAGATAAGAAGATAAACATGGGATGATGCGTATGAAAAAGCCAGAACACATACGCATAAGCAAGAGAATTCTCATCCTGAATTCCTCTTGCATTCCAAGCTACTAGCTTCATGGAAATACGGAAGGCTTATTGCGGCCAGCCTCCATGCCAGTTGGTGGAGAGAGTGATAATACAATGGAGAATTGCATCTCCATATCCTGATCTGCAGACTAAGCATCTTGTGCACTGGTGGAGGCACAACTACCTTTGAACTTTTTAATAATCCCAGGATTTATAGCCTTTGCATGCCTCTTGTTTGAGATGTTAGAAGGAATCTCCTCTCCAGCTTCCACCTCGAAATCTTCAGCCATATTAAGATCTGTTATAGCCTTAGGTTTAAACTTAGATTCACCTTTATCTGACCACCATAAATTGAAACCACCTTTACTCTCCCACCTTTCCCATTTTATGCAACACCTCTTTAACGCCCAGTCTGTTTCAATGAAATTAGGATGAGTATTATAAGGGCTTGCTCCCAAAGAGTTGCTACGATAAAGAACACCTGGTCTTTTCTTTTTCTGAGGCTAATGTAGAGAGGTGACATGAAACCCTGAAATAACATGTCCTCGATTAACATGTACTGGGGATTGTGGAGAATTCGGAGGATCAGATTCTTGTTGAGTTTGCTGGTATGACGTAGCAGAGCTCACAAACGGTGAAAAGTGTGAATTTGGAGAATGACGGAAAGGAGTCGGATGTACCCATGACCTTGAAGAGAATGAATTGATCAAATTGCGAAGCGTTTGTCTTGCTTGAGCCATAGATCCAGCCCTAGGAGTAATACTCGCAGGTCTAAGGTCCCCCTCACGCGTTGCAGTAGAGAAAGGTGCAGACGCAAATCTTGATTGGGCCACTGTAGGAAGATTTGAAACCTAATTAACCACATATTCTAATAACCCAGAATTAACTTGTTGCATAAAATTTGAATTTTGCCCAGCTTCTTGGAGATGATTACTTGATTCAAAAGGTTGAGTAGCTCACTCAGAAATACCAAGGGCCTGTAAAAGAGTTTGTCTTGGTTGAACAGGTTGTCGAGATCATTCTCCTTGCTCAAATCGGTCCGTTGTCGAGGACATACCAAAATAAATAGAAGGCCCATGAGCATTAGCCTAATATGATGGATAGAACTGGGCATATAGGTCAATAGAAAACTCAAAACGACGGCCCGAGGATTGTTGGACCCTATTTGTGTCATCAATAGCCTCAGTAGCTACAGGACCATGTTGCATGCCCTCCATATGAGAATTATCAGGTGATTATGGAAAGTCACCAAAATCCTCCTCCCCTGAATAAAAAGTATCATCATCTGGAGACGAAGGATAGTGTTGTGATGTGGGAAATTCTGGATTTCCAGAATTATCATTACTGTGAGATGACGGCGGATATGTCCTTCTCATAGGATAATCTTCTTGCTCAATTTCCTGAAACAAATTTACCCGAGTGTTGCGATACCTAAAGCGATCTGGTAGTCCTTCAATAAGATTAGTATAATAGGCCAGATTCATAGGCCCATAAAGAACCCTTCTTCTATAGGATTCCAAGTCAGCAACCCGACTACGAATACGCCTATGCGCTTCATAATTAGAAATATTACAAGCCCTAGTATAATGCCCAACACAACCACATTTTTTAGAAAATCTAAAAACACCTTCATATCTAAAGTACACCCATATAACTTGAGAATCATAAAGAGGCAAGAAACAACCTGGAATAAGTGGTTTGGATAAGTCCAGGATCATTTGAGCACGAAACTCCGCCTCCCGAGGCAAATCTCGTCGCTTCCTCCTCCATAGATTCAATAAAATCCACATGTCTAAGGGCTTGCATGGCCCATGCATTGGATAGATAACCCAATGGAAGCCCTGATATGCAAACCTAAATTCTCGCATAGTTAAAATTTAAGCTTTGAGGGACTACTGACCAGTGGCACCTTATGAACGTAATAATATAGCCATCTATAACCGCAGTATTTTGTTGAATTAGAGCTTCGACATCTGATCGTTGTGAGCATATGAACACATAATAGTCACCAAGGCGTTGGATCTCAATAATTCCCCTTTTTAACCACTGGGTATTCACTAAACCTTGCACTAAGGTAGGTGAAGGTGGATTTGGGCCAAAAAAATGACCTAGTACAGACATATTCCACTTTATGCGATTAAACGACGGAATATCATCAGGGGGATCAATTAATGCTCCCATCTGAAAATTCCTAAAATCGTTATTATCTTGCATGTTGAAAGTGGTGGAGTAAATGAAAACGGAAAAGGGAACATGCTGTTAATGGAAAAGGGAGAAGAGTTAATGAGAGAATTTAGAAGTTGGGGAGACTTGAAGAGCAATAAATACTCAAAATTTGGTCAGAAGAAAATTTTTTGAGGGAAGAAAAACTTATGCGTGCTATACCCTCATTGGCTGTAGTTGATGCATGAGAAACAATTGCAAAACCTAGAAAAACCTACTGATAAAACCTAGATATGATAAACAATTCCCGGCGCAAGGAAAGCAAGGGGATTGGGGTAGTTGGAAAGTTCCTCTGTAGACATGCAAAAGACTAACGCGTGCAGGCGATTTCTTGAGGGGAGTTTTGTATGGAACAGTGATAAACTACTGTAAACGAGAAGACAGAAGGAAATACTCACATTTAGTGAGAGAAACTCTCGAGTTTTAGAGAGAGAGCAAGACCAGTATTCTTCGGAGCAAGTTTAAGAGTAACAAGCTCAGTAGCTACATATTTACAGATTAGATAACATTATAAACCTTATTCAATAGCCATCTTAGTAAGCATTTTAAATCCTTGTAAGTAACCACTTTAACGAATTATGAGTAACTGGATCGTAAGAAGGACGTTTCTCTTTTACCTTATTTTTTTTATTATTTAAAAAAAAAAAGATACGAATAGTACAGAAAAGGTTAGAAATGTTCAGAATAATAAGAATAGTTTAGAAAAAATAACCCATTATCCTAATCAAACTAACTAACAAATATAAGATTTTATTTTATTTACTCACAACAATAAAAAGATAACTCATTATTCACAACAATAAGTTTAGGCGGGGGATTATGGTGTGGGAGTGGGACATGTACTACTATGTGGTTTTTGTTACAGTTTAGGTGGAGGTTGGGATACGGTGATGGTTTAAACGTTTTTTAACAGAGATAGCTCATTATAGTCAAAATATGGAATATAATACCATATGCTTACCAATGAGAATTAGACTTAAGTTTGATTATCAAATATAAAAGGCAAATTCACAGGGTTATGAATAAGAAATTTCCTAAATTTTATTCAAGTTAATTGCCAAACACTTCTAATCATTTAAACACTTTATCATTTAAGGTGCTTGAAATGGGTTGCCAAACATAGCTTAAGACAAAGTAGTGAAAGTGCCAAAAATGCCACCACACTTGGCATTCATAATGGAATTGTCATTGGGTATATCGTAAACACAATACATCCTAATGTAAAGTGAACGAGTTGCTCATACGATAAGGTAGTATTAGCTCAACTTTGTGATAAGAGTCATACAACATCTATAATAATAGTTACCAGAGAAAAATAAAACAGATCTAATTAAATCAATCACAATTCTTCATTGATAAACCAGGTCTAAACAATGTGACAATCCAATCGTTGATTCATTATACAACATTAAAAGAGAGTGTCTACCCTTGTGAGAAAGTTATGAAAAGAATATCGTCATTTGATTCTATAGATAGTTAACGAATACTGATGTCAACTGCGAATTTAGACAGCAAACCATCATCAATGAATCACATCCCATATATAATTGAACATCTACTATCATCGTACATCTCCTAAACTAGGATTAACGACACCCATCACAAGATGAGGCAAAAAAGTCTCCCAAAGGGAGAGACGAACTTAACTAATAAATGATGACTATCAATAAAAAGTTGACTGCAGTCCCTAGAATTTTTAATGGAGACTAGGTTTTTTTTTTTGAGAAAGGAGAGGGAGAGAGTGGCTAGGACTTATTCATACATTCTACCCTTAAGAAGATATGATAATAGTAAAACAGTTAGACGTTATGAAGTTAAAAAGTGGTTGGATGTAATATAGGTAGGGCTGTTCACAATGATCCGATCCGGTCGATCCGATCCGAAAAATCGGATATCCGATCCGGTTTTTTGAGTTTCGGATATTTGTTTTGTAGGTATAGACGTTGTGATATTTGTTTTGTAGGTATAGAAGATTTGACTACGGAGCAACCAAGAGTCATTGGATACTTTTGAATGATCTAAAAGATTAGACTTATGACTTATGACTTCTGAGTTATGAGCTTTTTTATGGTGGTGAAACTTTATGGGATTTTAAATTAGTTAACTTTCTTTGTATTAGTGTATTAATTTGGATGTTGGAACTTGGATGTTTTAATTTTAACTAGAACTTAGATGAATTTATTATGTATGTATGGATTAACATGGAGAATTTGCTATTGGATCATGAAATTGGATGCAAATAGCCAAGCCCAAATATGTAATGATGCATACTACTTAGAACCCATGAAAGATGCATGTTTGTAAATTGTAACATTAGTGTTGGGCTCAAAAATTGTAAGAAAAAACAGCCATGAAAAAGCTTAAAAATCGAGAAAAATCAAGTGATAAAAATTTCGGATATCCGGTTATCTGATCCGAAAATTTCGGATATCCGATTTTCGGATATCCGATTTATTTCGGATCGCTATTTTGCCGATCTGAAATTTCGGATCGGATATCCGAAATGAACAACCCTAAATATAGGGGTGCTCAATGTCGAGTACCTACTTTTAAAAGTAGTAAAAAAATTTGATCCATAACTTGACTCGATAACATTTGGTACCCGCAAATTCGGGTTACATGCCCATATAGCTTATATTGTTCTTTGAGGTTTTTTTATTTAGAATTATCGTACTAATATGTAATTAATGTCACCTCTCTGGCTTCTCTGCCATGTCTAGCTTGTAGCGTCAAACCTTCATTTCACTGCCTAGCATCAATGTTAGGTACTAAGTTTGTGAGTGGTTCTTTTGATTCCAATAAAGAGTCTTAAGTAATCTAATTTCTACTCCCTTTAACCAAAAAAAATAAAACGGTTATTTCACCATATACCTCTGACAAATCAAGAAATTCACCATATACCCTCAATGTTTCAAAAATTCACCATATACCCCTAAGTTTCCGAAAATGTTCACCAAACACCCTTTTTCTAACGGACGTTAGGTTACCGTTAATGTTATTTACAATATTGCCATCATTAACCCTTAATCCCTAATTCTAATCCTAATACTAACCATAATTCTAACTCTACCCAAACCCCAACCCATCCTACCCTCCCCTAAACCCTAACTTACCCACCCACCACCCCCCCCTCCCCTCCACCCCACTCGGCCCCCCACCCCCCTCCCCTCCACTCCACCACCGCATCCCCTCCCCCTCCACCGCCGCCGTCCATCCCCACCGCCCTCCCCCTTCCCCTTCCCCGTCGACTCCCCCTTCCCCTTCCCCGTCGACTCCCCCTTCCCCTTCCCCTTCCCCCTCTCCTCTCTCTCCCCTTCGATGCCTGGAAATTAGAAAGCCCCACCCCTCCCCTTCCCTCGTAGCCCATAAATTCGAAGCCCCCCACCCCTCCCCTTCGATGCCGGAAAAATGCGACCCCTAAACGTACGAAATGAAGCGGGAGAGAAGATCGAAAACGCCGGCAAACTCGGTCCCTAAATTCGAAAACACCGGCAAACTCGGACCCTAAACGCACGAAATTGCGGACCCTAAACGCACAAAATGAAGCGGGAGAGAAGATCGAACGAGAGAGGAGAGCGAAGGAGTAGATCGAACCGAGAGGAGAGCGAAGGAGGAGGAGAGAGGCGAGGGCGCTGCGACGCGTCGCGGGCCGGGTCGATGGCGGTGTGATGCGGCGTGGGGGTGCTGGGAAAATCGTGGGGGAGTGGGTGAGCGAAGGAGCAGCGACGACGGGGAAGGGGAAGGGGGAGGGGTGGGGGTGGGGAGCAGCCGACGAGGAAGGGACCTGGATGGGGTGGGGGCAAAGCGGTGGTGGAGTAGAGGGAGGAGGGGAAGGGTGGGGGTCAATGGGATTGAGGGGAGAAGGAGGGTTGGGGTTAGTTTAGGATTAAGGTTAGGGGTTATATTAGGGTTAGGGTTATATTAGGGTTAGGGTTAGATTAGAATTAGGGTTTAGGGTTAATAATGGAAAAATAGTAAATAAAGCTAACGGTGAGTTAACGGCAGTTACCAAAAAGGGCATTTGGTGAACAGTTTTAAAATGTCAAGGGTATATGGTGAACGTTTTCGAAAACTTAGGGGTATATGGTGCATATCTAGAACATTGGAGGTATATGGTGAATTTTTCAATTTGTCAGGGGTATATGGTGAAAAAACCGAAAATAAAATAAAGGGTCTTAAGTTATGTAGCATTGTAGCACTGTGCTATTTGGTTGTTGTGGTTGCAATTTGCAGAGTTGGGTAAGGATCTCAGATTTCGTATTTAGGACATGGGCCATGGCCAGTTGCTTTTAACACGTCTGAGGCTAATAAGTTGCAGGAGCTTGTACAAATTTTGCACCACATACAATTCAACTTTGTTAATTAATGGCAAAATTAGTTTCAACACCACAAATTATTACTCGGCTGCACCCAATACCCCAAATTTTGACTAGTAGTCAAAACATCATAAACTATCGCTCGGGCGCACCCAACATCCCAAACTTTGACTAGTAGCCAAACACCACAAACTATTGGTCTGGGTGTCGTGCGTGTCATAAATAATGTCGGAGATACCTTTTTCGCAATACCCCTTCACCTCCTAGGAGCAATTTTCAGATTTTTTTCGTGAAGAAGAATAGTTTTAAAGAGATAAATCTTGAGATTGGCTACTAATCACTGGCGAGAAAAGGTACCTTCGTCGGCGTCATTTATGACACGCACTGAACCCAGACCCATAGTTTGTGGTGTTTTGGCTATTAGTCAAAGTTTGTGGTGTTTTGGCTACAATTAAAGTTTGTGGTGCTGGGTGCACCCGAGCCATAGTTTGTGGTGTTCAGGCCAATTTTGCCTTAATTACTTTAAGAGAATTCGTTGAAGTCTCTCTCAATCCCTATAAATTAATTGGATAGGAATTTGGATTGATGAACCCGATCTGGAATTGATGCACTGAATACTCATTAGAGAATTGTGCGTGGTAAATTTGCTTGCATCTTTGCTATCTTTTCCCTGCTTGGATTGATCCTATGTACTTTACCTACACAAGCATATGCTAAACCAAAAAAATAAACGGGTTTTCGGGTACTCAAAATTACAATAATCTAATTGGCCCATGACCCGATGCATATAATTGCCAACTCATGGAGTTGGGTACCCGACCTTGGATCTTTCAAATTTATTAATATATATGGGTTTTTTTTAAAAGAGGATAATTGGGTCTTGGGTCGAGTTTTATGGATAGGGTAAATTTGAACACCCCTAGAATGTAGACATATTGGAAAATAAGAAATCTCGTCTATTAAGAAGATCGACAAACCTAGTAAAATAGTTAACGACTTGACTTTAATTTTCTCAGGGTATTGGAAGTAATAGATGACAAAAATGTAGTTCAAACACATCTTTAATTTTGAGTAGCACCTCCAACGATTATACCAATTAACATCTACAATAAAATGAAATTATACAAAATATTCACACATTATTATTTAAAAATGATGATGGTAAACACTATTATCTTACAATTTGGTCCATACACCCGAGCCTACATGAAAAGAGGTACATCAAAAGTAATGTTAATGTTATTGAAAGGTGGATTTTCTTACTTTACTTTGAAGAGACAATTGATACTTCGCATTTGATGTCTATTTCTATGTAAACATATTATTGTATAATAAACTAGAGCATATCAAAACTAGTATTGGCTGATTCGGTTCAAAAACCGCAAAATTTCAAGGTTTTTTCCTTTACAACCCAAAACCACAACTCAATTTCTCCGACTTAAAGGACCCACTTTTCAACTTAAAATATAGCTCAGTTCGACTTTAAAAAACTCTATAATAAATCTATAGTCCTTTCCCCAAGGAGGAAAAAAATCAAATGGCATAGTTGAACCCATGACTAATAATACATGGAGTGACTAGCACAACCATAGTGTTTAGCGCGCAAGTCCGCCTAGTCTCTTACAAATTACAATGTATACGATTCTATATTCAACGTAACCGTTATATTACGTAAAATTGATATCACTTTTTCCTTAAACAAGTTATATATATCAATATATCATGAACGTGCGCTACACTATCGAACATGCATCACATAAACTACTCATCCAAATCTAAGCATCCTAATTCCTACCATATCATATAAGGTTCTTCCCCCGTAAACCAAAAACATCCCCTCCCCCCAAACTCCAAAATATGGCCTCTTTTTTGGCCAAAACCATAACATTTACTCTCGTCTTTTTTCTCTTTGCATCAACCCTTACTCATGCATCTGAGTACAGGACATACAATGACTACTCCCCAAATCTGCCATCCTACACTAACACCTACCAATACAACCCTGTCCAAAATTACAACCACTACTACACCCAACCCGCTACGCAATCCTACACTTACCAATACAACCCCACCCCCAGCCCCACTCCCTACAAAGAGACAACTCCGGAAACAAGCTACTCCGGTGGTGGCGCAACTGGCTCCGATAAGGCCGCCTTCTTGCAAGTCCACAATATCGCTAGGGCAGCCGTGGGACTTACCCCATTCACTTGGGACGACAGGCTAGCTGCCTTCGCGCAATCATGGGCTAACCAACGCATCAACGACTGTCGATTAGTACACTCGGATGGACCATATGGAGAGAATATCTTCTGGGGTAGCGGTGGTTATTCAGCTGCATTTGGTGTGCAATCATGGGTTAATGAACGTAAGTACTATAATCTTTACTCCAACTCTTGTTCGGGTGGCATGGATTGTGGCCATTACACGCAGATTGTGTGGAGGAAATCCACCCGCCTTGGTTGTGCTAGAGTTCCTTGTAATGATGGAGGTGTTTTCATCACCTGCAACTATGACCCTCCTGGTAACTACATCGGCACACGACCATACTGATGATTTAGTTTCTGATATCTGATTGAGAATAATATATAGTAGCATTGTATTGATGATTATTTGTTTGAGTTTTGAGAATTGCTAATGCTAGTGTTATGTTTGTATTTGGTACGTGTTTCAACAAGTGGTAGTTCCAACTTCCCACATAGTTTACTATAATCCATTCCTATATTCTTAGCTCATGAACTTGTTGAGCAGTTTCCAAATTGATTGATATCATTTATGTGTTATCTTCTCGTGTATTACAAATGATTTTTTTAGGGTATACATATCAATAAGAGGGATATAATAAGGCACGTATGTTAATTAAGGAAAACTCCACAGGTGAGTTAGGAAACACTTATATTTAAAGGCGTTAAAAACACTTATACAGGTTTGGCTAATAAATTATTAATGCTATTAATAATTAACGACTCACCAACAAAGAAGCCTTGTAATATAGTTTGGCTAATAAATTATTAATGCTATCAATAATTGATTGCTTGAGCAAGTAAATTGGAAGAAAAGGGAAATTAAACCAGATTCATTTCCTACTAATATATTATTACTTGGTGTGGGGAATATTTGTGAAGAAGGAAAGCTAGAAAATGGAGGATCAAAAGAAAGAGGAAAAAAAAAACCAAAAAAAAAAAAGATTTACTGTAGTAATAAAAAACAAAGGGAGGGAAAAAAAGATACCACAAGCTCTTCCTGGGATTCAATACCGCGACCTTCCGCACAACAAAGTATTCAGTTTCACGCAGACTACCACTGAGCTAACTGCATAATAATAGTATCAAATGGGCGCTTTTTTGTTATAACTTGTTTTTCATTTTCCTGTAATATCAGTTTTTTTTCACGGATCCCCGTGGGTTCAGTTGAACCCACTAAACCCACGCTGGATCCGCCACTGATTTGTTGTCCAAAATTGAAAAAGAAGAGGATCATCAACATTATGGCTAGTGGGCTTCTTCACTTATTGTCAATTGATTTTCGGATGGGACTACGGGCTTGTATGTGCCTACATGTTATACTACGATGAATGTCTTTGTGCACCGACCAATTAACAATTTATGATTGCTCAAAGTAGACGATCATTCATCTTATTTTATTTCATGAACTTATTTTTATTGGATTTAGATCAGACCAAAACATGCTTTCTTATTTCCACTTACTTATCGTTATCTATATTTTCTGTATTAGTTAAAATTAAGAAATTAGAGTTTTGGAAAAAAAATACAACAAGATACATGTTTTTTTCTTCTTATAAATAGCATCAAAACATGGCCAAACTTAAGTCAAAATTCATGTCATGTTACCTTATTTCAGGTAAAGAACAAGGAGGATGGATGATCAGCATAACCATAAAGATTAATGATATTCATGTATTTACTTTGACCACCTTTTTTTTATTGATATGGAAACCACAAATGATTTTACGAAAATGTTGGGAAAATCTCAATGTGCATTTACGAAATATCAAAATTTTAGGATTTTTACTTATAAATTAATTAAAATACTAATGATCAAAGTGTGTGAGCCTTATTAAAATTGCAGTAACTTATGGTCAATTACTAAACCCCGTGATGAAAAAAAATGCCGCTTTTAGAAAAAATCCACATTTGCGGCATATATAATCGAACTAACTAATTAACAGCACAAAGGCACAAACCATAACTAACTTTGCTTCCGTTACTTGAGCTTATATCTCACCCTCCAAGGCTCCAAAGTAACGTAACCAAAGAAAATGGAAAAATGCATAATATGTATTCTTAACTATTACGACTCGTTTGGTAATTAGGTTATAAATGGTGGTAATGAGAATGAATTTGTATGTGAATTTGTGAAGAAAATCATTGTTCATTCCCATGGTAATGTGATACGCTCAAGTTATACGATGTTTTTGCGTTATTTTGGGTGCACTTTGCTAAGGGTTTGATTGTAATTGTTAACATTCGTGTTTTATTTAGCCCTTAGCGGAAGTTCGGAGCTTTGCGAGATAATTTGTATTAACGTCATGTATTCCGAGCTTTCAAGATGAAATGGATTTGAATGATGTTTGATTGAAGTTGTCTTTGGAGAGCTTGGGAGATTTGGCATCGGAGCATAATGGGCAATCATCGGAAGCTCTAAGCACCAAGCATGCGCGTAACTTCGACCACCTACACGGCTCACGTCAACCCGGCCGAGCCGGCGTCATCACCAACCAAGCACAGCAGCTTCGCACGCCAGCCATCGCACGCAAGCTCCGCACACCCGCACGCTCAGCAAGCCGAGCTGCCCAGCGCTCACTGCCAGCGCCCATCGCCCAGGCTCGCGACTCGCGAGGGCTGTCGCACCTCGCGACCCCCTGCCCCTCGCGACTCGCGATGCCTGTCGCGGCTCGCGACCTGCGTGCCAAGCAATTTGTGCGGGATGGCAGAGTCCTCGTCGCGACTCGCGATCAGTTGCGCGACTCGCGACGCTTAAGTCGGCTTGGGGCTACGATTTTGTGCGGGGTTTAAAAGCCTCCTAAAACCTAATTTTTAGGGGAGATGAAGAGAAGGGCGAAGAGGAGAGCTGAAATGTAGACCTTGGAGTGGCTAGCTTGAGGGGAGAGAGAGGATACTCCTCTCCTCATCCTTCCTTCTTCATGATTCTCTTTTCATCTTTCCTTCTTCGTTCCTCTTTGTTCTTCATTTCCATTTCTTAGTTTTTGTTCTTCATTTCCTAGTTTTAGTTTTCATTTCTTAGTTTAGTTTTTAGGGATTTCAACTATGGATTTGGTTTTTGCTATCGGATTGTAGCTTGAACTGTTCTTGGATCAATTAACATGAAGCTTCAACCGTTATTGTGAGATCTTTCCTCTCTTTCTCTTTTCCTTGATTATGGTTCAATTTCTATGCTTGTGATTTATGATTATTGCATAATTATGCTAGGAACGTTACTAGTTTGATTGTGTAATTAATCTAATGCTAGATTTAAGAATAGAATCGGATTGTTTTATTCTTTTATCAATTGGTAGCAAACTAGGGAGTAATTTAGATGCTGATCATCTTGGTTATTTCTTAGGGAAATTGAATCAACTGTTGAATGTTTATCGCGTGTATGACATTAGCAGGTCTATTGGTTCTCTGTGTTTATTGCTGCTATTGGATTGAACTTAGACGCAGATCGGACTAGGTTATCCTTTAGTTAGGGTTTTATAGTCACGCTGATCGTGCTATTCAACTAAGAATAAGGAGAACACGAGATTAATTCTCGACAATAGATAATTATGGAAATAATTAGAGTGGAGGTTCAAGGATCGATAATGAATTGAAGTGGATGTTAATCGAATTCAAGATCTTTCCATATTGATTTCTCATTCTATTTATTTGCTAGTTAGTTTTAGTTTGTTCGTAAATCAACTTGAAACCCCCATTTGTAATTATTATTAGGTTTCTCGGCCCTTAGCTTAATCTAGGTTTCGAATCACGCTGAATATAAACTCGTCTCTGTTTCCCTGTGGATACGACCCCTACTTCCACTATACTACCTTAGTGTAGAAGAGAGTAGGAGAAATTTTATCTTTGGACCGGGTGCGGTGCAACAACGACACATCCGCGCCCGCCCAAATTTTGGCGCCGTTGCCGGGGAAACGGTGTTACTTGTTTGTATTTTGCGTGATTTTTGGATGGTATTGCTTGTGCTCTTTGTTTTTGGTTGGCCACTCTCTTGGGAATGGTTGATTGAAGCTTTTGACGGTTTATTGTTTGGTTATTGTCTAGCTTTAAATATTGATATTAATGGTCATGACTTGGATTAGCTAGGAGTACTACTAGTTGATGTTTGTTGTTGACTTAATGCTAGGTTTTGGATATAATCTGATGTTATATGCTCAACCATGATGTAGTAAGCTAGGCACTAACAATGCATTGCAAGAGTCCTTCTCAATCAATTTTGCAGGTATTTGAAGTGGAGATTGACATGGAACCACCATTGTCACACATGGAGCACAATCCCACTGATTAAGCTTAAGGTATTAAGTCGAGCTAACGACTTTAAACAACAGCGCTTCTCGGGAGGCAACCCGAGACCCTTCTTATTTTCTTTCTTTTCCTTTATTTCTTATCAAATTCTCACCACCACAACAAATTTTCTTTCACCCACCACCCACCCACTCAAAAGAACCACAACAAATCTTAATCCACTTTGAGCCCAAGTCCACAAAAGAAAACCCGTTGGGAGGAGTTTAATAGCTAGGAGTTGGTAACACTAGAGGAGTGAGATTGTTGTATCTTTTTGATCTCTTGAGCTAGGTGTCAATCTCAAAAATTTAAAACTTTTGAATTTGCCATTTGTTTGAGTGATTTGAGGGAGAGGGTTGTGAGTTGATTTCGGAGATCTGAGATGGTGTTGTTAAGAAATTTGAATTTGACGGATTGTTTGGTCATGAGTCTTGAGCATTTGATCTTCGATTTGCTCGATTTTCTATTCCTTCCCCCCATTTTCAGTTTCCTTTTTCTTCTCATTGTCGTCACATTGAGGACAATGTGTAGTTTAAGTAGGGGGGAGGGTATTCTCATTCTCATGTATCTATGTTGTATTTATGTTGTATTTATTTCAATTTGAAAAAAAAAATGAAAAAAAAAATGAAAAAAAAAAAAATTAAAAAAAATTTGATGAAATGAATCCCGCTGAGTTGAAAACCCGCAAGGGCGGGCGACTCGGGCAAAATTGGGGGCCCGGATAGGTTGAAAACCCGAAAGGGCAACCTATGCAAAAAAGTAGCTTATATTGAGCGGGTAAGATGGTGAGGTGCAACCAAAAAGAAATATGTGAAGCTAGGATGAAAACCCGAAAGGGCTCCTAGGCAAAATGAGAGATGAAAGAGAGAATTTTGAATTTTGAAAACTCATTTGCCGGAGACGGTGTCATAAGGTGGAAAGCGTTTTCGGGTTGGGTTAGTGAATTCATCCTTTGTTTTGTGATGATCTATTTATTTTGGCTTTCGCATTCTTTTGGTTGATTGTTTGTTTTTGGGAGTAAGCATGGAATTTATCCCTTTTTGTCTTTGTTCCATGGCTTGCTATTTTAAGTTAGTTGTTGTAGTAGTAGGTCATCTTTTGAGGTTTGGGAGAGCTGATACTTTAGTGTGTCGTGAGCTGGCATTTTGATTCTTGTTGGTGTTGTTGGTTAAACTTGTTGGCGTTGCTGGTTATTATTGTTGTCGCGTCTTTGGTATATTTCAGGTGAGCTTGAATCTAAGTGTGGGGGAATCATCATCCCTTACGGTTAGGTTTTGAGCGTATTTTGTTAAGATGTGATGATGATGATGTAGTTGATGGGGAGTATAGGTTGGTTTCAATAGCTTGGGCGATGATTTAATTGGTATTTCTCATTTTTGAGTTTACTCGAGGTCGAGTAAAGTTCAAGTGTGGGGGGTATTTGATACGCTCAAGTTATACGATGTTTTGCGTTATTTTGGGTGCACTTTGCTAAGGGTTTGATTGTAATTGTTAACATTCGTGTTTTATTTAGCCCTTAGCGGAAGTTCGGAGCTTTGCGAGATAATTTGTATTAACGTCATGTATTCCGAGCTTTCAAGATGAAATGGATTTGAATGATGTTTGATTGAAGTTGTCTTTGGAGAGCTTGGGAGATTTGGCATCGGAGCATAATGGGCAATCATCGGAAGCTCTAAGCACCAAGCATGCGCGTAACCCCGACCACCTACACAGCTCACGTCAACCCAGGCGAGCCGGCGTCATCACCAACCAAGCACAAGACTTCGCACGCCGCCCATCGCACGCAAGCTCCGCACACCCGCACGCTCGCCAAGCCGAGCCGCCGCCGCCACGCCCGGCGCCCATCGCCCGAGCTCGCGACTCGCGAGGCCGCCGCACCTCGCGACCCCTCGCCCTCGCGACTCGCGATGCACGTCGCGGCTCGCGACCGCGTGCCAAGCAATTTGTGCGGGATGGCAGAGTCCTCGTCGCGACTCGCGATCGCTTGCGCGACTCGCGACGCTTAAGTCGGCTTGGGGCTACGATTTTGTGCGGGGTTTAAAAGCCTCCTAAAACCTAATTTTTAGGGGAGATGAAGAGAAGGGCGAAGAGGAGAACCGAAATGTAGACCTTGGAGTGGCTAGCTTGAGGGGAGAGAGAGGATACTCCTCTCCTCATCCTTCCTTCTTCATGATTCTCTTTTCATCTTTCCTTCTTCGTTCCTCTTTGTTCTTCATTTCCATTTCTTAGTTTTTGTTCTTCATTTCCTAGTTTTAGTTTTCATTTCTTAGTTTAGTTTTTTAGGGATTTCAACTATGGATTTGGTTTTTTGCTATCGGATTGTAGCTTGAACTGTTCTTGGATCAATTAACATGAAGCTTCAACCGTTATTGTGAGATCTTTCCTCTCTTTCTCTTTTCCTTGATTATGGTTCAATTTCTATGCTTGTGATTTATGATTATTGCATAATTATGCTAGGAACGTTACTAGTTTGATTGTGTAATTAATCTAATGCTAGATTTAAGAATAGAATCGGATTGTTTTATTCTTTTATCAATTGGTAGCAAACTAGGGAGTAATTTAGATGCTGATCATCTTGGTTATTTCTTAGGGAAATTGAATCAACTGTTGAATGTTTATCGCGTGTATGACATTAGCAGGTCTATTGGTTCTCTGTGTTTATTGCTGCTATTGGATTGAACTTAGACGCAGATCGGACTAGGTTATCCTTTAGTTAGGGTTTTATAGTCACGCTGATCGTGCTATTCAACTAAGAATAAGGAGAACACGAGATTAATTCTCGACAATAGATAATTATGGAAATAATTAGAGTGGAGGTTCAAGGATCGATAATGAATTGAAGTGGATGTTAATCGGATTCAAGATCTTTCCATATTGATTTCTCATTCTATTTATTTGCTAGTTAGTTTTAGTTTGTTCGTAAATCAACTTGAAACCCCCATTTGTAATTATTATTAGGTTTCTCGGCCCTTAGCTTAATCTAGGTTTCGAATCACGCTGAATATAAACTCGTCCCTGTTTCCCTGTGGATACGACCCCTACTTCCACTATACTACCTTAGTGTAGAAGAGAGTAGGAGAAATTTTATCTTTGGACCGGGTGCGGTGCAACAACGACACATCCGCGCCCGCCCCATAATGCTAAGTGTCTATTTTTCATCTTAAATTTTCATTCCCATCCAACAACGTAAAAAACTTATATGGACTTGGTCCACACTAAGTTAGTGTGGACCTAATGTTAATTCATGTGATTTATGAAAAAAAAGGATCACTATATAAAAAAAAATATATAAAAGATGAATAGATATAAATTATGAAGTTTGACTATGAAAAAAAAGGTTACTATGTCACAAAGTGAAAATTTCATCATGATAAACTAATGTGAGAAAGAGTTACTATATTAAAAAATACAGTCACTATGGTAGATAGTAACTGTATAGTGTAACTTAAAATTTGAAAAGGTTACTATATGGAACTAAAGGGTCACTATGTTAAATAAGTGGTTTTGGTCCACAATAATATTATTGTGGACCAGGTCCACGCAAGACTAACTCTCCAACAACACCTTGTAGGTGGTAATGAGTGGTAATGA
The DNA here is from genome assembly GCA_947648045.1 of Beta corolliflora. Lineage (NCBI taxonomy): Eukaryota > Viridiplantae > Streptophyta > Magnoliopsida > Caryophyllales > Amaranthaceae > Beta > Beta corolliflora. The sequence continues at coordinate 294,722 of CANSZD010002974.1, read as the reverse complement.
AAATTGTTTCCCTTTGGAGAAAAAACACAAACTTAGGGGTGAGATTGCTTCTCCATGGAGAAAGAAACACAAACTTGGGAGTTGAAATTGTCTCTCCATGGAGATCTTAAGGGTTGCTTCCCTTGTAACATTACTACACTTAAAATTCATTCTCATTACCATCGTTTATTCCCGACTACCAAACGGGCCATTAGTATCTTTTGTCCTATACATTTGTACCATTTGTATCCTACTTTTGTTATTGCTTGATTATAATTGAGTTATTGTGTTTTAAAATCCGAACTATGAAGTAGTGGATCATACTAATAAAGTGATAATAAATAAATTATAAAGAGTAGCACACAAATGATACAAGATTTGGATGTATCTACTATATACGGATACACACGGGCCCAGATTACGACATCCAAGCCACCCACCATAGCATCATCAACAACAACAACAAAAAAAAAACCCTACCCCAACCAAGTCATGAGAAGGATGATAAACCGAGTTTTAGCATAATGATAGAAAGAGTTCATAGCATTATGCCAAATAAAATGCCCAGGAAGAATAGAGAGTGGTTAAGGCAAATGGCTATACAAGTATGTAATTAGTTTTGCTTGATTGCCTTGGTTTGAGAGAGTCCAATCTAGTTGGTTTGCCTCTTCCTTGGCAGTGGCGTATTTAGTTGTGTCTTTGGGAGTGCTACGTGCTACCCAGAAAAAAAAAAGAAATGAAATCATGTGGCTTGATTCGACTAGTGAGAGCATTTGCAGAAGAATCAAGAAATCCCAGCAGAGAGAAATCATTAATTGTTTGTGGAAGGGTTCTATACGTGTCCCTTTTATTGTTAGTTACTTGATAGCTTCATTTGGCCTAGGTATAATATAAAAAAGCAATACGGTTTCTCACTTTGGGTATTATGTAGATATTGTAGAATATATGGTCTTCTTTATTTTCTGGGGCTGTAAGATTTAACTACATTGCATAGTACAAGCCCACTTATTCTAGCTTTCGATTTTTTTCAAAAATAAAATTTGGAAAACAATAGATTTTAGGGGGTGTTTGTTTCACTAGGGAGAAAGGAGAAGAATTCGAGTTACGAGTAATGGATTGTGGAAGCGACTAACAAGAACTATATGTACGGACACATAAATATGTCGCTTTTGTACAATTAAATGATGAATATACACTCGTCCTAATGTTACTTCCAAGACTAATTTGCTTTTAATTTATGAATTGGGTCAGTTTTGAACAGTAATATCATAGTAATTAGTACTAGTATATAGGAATTGGGTCAACTTTAATGTGTTTATGAATTAGCCAGAATTAATTGATTTATAAGATGGATTGATTGTTGGTTATTGATTTGATTTCATATGGAGTATTTAGTAGATTGTAATTAGTTTATTTGTGTATTGGATATAGAAAATGACACCTAGATCAAAGGGGAAACAATGTTTATTTATGTATTTTTTTTATTATTTATGTGTTTTTGTATTATGGGATTTATGACATTAAATGTTTAACAATGTCTTAGATTGTAATATTTTTTGCATAGAATATTTTTAAAATATTGAGAACAGTACCCCCGATTTGAAAATCCTGGATCCGCCACTGTTCCTTGGTAAGGCTTAGAGGTGATCATGGGTCGGGCTGGGTTTGGGCCGGGCCATCCTTAAAAAATTGCCCATTGCTCGGGCCGGGCCAAAATTTTGTGCCCAAAGCTCGTCATTTCGGGCAAAAAATAGTAGACTTTTCGGACCAAGATCGGGTCGAGCTGAAATTTAAACTAAAAATGTCATTTTCGACTTGCTCAAAACCCGTTCCAAAGCCAAACAAATTCGGGCCGGGACCCAAAAATTCTTCCCAAGCCTGGGAAAAATTCAGACCGGGGTCATTTGATTGTTATTGTACTATTATGGTATGAATTTTGGTTGTTTCAATATATTTCTTACTTCAGCAAAAAAAAAAATTATAGGGATTATTATTGTACCATTATGGTATGAATATAAACAATGCAAAATCTAGAAGCATGGATGCATGCATGGAAGTATACGAGTATCCCACTGCCTATGAATTCCCTTTTGCTGTCAAGAGGAGCGGGGAAGAAACAAAATAAAGCTCGGAATGCAAAGCAAATAGGTAGCTAGTTAGGAGCAATCACCTGATAAATGAGACTGATGAGCAACTTTAATTTGTGCCTACTGAATGAAATGAAAATCCTTCTGCATGCTCTCCCAACATCAGACATTGACATAAAAATACATACCTGAATAATAACTGGAGTAACTGGATTTTATTCCAAGACCAAGCAATAAGCTTCTCTGACATTGGAATATAAAATAGGGTTTTTTGTCGAAAAGAGCACCAATAAAATACAAAGTTTTGTAGGGAAGGACCTAATAAAAAAATTTTTGTCCGAAAGGACCTATTAAAATACTTACGATTGTTAAGAGGAACCGCTTTATGAATTTCGGCGCCAAAAAACTCTAATTTTTTTCGAAATTGAAGGAAAACGTCTCGCGAAATAATCTTCAAGCAATAAAATTCTTGTCAAATGTAGTTGTGGTGTCCCAATTGCAAAAAGTCAACGCCGGAATATAGTAATTTTGGCCTGAAATTCATAAATTGGTTCCTGTTAACAATCAAAAGTACTTTTTAGGTCCACAAAAAAAAAAATTTATTAGGTCCTTAATTTTGGCCCCGAAATTCATAAACCTGCCTCGTTAACAATCAAAAGACTTTAATAGGTCCACAAAAAAAAATTATTAGGCCCTTCCCTACAAAACTTGTATTTTATTACGCCCTTCCCTATAAAACTTAGTATTTTATTAGCCCTTTCGATAAAAACATGAGGCTAATTTTCAACCAAATATATGATAGATTGTGCGAATGTCAATGTCAAGAGTACTAATTCCCAAATGTAACTACATACTGTACGTGCTCTTCATTATCGAACATGCATATCATAAACTACTCCCCAGATATAGGAAGGACCCTTTCAAAAATATCAAAGCTTTAATTTTATCCAAAGTCCTAATCATATAAATTCTCTAACTTATTATGAGTCCATCACAAACCTGATTTGGTTCATATGCGCAATCAGATGCATTATATATATATATATATATATATATATATAGAGGCAAGATCATGTGAGAAAGGAATTTAGGTGAGAAATGAGAAAAAATCACTGCCCTTAGATTAGATCCTATCAACGGCCAAGATCTAACCAAGTGTGGATAGAAATAAATTGCAATTTTTTTATTATCTTATTTAATAACCCAAATTAAAAATTAAAACAAATAAAAATCTCAAAACGTCCCCACTTATCACGCATAAATCTCCTTTCTCTCTCCTTTCTGTCAACACACCTGATGCATGATTTCTTTCATAGATACTAGCTAGCATATATGATGTGTATCAATGGTGAATCGTAGACCTTCAAATAATTAATACTGTGTTTTGTTTTTTGGCTTTTTTTTGTGATAAAAAAAACACTCAGATTCTTGAGTATACTGTCGGTCTATCACTGTCAAAGAACTAGATCAAGATCAAACGACAATAGCTTCCTTCATGATTGTTGAAAATGTGAGAAGCAAGTTAAAATTTGCTTGACTTTTGGAAATATTTTATATTAGTTTGAAGTTATATCATTGCTTATTTGGAGTTATGCATCTCTTTTTTAGAGTTATATGAGCTAGTCAATAGAGTTATACCAATACTTTTTCAGAGTTATAGGAAGTATTAGTTATAGTTATAACAACATTTGTTTAGAATTATAGGAAGTGATGATTAGAGTTATATCCCCACTTGGTTAGAGTTATTGTCGGAATATAGTCACTGGATACACTTCGATAAAAAATTGCAATTTATTTCTATCCTTCGAGATAAAAAAAAATAATGCAAGTAGGGTGGAGTTTGATTTATACCAATACTTGTTTAGAATTATTATCTGATGTAGTAATTGGAGTTTTCATTTTAGCAATATATGTTTGGAGTTATAGCATTGCTTGTTTGAAGTTATGCCGTCTCATTTTTTGAGTTATACGAACTAGTCATTAGAGTTATAGGAAATATTAGTTAGAGTTATAACAACATTTGTTTAGAATTATAGGAAGTAAAGATTAGAGTTATATCCACACTTGGTTAGAGTTATAACAACTTATAATAACAACCCATGTCATTGTCGGAATATAGTCATTGTATACACTTCGATAAATTCATTGCAATTTATTTCTATCTTTCGAGATATCAAACCCACATCTTTCGAGATAATAGTTGCAACTTATTATATTGGAATTTATTTATGCCAATACTTATTTAGAATTATTATATGAAGTAGTAATTAGAGTTATCATTTTAGCAATATATGTTTATAGTTATAGCATTGTTTGTTTGGAGTTATGCCGTCTCTTTTTTAGAGTTATACGATCTAGTCAGTATAGTTATACTAATAAGACAATAACTTTTTTCAGACCTATAGGAAGTATTATTTAAAGTTATGACAACATTTGTCTAGAATTATAAGAAGTATTGCTTAGATTTATATCCACATTTGTTTAGAGTCAAAGGAATTATTTGCCATAAGTTTTATCTTTGCAACACTTTCTTTTAAGTATGTTATACTGATAAGGAACAAATGCATAGAAATTTTGAATTGAAAACTATTGATTTACAAATTATCTACTATTTATATACGAGGCGAGAACTAGTAACTCCACACAAAGCATAAACATTGCGTCGTTAAATCTCTCTACACCACTTAAACGAAAGAATACAAACATCCAACTGTCAGGATTAAAAGAATTGATCAAAAATAGGAATCACATCAGTTTGGCTTTGAGTCAAGTGTAGACTGCAAAGACATCCAAAACCAATGTCATTGACATCCTGAACCTGCTTCGGAGATAAGTCCTTTATAAATTTCACCAATTCATTCGGTCTACATTGAGTAGACAACTCTAGTAGCTTTTTTTTACTGTTTTAGTACATGCGATGTACTATCCTTCTCAGGTAATTTAGCTCCTTTTTGTTTAATCAAACCCATAATTTGATTTGCATTACTACCCTTCACATTACCAACCTCGGAAATGTTCATATCTACATACACACACATAAACTGATTACAAACTCATACGTATACAATTGGAGATTTTACCTCAACATACTGTAAACTCATACTCACACACACATAGGGCTAGTATAAGAGAAGAGAGGGGGACACTAAAAATTGAAACCACATTAGACACTCAACCAACAAAACACAAAATTACGCTCTTTTACTATTACACCCTCAATTAACAAATTTACAACATCTCTAATTTATTGATTTAAAAAAAATGCTATGATTTTTGTGAACAATTTTTCATACATGTTATTACGCAATTGAACTTTCTCTTTGTTTTCGCACGCATCGCTTCATAGAAGACTGATTATGTATAACTGAACATTTGAGGATTAGTAATGCGTTTATAAATAGAAACAAACATAATGGGGGATCATTAAACAAAATCTTTCTAAAAAACATAACATTACACGCAGATATATCATCAATTGCATCGCAAAATATTCACGTAGGATAGCATACCCATTACCTCTCAAGGTGATATTTTGTCCATTACTTTAGTTGCTAAAAAAAATACTTGTTATCAAACGAGAATATTGTGTATGTAAATTGGTGGAACTCTAAGTCCAGGTTGCTATAACTCTAATCAAATATACGCATAACTCTAAGTACAACTTGCTATAACTCTAATCAAATATATGTGAGTAGTTTAATTACTAGAATTTCGAAGATCTATGTATAATTGTGAGGGATTAATTTGAATATTATATAGAGTTTTAACTACATTTGTTTATCGCAACATTTATAACTAAAGTTGTAGTAAGTTCTAATGAGAGTTATATCAACATTTGTTTAGAGTTATATGAATTATTAATTAGAGTTACACCAGTACTCGTTTAGAGTTATAAGATTTACTAGTTCGAGTTATATCAATACTTGTTCAAAGTTGAAGTCTGCAACATAGCTTTCCCAAGAGACCAAGAGTAAAGAAAACCAATTTCCATCATTCTCCCTCACCGTGCCAGCCCCCCAAAGTCCACAATTTTCTTGGCTAGGCTCGTGATCACTCTAAAGTCTAATCAAACCCAATATCAAATTTCAATGACGGGAAAAAATTGCAATGAAACATATATAATCTATAAACCTACAACTGGCAAAAAATTTAACACGAAGCATTTTGCCTGGACTAAAAATTAACACGAAAAATTTAACACGAAAAAATTTAACACAAAATCTAGAGACGTAGTCATGGAACCTGTACAAGACATCCGGCAAAACTCTTTCACATAGGCCGCCAAAACAATTTAACACGAAAAATTTAACACGAAGCATTTGACTCGAACCTATATATTGCGTATTGCACCAATATAATCATTGCAAGGAGCGTAATGCTAGAATTTGTCACATTTTGTCATGCGTGAGAAATTATTCTACAAATTTGTCACAATTAATCTACCAACTGAATATTATTCTACAAAATTTTCCGAAATACTAACCTTCTTCTCGAATCATGCGTGAAAAAGTCTGTCGAATTGATCTTAAAACAAAAAAAAAAGGCGTAATTACCGAATGTAATTGAAACGAGAAAACAGTAGTAACCGAGAAGAGAGAGGAGAGAGGAGAGAGGGAGAGAGAAAGGAGGTTTATGTGTGATAACCGATAAGTGAGTAGGTTTTGGGATTTTTTGTTTGTTTTAAATTTTAATGCGGGCCATCAAATGAGCCATGATCTAAGGGCTAATATTTTTTCTCACTTCTCATGTAAATCATCCTTCTCACCCGAACTTAATTCTATATATATATATATATATATATATATATATATATATATATATATATTTTACGGTTTTTTCACCATATACCCCCGACAAATTGGAAAATTCACCATATACCCTCAATGTTTTAGAAATTCACCATATACCCCTGAGTTTTCAAAACTGTGCACCATGTACCCTTTTTGCTAACGGATGTTAACTCGCCGTTAGTTTTATTTACGATTTTGCCACGATTATCCCCTAACCCGAACTCTACCCCCTAACCATAACCCTAATGCCTAATTAACCTAACCCCCAAACACTAACCCTAATTAACCTAACCCTAACAAGTTACCCTCCCCCGCCATCCCCCAGGCCCCCCACCCCCCACCCCCCCCCGCCAGGCCTCACCCCCACCCCCTGCAGTGTCCCACCCCCCACCCCCACCCCCCCCCCCCCGCCATCCCCCCCGCAGCCCTTCACCCCACCCCCTTCCTTCCCTCGCCCCCTCCCCGCAAAGAAGCAACCCCTTCCATCCCTCGCCCCTCCCCAAGAAGAAGAACCCCTTCCCTCACTTCCCCTCCCCTTGCCGCCAAGAACCCTGCAGCCCTCCCCTCGCCCCCTCCCTGCAAGCAGCGAGCCTCATCCTTCCTTCCCCTCCCCCCCGCCGCAATGCAGCGCTCTAGTCTAGACCCCCCTACACCCCCTTCCTTCCTCGCACCCCATCTCCCTCCCCCCTTCCCTCAGCCGATTTCCCCCTCCTCCTCCCTTCCCCTTCCCCCTTCCCCGTCGAATTCGGTTCCCCAGTCGATTTCCCCCTCCACCAGCCCTTCGAAAATAACATCATGAGTTCGAGTCTCAATTTCGTGTGTGCTTTCCTGGCGGTTCGAGTCTCGATTTCCCCCCTCCACTAGCCCTTCGAAAACTCGTGATTCATTATGCCTTCCGGCGGTTGAGGACTCAATTTTCGACGGCCTGGGGACTCGACCTCGAAGGGGGAACTCGTGAGGTTGGTGCCTGCGGCGGTGGGGGCTGCAGCGGCAGGGGGAATCGAGGGGGAGGGGAGGATGGGTGGGGGGACTGCGGGGGCGGGGGAGGGGGGGCTGGGGCAGGGTTAGAGGGGAGGGGGATGGGTGGGGCCGCAGCGGTGGGGGGGAGGGGGGGGGGGCCGGGTTAGAGAGGGGAGGGGAGGGAGGGCGGGCAAGTTAGAGGAGGGGGTGGGGCTGGGTCAATATGGAGGGGAGGGGGGGAAAGGGGTGGGTTTAGGGTTAGGGTTTAGATTAGGGTAAGGGATTAGGGTAAGGGATTAGGGTTTAGATTTTAGGGTTAGGGGTTAATGGTGGTAAAATGGTAAATAAAGCTAACGGTGACTTAACTTCAGTTAGAAAAAGGGTATATGGTGCACAGTTTTGAAAACTCAGGGGTATACGGTGAATATTTGAAACATTAAGGGTATATGGTGAATTTCGTGATTTGTCGGGGGTATATGGTGAAAAAACCGTTTTTTTTAATAAGGTAAGATGAAGTCCCTTGCAAGTAGGGGGGAATTGGGGATCCCTCCTTGCAAGGGGTGAGACTCGATCCCAGGATCTCTGGGATCGGAGGTGATGCCAACACCACTAGGCTATCACCGCCGCTCGTATGCATTGTATATGTAGACGCACATGACTTAGCTTATACGGTCCACATGTTAGTAGTAACTTTCAGCAAGGAGCTAGGATAAAATTCATAGTAAACCTAGCATGGTACACCGAAAACTATTTTTTACTCATTACTCATTTGAAATTTTTCGAATGAGTAAAATTTTACTCATTTCTAATCATGTCTGCTCATTCGCCTAAATGAGCACATTTTTTCAAATGGGCAAACGCTTCTAGTCAATTGAGAAAATGAGTACACTTTTACCCGTATGAGCAAACTTTTTCGCTCATATTCTCAAATGAGCATAAGTTTTTGCTCATTTTGAAACTGCAATATTGATTTGAAATATGAAACTAAGCCCACCATTAATGAACTCTAAAACTTCATATTTGGTTTTGCCATTGATGAGGCCCAACTTTATCAAATCATATTTTACAATTTATCAATTTGATTAGCAATGTGAGACAAAAACCATGAAAAAGAGAGAAATTTGGAGATTAGGGACACTGAAAGAGAGAAATTTTGAGGTAAAATAAATAATGGAGAAATCTAAAACTGGTGTTGATTCTTAAACCATCTTTTGCATAATCGATCATTGATCCTGCCCTTGAAGAATTTTGAAAACTTTAATAATGACTCCCAAATTTTGATTTCGCCATCGATGAAATTCGGAGCTCCAATTTTGTGTTTGCCCTTCATTAATTTCAATGAAGGTCGCAAATTTGGAGGAGAGAGAGAAACAATGTAGGAGAAAATTTGGAGGTAAGAAACAATTGAGGAGAGAGAAATTTGGAGGTGAGAAACAATGGAGGAGAGAGAAATTTAGAGGTAAGAGAAACGTGGAAGAGAGAAAAAAATTGGAGGTAAGTGAAACAATGATGAAAGAGAGAATGAAGGAAAAGAGAGAAATAAGTCATTAAAAATGAGTAAAATTTTGCTCATTTGGAGAATTTATTACAGAATTACCCCTCGGTGTATCATGAGTATCGTAAACCCAGGTGTATAATGCATGTACTCAAGGAGTTAGGGATCAATTTTTGGTTCCCCTATCCTTTCTTATCGTTTTTATGCCAAAGATGGGGCACTAATCCTTTTTTTGGTTTCTTTCGATTAATCATTTAGTAGTTCGTAATAAATTATAGTAATGTAAATGAATAATTTGGCAATGTCAATGTTAATGGATGTCCAACTAAAAAACATTTTAAAAAAATATATTTAGCTCATCGTCTTTTTTTAAACTGCCTACTGTGTAGGTGTGACTTGTGAGGTCATAAGTTTGGATCTTCGAATCTAGACTTCTACTTTATAACAGAAGAACATAAATATGTGCACGAGCCTATGCAAACCGTCTGGGACGGAGGACTCGTAGTGTCTCTTTAGATCTGGCAAAAGCGAAAGACCTCCTAACGTAATTGATAACACAAGTTAGATTCTCCTACAAAAGGTTGAAGTGGTGGAGTAGTGGCATCACTTCCCACCTCATATCCCTGAGGTCATAAGTTAGATTATCCTATATTTCTTTTTTTTTTTAACTTCTTTTACAAGTTCTAAACTTGAATTTATTGAATTTTCCCCATTATAAAACTTTATATATATATATATATATTCTCCTAACTTTTTCTTCAACCCTTAACTTGAACCATCTAGAAAAGTACATTTTTAACAGAAATCACTTTTCTAGCTTATTTTCATATATAAATTGATCCTCACTCAAAAAGTTGGAAAACAAAGGAAGAATACAAATTCTCATAGGAGACCGACTCACCAAAATTTATGGTAAGACGAGGGAAACTATGTGACCTAAATGAGTCACTTACGCAAAAAGTGACTTGTTTTAAGGTAAGAGGTGACCCTTTATAAAAAAGTTACCCCTTTAGGCTTTAATTTGACAAGTGACTTATTAACTTAAAATGATCCTTTTATGAAAAAAAAACAAGGTGGACTTACACTAACTTTAATTTATTCAAAGGCGGTCTCACACAAGACTTGCTAAAGGAAGAAAGAGATGATGTGGAGGTGATACATGTTAAGAATGAAGGACAATAAGTTTTATAGAGAACAGTGTGTGGCTATCTTTTTTCAGATAAAAAATAATCAATAACAAATATTTGGAAAATTATGTTCACCTATAATAATAGAATATTCTTTTATCGGGAAGCCAATCAAGCAGCTGACTTTATGGCGCATTTCGGTCACGAAGCTCGCTCTCTTGTGTATTGGTTTTCTTCTTCTAATATTGCTTTCTCTTCCATCATCCGTAAGGATGCTGTAGGCTGGTCCTATCCTATGGGCCATGCCTAGTTTTTTTTTCCTGATAAAAAAAAAAAGAATAATTTTCACCCTTTAACTAACCATATAATTAGTGTTGCCAAAATGTTTTGAATTTGGCACTTTGAATGACGACCAAGCATAGGGTCCTTTCTTGTCTGTTATTATTTTAGGCTCATACTTTGGGCTCATACTTTGGGCCAATCCATTTATATACTTTGAGAATACTATTTTAATCTTTTGCGTTCTAACCTATTATTTCAATTTATTGAAAAAAATGGTTCTCTATCTTGAAATATCTTACTAAGATTTGTGCTCTCCCCCAACTTGTAGATTAGCCAATACATTGTTGGTAAATCACATAAATCCATGTGTTGAATAATTGTTACTTGAAGTATCCTAATTACAACAATAATGGGAGTCTGGAAATTATTTTCGTGGATGTCAAAATAGGGGAAAGAATGGAAATGGAAAATAAGAAGTTGCAGCTAGTATGAAGATTGCCAAACAAAGTATTATCATCAACTTATCCAATTGGTTGACATTGTGCAAAAATAGTACTCGATGTCATCATCATCACATCATGTGCTATATGCTCAAAGAAAATAAATAAAAAAAAAAAAAAAAAGAAAAAATGAAACTTACTTGAACCATGGCTGACCAGTCACAACTATAAAGTTAAGCAAGTTGAGTCTAACATACTATTTCTTTAAGCTTTAGAACTTTGATGTACTCTTTTTTTTGAAGGGATGAACTTTGATGTACTTTTGATATTATACACTAACTTCCGTTTTTAAATATGTGCAATGCAGTTTAACTTTTTACGTCATAACGCACAACTTTAACTATTAATATATCTAATTATGTATTTGTAAAAGTTATAAAAAGTTAATATTATGAAAACATTAATTGAAACAAATCCAACAACATTTTATATGATTATTTTTGTGTTAATATATTAATAAAAAAATACGATCAAAGTAAGGTGTATAAATAGTGTGACAGTCAAACTGTTGCACTTAACAAGAAATAGAGAAAGTATATGACCAAAAAAAAGTCATATAATCATGTTAAATTTATATTAATATGAATTTTCAAAATATTTATTTTTTAGAATTTATTCTAATACACGATAATAAAAAAACATTAATGATATATACATATAAGTGGGATATAAGATTTTCTTCCCCATACACATATATCCAGCATTGTGCACAAGAAATTGTAGTACAAGCATTATATTACATCAAGTTGCACAAGCTAAGAGAAAATTTCTACAAACTAAGTACTATACGTGCTCTCCATTATCGAACATGCATCTCACAAACTACCCCTAAGCTAGGACCCTTTCCAATTTCCTTTTCACCATATCATTTATATGCACTCCCCTTTACAAATCTCCACCCTAAAATCAAAACAAACCAAAAACAGAAACCAAAGGGAACTCCCCTTCCTTACTCCATAATTTTTTTCCAAAAACAAATAAGAAAAAAAAATGGCCTCTACTTGGCCCCAAACCTCGACATTTACTCTCCTTCTCGTCGTCATCGGGATCCTCCTTGCATCAACCCCTTCCAATGCATCCTCATCAAGGGGTTACTACGACAACAACTACAGCTACGAACAGCCATCCTACACCTACACCTACCAGCCCCAAGAATACAGCCAACCCCAAGAATACAGCCAGCCCCAAGAATACCAGTACCCTGTCCAAGAATACAAGCCCTACTACTCTCCTCCAAGCAGCCCGGCCAACAAGGATGGACAATCAGAACAGCGCTCTTACAGTGGCACTCCCTCTGATAAGGCCGCCTTCTTGCAAGTCCATAATGACGCGAGGTCAGCTGTGGGACTTCCTCCGTTTACTTGGGACGACAGGCTAGCCTCCTTTGCTCAATCATGGGCAAACCAGCGTATCAATGACTGTCGTTTGGTCCACTCGAATGGTCCATATGGAGAGAATATCTTCTGGGGTAGTGGCGGTTATTCAGCAGCATTTGGAGTGCAGTCATGGGTGAACGAGCGTAAGTACTATGATCTTTACTCCAACTCCTGTGCTGGTGGCATGGATTGTGGCCACTACACTCAAATCGTCTGGAGGAAATCCACCCGCCTTGGTTGTGCTAGGGTTACCTGTAATGATGGCGGCGTTTTCATCACCTGCAACTATGACCCTCCCGGCAACTACATCGGCACAAAACCATACTGATTCACTTATCTTATTGATATTAATAATATTGTTTTGATGATGGTTTCTGTTTTGAGAAAATGTTATTGTTGTTTTTTTGTTTTCAAGTAATAGGCTAAAGGGGGGTTCTAACCATGTCCCAATAGCTAGCTCCTATGCAATTTGTTAACTTATATACTTGATCAGCTCTAGTGAAGCTTTTCAGGTGCATATTTCTGTTGGCTGTGTTTTCCATTCATTCCCATTAATTAATTAACATCCATTTGTGTGTCATCTTCTTTATGTTACTAAATTCTCATATTGGAATCAGAACATAATAAAGTTCAACCAAAAATTAATTAACATCAACAATTCTCCATTCTCCAACTCAAAGCAATTGGATTGGAAACTGATTTATGACATGAGATTCATGTCATTATTTGTATAGTCCATATCATTCTTGTTGGAGTCTATGTCATTATGCATGTTACATAATAAATTATGGTGTAACATGCTACACCCAAGACGCACTCAAAGATAAATGGTCAAATGTGTTGAAGACCACATAAATGAAAACAAGGCAAACAATTAGGAAAGGAGGAAGCATACTTTACAGCCAAGTTCATGTCATTTCTACTATTTTTTTCTGGAGTAAAAGCTACAGGCATAGACATACTTCTCAGTTTTTATAATGTTGCAACATTTTTAACTTTTGGCACTATTCATGTATGAATTTTGACCAAATTCTTTTGTCTAATTAATATATACTGCAAAAATAAGTAATTAAGATGTTATTGGATTTGTCTTAATGTACATTTATAAAATATTCAACTTTCTACGATTTTTAAATTAATAAATAATTAAATATATAATGGTCAAAGTTACGCGTTGACAATCGTATAAGTCAAAATGTTGCATCCTTTAAAAAAAAGGAAGGAAGTGCATATTTTTAAGAAAATTGGCAAGATTAATTACATTAACGTATACCCTCTTACATGACACCTAAGTACAACACAAGGTTATATAATGGACTATCTCAAACGGAAATGTTGGGTGTGTGGGTATATAAAATTGAACTTTACACCTCATTAATGTTGTCCCTAAATTCCTTAGCTTAGTGATATTTTACAAGTTGAAGGTTACTTCAAGAAGAGGTGCAAACATGAGGGTGACTGAGAAAGATACAAGATTATGTGATATAAAATGCAAAAATGTATACTATGTACTAAAGTAGAAGCCAATAAAATAGGATTTTCCTTTAATAATTCCTTCTTAGGGTGCGTTCTCTTTACCTGAATAACCCTGAACTGAACTTATCTGAACTCACTTGAACTGAACTGAACTTATTGGACCTGATTCAACTTATTGGACCTGATCGACCTGATTGGAACTTATTGGACCTCGATTTAAACTTATTGACTCGATTGGAACTTATTAGACATGATTGGACCCGATTGAAACTTATTAGACCTTATTGGACTCGATTGGAACTTATTTGACCTTATTTGACAAAAAATTTGATGAGTTATAACATAAATATTACCGCTAACATAAATACTATCCCTCAAAATTTATTATGACATAATAGTTATTAAAATTTATCCTTCGAAAATATAGTAATTATTAATTATCTCTTATAATTAACATTTTAACAAAAAAAAAATACTATTTATATGCTTGCCTATACAAACTTTCACCACTAATATATCTAATTGTCTTGCTTTGATTTCATAAAGCACTAGTAAGAAATCAATTAATAACATTTATATCTTTCATTGTTATTAGTAACGAAAACATGTTATCTCTAATCATTTAAAGACGAATTGCAAAATATTATAATTATGATGATTATTATTGTTAACCTTATTTGACCATGATTATAATATTTTTTAATAATAACATAATCAGCTAATAGTAATATGAATAATAAAATAATAGATAATAATGCAAATATAATACTATATGATCATAGTGGTACTTTAATTAAAAAAATTAATAATATCATAATCAGCTAATAATAATATGAATAATAAAATAATAGACAATATTACAAATATAATACTATATAATAATCATAGTGGTACTTTAATTAAATTTTTAATTTAAAATTATTAATCATTGACTATTTGGACCTTATAGGAACTTATTGGACCTGATTGGAACTTATTGCACCTGATTGTAACTTATTGGACCTGATTGGACCTGATTGGAACTTATTAACCTGATTGGACCTGATTGAAACTTATATGAACTGAACTGACTGGACCTGAAACTTAATTTATTAAGGTGAAGAGAACGCACCCTTAATCGTACCAAACTTAATCAACGACTGCATTGAATTCCAACATAAAGATTCTCTTGAACGTTAATTAAGTATTTGCATTGAAATCTAAATATTAATCAACGCCAAATTTTGAATAATTACATTAGAAATTAGAGATTAATTTTTTATTATCCAAACATTATCATAAATACATCAATAAAAAACCTAACATGATGCATTTTAAAAGCAAAAGCCAAAGGACACTGTAACCACTTCAGAAGCGCGGGAATCCAATACCGGACCGTTTGACTAGTGATACAATCACGAATATATGGACGGATTAGACTAGTAAATTACTAATACACCCTAGCTAAAAAAAGTAAAAGGAAGGCGAAAAGTATATCGATTAAGTTAACCTTTACTCTCATGTATCATAATTAGTCATGGCCACCGGTTCAAAGGTCGGCCCCGTTCAGCCAACATGAACCTCAACTGAATCGATTAGTTGACCGATCCTGTCAAGTTCAGGTTCAGGTTCAAAGCTAGGGAGTGGCAACCTTGAACCGATTAAGGTACGGTTCACTGCGATTCGACGGGCGGTCTTGTGCGGTTCGGTTCAGGATCAGCCTACCAGTTCATTAAGCCCAATATTCCCCAAATCAAGCAACACCAACAAAGAATATCCAAAATCAAACAAAACCCACAAACAATCTCCCAAATCAAACAAATTTCACAAAGCTCCAATTGAACCAAAACCCACATATCTCCAATTAAATCAAAGCTATACTAATTGAAGAAGGAAATTGGAAATTTGAAACTAACCTTTGTTGACCATGACTTCACGAGATTTGAAACCGAGGACAGCAATGGCAACACGGCGCACCACCAGCAACAATGTAACAACAACGGCAACAAAGAGGGGAAAAGTGGCGATAAAGGGAAGAACCACTAGCTAGCAGAGCTTTGGCGGGGGTGCGAATGAGAGACAAGGTGATGGACTGATGGGGGTGAGAGGGAATCGGGGAGAGAGAAGAATGGGGAGACACGTTGAATTACAGAATTATTATACCTTATAATTTTATGTGTCATTGAGTAATGAGTATATTGAACTTATGTTTATTTTATTGTTTTAATATTTTTTGCATAGTTTAGAGCATGGGGGAGACATATAGGCTTGCCAAAAAAGCACTACTATTTACAACATCGAAATAAGAATTTACAATAAATAAGAATTTCTAATAAATAATTTCTTTATAATATGAATTTACAATACCGAAATAAGAATATGCAATAAATAAGGATTTACAAATATGATAATTTCAGTACAACAAGAATTTACAATAATTAATTTATTTACGATAAGAATTTATAATACAAATTTAAATGCTACAACAAATAAGAATTTACAATATATAATTTACAAGAATAATTAAAAATTTGTATGTAATTTATATAATTAAATTAAGGATTTTTTATTTTTTATTAAATGTTTTTTAATAAATTATTTTTTTTTTAAAAAATTTTTTTTTAATAATTTTATAATTTTTAAATTAAATTTCTTTTCTTTTTTATTCTATTTTATTTTTATTTATTTTTTTTTTAATTTTTTTTTTTTTTTTTTAATTATTTTATGTTTTTAAAATATTTATTTATTTTATTTATAAAAAATTAACTTTTAAGGTGGTTATCTTAAAATAAAAGGTGGTTTTTTTAAGGTGGTAAAAATAAAAAAATCCTTAAATTAATAAATTGTTGAAAAATACTCACCCCTTTTTGGGAGGGGGGCTTGGACTTACATTTGAAAATTACAATGTAATTTGGCAATTATATTGGAATTTTCAAGGAGTAAGCTGCCTACTTATCCCGAAAGAATCAAAGCCCACGTAGTTATCTGCGTACCTTAAATTATTTGAAGTCGTGGCTGAGAGTGTTCCTCTGCATTGGATGAACTAGATGATTCGGTGTCTATTAGCATCCAAGGATCATCCTATTCTGCTTCATCTTCCCTTAATCCTTGCGTTCTTTTTACGGCTTTATCCTAATCTTTCCTACAAATGCAAATCTCGATGCTTTGTGGAGAAAGACTAGATTTTTTTTTTCATCAAGCACTCTTCTACCTGAACGAAAAGCAGACTCCGAAGTAATAGTTGATGCTAGAATTGCAAGTACGTCGCTTGCAATTTTAGCCAAGATGGGGAATTGATTTTCCTTAAATTTCCACCATTTAATAATGTGGAAATCTGCACCTGTTTCAAATTGATAGGACAAATAATCGTCTACCCCCGCGCAAGCGGATTTGAAGACACTAGTTTTTTTGTTTCTTCAATATGTTAGTAATTAAAGAATCAAAACGACTACGAGATGCATGTCCGGACGTCGGAATGAATTCAGGGTCATAAATCGAGACATAATGATCATGAAGTTCCTCCAAAAGGTGTCTACACTTCAAAACATAAGTGCCAACATCATAAGTAACACCTAAACATTGATAATAGAAATTTAGCAAGTTTGATCGGCCATCAAGTTTTTTCGTCGGATCAAGTATACAAGCAACACCATAAATGTAAGGAAATTCACTAAAATATGCAAACCACTTTACCTTCATGGTATCAAGCACAACTTTGATTTCAGTCACATCCAATTTCTCGTTGATGGCATATACCACCTTAATGCATTCTAAAATTACCAAATGAATGTTGGGTTCATAAATCAATGAAAATGTGTTAGTCACATCGTGAAATGATATAAGAACATCACGAACAAGCATGGCAACTGTCCAATGATAATCAGTTGATCAATATATCTTCTTTCGAAACAACTTCATTATGTAAAGGAATCATAACATCGCAATACCTTATTGCATCATTCAACAGTTTATAAGTAGAGTTCTATCGTGTCGGAGTATCAAGAGACCACACCTTTTTAGGCAAACCGAATTCCTTACACAATGTCATGTACCTCCTCTCAACCTGGTTCTTTCTTAAGACCCTAACAATATTTCTAATGGGTTCTAATAAGGGTTAATTGTAAACAAGCTATACCTTCTTGAACAGACCGGTTGAGTATATGAGCACAACATCTAACATGTAAGAATTGACATCTAATATAAGCTTAAATGTACTTTCCTGCTTTAAGTAATCAATGACCTTAATGTTGGCCGTTGCATTATCAACGGATAACGAGACGACTTTATCAAGCAAATTGTATTTCTTGCAACACTCGATTAAGCGGCTTTTTATGTTGTAGTCACTATGACTTTTATCCATAAGCTCAAGATTAACAATACGTTTAAACAAAAACCACTCGTTATCGATCCAATGGGCAGTAACACACATAAAGGGTTTACGAAAACATGAGGTGCATAAGTCCGTTATTAGGCTAATGCGACCGTTGAAGGTACGGAACATCTCCATCATATGATTTCTATAGAGATGAAACGCAGTTTGGGTGTGACACTTAAGTGTGTTCTTAGGGACTTTCCTAAATGTTGGTTGCAAAGCAGCTCTATTGAAATTTTCATATGCATCACTTTCCCAATGGTTGAATGGCAATTCATTAGTAATAACATATTTGGTAAATTCATCAATCACATGATCTCTATTGTAGGAGAAAGGCAAATCTATGCCGGGCATCTCACCAGCATAATCGTGGAGTTGTGTCAGGGTGTTTCTGTCTGCGCCACTGCTAGCATTCTCTGTCGTAAGGCCATGTTTAATGGTCAAATGATGTCCCAAGGTCCCCTTTCCACCACCGTTCCTCCAGTTGTGAGTCGGAGGTGGGTTGACGTGTGCCTAATCGGACCTAGCCCTGGCGACCCTCTTTTCTTATTTAATAGAGATATTCTATGATATTCTGATTTTTCAAAGATTATGATTAGAGGTGGCCATTGGGCGGGCCTAACCGGACCTAGTCCTGTACCGACCCGCTGACAGTCTGGCCCGACCCACACAAAGACCTGTTCAAAACCGACCCGTAACCACCAAAGTAACCAGGTTTCACTGGTTTGAAAGGTTGATGGAAAGAACCGGACTTCCCTACAACCCGCCAAGTAACCGATAAGGCCCGCTTGCAAACCGAGGTTCGAACTGCTCGCTGGACCGTGACTGACCCGCCCTTAAACCGGTGAAGACCGTCCATGGAACTGCCCTTAGAACCAGAAAACATAAGCAACTTGTCGAGTGGGCCCATGGAACCGCCAATGAACAACCCGCTGTCCAACCCGTGCCAGCAGATCCCTTTGAACCGCGACGGTGGAGTGTGGACCAACTGTAGGTTTGCAGACTGCAACATTGCAACTTCGTGGCTAGCCTCTAGCGTGGTTCTCCTTCAGTCGGTGTTACTGTTACTCTGTTGGAGACTTGTGTTTTTTTTTTTTTTATGGAAAGAGACTTGGAGAGTTAGTATTGAGTTGAGAATTGAGATGTTGATGAGTTGATCTATCTTCTTGATAAACATGAACAATTGCTTTACTATTGTTAGTGTTGGGGAAACTATTCGGAATAGGTAGTGAAAAGTGATTGATTTGCAACTTTACTATTATATCTTCTATTATTACACTTGAATGGTAGAATCAAGAATGGGTAATACTGAAAGTTGTAGCTTTTGCTCCTCAATCATCTCTCTCAATGGATAAATTATCACCCACTCACCCCAATTCATCAATTATCAACAATCTCCCAACAAACTTCATCATTTTCCCACCCCAATTTCAACTTCAGTGAAACCGAGGTGGGCAACAATGACAACGAAGCTAGTGGCTCACAACCTCAAGGAACCAAAAAAGTGTCATGGGTGTGGCCATTCTTTGAAAAGGTTGCTACCAATGAACCTAGACATTGGAAGTGCATTTGTAAACTTTGTAAGAACGCAAGCGTCAACCCACCTCCGACTTACAATTGGAGGAACAGTGGTGGAACGGGGTCCTTAGGCCGTCATTTGACCAACAAACATGGCCTTATGGCGGAGAATGATAGCAATGGCGGGGACCGAAACACCCAGACATAACTCCACGTGTATGCTGGTGAGATGCCCGACGCAGGTATGCCTTTCTCCTACAATAGAGATCGTATGATTGATGAATTTGCCAAATATATTATTACTAATGAATTGCCATTCAACCATGGGGAAAGTGATGTGTATGAATATTTCCATACAACTGTTTTGCAGCCAGCATTTAGGAAAGTCCTTAGGAACACACTTCAGCGTCGCATCCAAATTGCATTTCATCTCCATAGAAGTCATATGATGGAGATGTTACATACCTTCAACGATCGCATTAGCCTCATAACGGACTCATGGACCTCATGTTACTGCCCATTGGATCGATGACGAGTAATTTTTGCATAAACTTATTGTTAATCTTGAGCTTATGGATGAGAGTCATAGTGGCTCGACAAAAAAAGCCGCTTAATAGAGTGTTACAAGAAATATCATTTGCTTGATAAAGTATTCTCGTTATCCGTTGATAATGCAACGGCCAACACTAAGGCCATTGATTACTTGAAACAGGAAAGTACATTTACGCTTATAATAGATGTCAATCCTTACATGTTAGATATTGTGTTCATATACTCAGCATGTCTGTTCAAGAAGGTATATCTTGTTTACAATTAACCCTTATTAGAACCCATTAGAAATATTGTTATGGTCTTAAGAAAAAACCAGATTTAGAGGAGGTACATGGCATTGTGTAAGGAATTCGGGTTGCCCAAAGTGTGGTCTCTTGATACTCCGACACGATGGAACTCTACTTATAAACTGTTGAATGATGCAATAAGGTATCGTGATGTTATGACTCCTTTACATAATGAATATGTTTCGAAAGAAGATATATTGATCACTGATTATCATTGGAAAGTTGCCATGCTTGTTCGTGATGTTCTTAAATCATTTCACGATGCAATTAACACATTTTCATTGATTTATGAACCCAACATTCATTTGGTAATTTTAGAATGCATTAAGATGGTATATTCCATCAACGAGAAATTGGATGTGACTGAAATCAAAGTTGTGCTTGATACCATGAAGGTAAAAGTGGTTTGCATATTTTAGTGAATTTCCTTACATTTATGGTGTTGCTTGTATACTTGATCCGACGAATAAACTTGATGGCCTAGCAAACTCGCTAAATTTCTATTATCAATGTTTAGGTGTTACTTATGATGTTGGCACTTATGTTTTGAAGTGTAGACGTCTTTTGGAGGAACTTCATGATCATTATGTCTCGATTTATGACCCTGAATTCTTTCCGACGTCCGAACATGCATCTAGTAGTCGCTTTGATTCTTTAATTACTAACATACTAAAGAAACAAAAAAAACTAGTGTCTTCGGATCCGCTTGCGCGGGAGTAGACGATTATTTGTCCTATCAATTTGAAACAGGTGCAGATTTCCACATTCTTAAATGGTGGAAACTTAAGGAAAATCAATTCCCCATTTTGGCTAAAATTACAAGCAACGTACTTGCAATTCCAGCGTCAACTATTGCTTCGGAGTCTGCTTTTAGTGCAAGTATAAGAGTGCTTGATGAAAAAAAGATCTAGTCTTTCTCCACAAAGCATCGAGCTTTGCATTTGTAGGAAAGATTGGGATAAAGCCGTAAAAAGAACGCAAGGATTAAGGGAAGATGAAGCAGAAGAGGATGATCCTTGGATGCTAATGGACACCGAATCATCTAGTTCATCCAATGCAAAGGAACACTGTCAGCCACGACTTCAAATAAAATAAGGTACGTAGATAACTACGTGGGCTTTGATTCCTTTGGGATACGTAGGCAGGTTACTCCTTGAAAATTCCAATATAATTGCTAAATCATATTGTAATTTTCAAATGTAAGTCCAAGCCCCCCTCCAAAAATGGGGGCGAGTATTTTTCAACAATTTATTAATTTAATTATATATATTACATACAAAAATTTATTATTCTTGTAAATTCTTATTTGTTGTAAGCATTTAAATTTGTATTGTAAATTCTTATCGTAAATAAATTAGTTATTGTAAATTCTTATTGCACTGAAATTATCATATTTGTATATCCTTATGTATTGCATATTCTTATTTCGGTATTGTAAGTTCATATTATGAAGATATTATTTATTAGAAATTCTTATTTATTGTAAATTATTATTTCGGCATTGTAAAATTCTTATTTCAACATTGTAAATTCTCATTGTAATGAAATCATTTATTATATATTCTTATTTTGAAATTATATATTCTTATTTATCATCAATAGTCGGTATTCCCCGTTCTTCATTATTTCATTGTGCTCAAAATTAAAAAATAGTAGTTTTTCTTTGGGAGCCCTATATGTTTCCCCCGTGCTTTAAATTAATTCTGTAATTCAACATGTCTCACTCAATATACTCATTACTCAATGACACACATAAAATTATAAGTTATACTAATTCTGTAATTCAACGTGTCTCCCCATTTCTTCTCTCTCCCCGATTCCTTCTCACCCCCATCGACCCATCACCCTTGTCTCTCACTCCGAACCCCCGCCGCTCCTCCCATCCTTCTTCCCCGCCAAGGCGCCAATACTCTACTGGTGGTTCTTCGGTTCTTCCCCTCACCGCCATTTCTTCCCCTCTAACAGTCTCACTCGCACCCCCGCCAAACCTGAACTGGTGGTTATTTCCTTTAATAGCGCTGCTCTCCTCCTCTTTGTTGTCGTTGTTGTTACACCATTGCTGGTGGTGTGCCGTGTTGCCGTTGTTGGTGGTGCGTCGTGATCTCGTGGAGTGGTGGTCAACAAAGGTTAGTTCCAAATTTCCAATTTCCTTCTTTAATTAGTATAGCTTTGATTTAATTGGAGTTTTGTGGGTTTTGGTTCAATTGGAGATTTGTGAAATTTGCTTGATTTGGGAAATTGTTTGTGGGTTTCGTTTGATTTGGGATTGTTTTGTTGGTGTTGCTTGATTTGAGGAATATTGGGCTTTAACTAATGAACCGATGGGTTAGCCCTGAATCGAACCGCACCAGACCTCCCATCGAACCGCAGTGAACAGGACCTAAACCGGTTTGGGGTCGTCATTCCCTAGCCCTGAACCAGACTGGACAGGTCAACTAACAGTCGAGTTCAGGTTCATGCATGACTACTCTTAACGGGGAGGAAAAAGTTGAAATGAGTCCTCCTTTGTAGAAAATGGCAGATAAAAGAGGGAAAAGGTTTGCCCAATTATGGAATTTGAGTTGAATTTGAAAACACGGATGTAAACTAGAATATGAGTAGAACTTAGGAAAAAGGAGGGAATACCACTCATAAATCCCCGTTATGGAATCATTGTAGAAAATGAAAACAAACAAAAACATATTGTGAAATGGTGAAACTTAGATAACATATTGCACTCTCGACAATCCTTAGAAACACTAAATGGTACTAAAGATAGGAACGGGGAAAAAAGTATATATCCATAATGTCTGATTTTCCCCAATATAAAAAAAAAATTTGTTCAAATTGTATGCAAAGTTGTGGGAACAAAAACTTGGATTCATCCCTCTTGTGCTAAGGGAAGTGAACAGCCTTTGTCCCATACGGTTGATGCCTCAGGATCACAAGTAATAACTCATAACAGGATCCATTCTTTTATTTTCAGCAGGACTATTGGGTATCTAAATAAATATTGTTGTTACACGGCATAAATCATTTTAGCCATCCAATGTCATATTGACACATGGCAGCACACACTTCCACATGCTGACATGGCAAAAGCGGATAGGTCGGCATTATTCTATTCCTGAGGGGTAAAATCGTCATTATGACACATTTCATAGGATGACTCATATGGTAACACCACCTCATCATAACCAAGATTGGTATATATCCTAATCTAGCCATGACGTAAGAAGAGTGACAAAGTCCAATAGGCTATGACTTCTTACATCATCCCAAAAAAAGTGAGCTGTCCTAAGCCCACCTACCAAAAAGATATCATGAAATTTAGTGCATATGATTGGCATCTTCTAAGTTCCAACCATGGGATGACAAGTATCACTTCCTAATTGTGCAGCCAACCATATGCCCTCATTTCAGGTTTGGTTGAAATGCAGCATTCACTCACCTAGACTTGTAAAGACAAAGATTGATACATTCATACACAAGATAAACTACCCACAACCCAATGCAAATAGACAATGAAGAAAAAAATATTGATGAACTAGACTCCACTTACTTTTAATAATTATCTCTAATTAATTTCTACCCACTGAGATAAAGTTTTTCCCCATAAAGGCATCTTTTTTCTATAAATAGTTACAATTAACCTAGAGAAGTGGTCTTACTTTGCCCAAATATCTCTTCACTTTCCCCATCTACTTTCTCTATCTACTTATCCAATGATAAATATTGACTTAAACTTAGGAGGACCACCCGTTCCAAAAAACGGGTCTCCTATCTAGGGATGGTAATGGATCCTGGACCCACTCCAGATCCATGGATGCAGATCCGTTTTATACGATCTGGATCTTTGAATTTTTTATTCAGCAGATCCGGGTCGAAATCGGATCCATGGTATGGTGGGTTAGATCTGGATCTAGATCTCATTTTTTAGATCCATATATATTTATGATATTAAAATAGTCTCGTTAATATTCTTTTGTTGTAATATGAACTAAGTGATTGATAACAATTCTTTTTACAATAATAATTTTTTAGGAATTCTATTTTTTTCAAGTAAAAAAATAATTTATGTGGATCCAGATCCAAATCCGTGGATCTGGATCTGAATTTTTTTGGATCTAGTGGATCCCAATCAAATCCGGATCCATGTACAAAAGTACGCATCAGGATCTGGATCCACTAGGATCCGGCCCAGATTCGCCCAGTTGCCATCCCTACTCCTATCTCTTAGGTTCCGAAGGTCTGTGGCATTGCTGGTATAGCCTCCCATCTACTCCAATTCTCAACAAGCCAACAAGTAACACTTTAGCTAGTTAACAAGTCAGTTGCTACTTTCAACCCCCACAACAAATACTTTACGCGTTCAGGGTTGTGAGCAATAAAACGAGACATTACGATATTATAAAAATATATGAATATATGCAAATCACATTCCAAAACCAGTTCTTAATCCTGATTAACAGTAAATGAATAAGCGGACTTCCTATTCCTTCTACATTGACAATGTATCTTTCCCCACCTCAATGACATAAAGGATTTAACAGGAGAGCAAGAAGTTATGCTTGTCTAAGAAAAAGGCTAAATATCAAACTGTTTGATAGCAAACAAGAGGGATGAAAGATGATTTGGTAATTGCACTTGCGTGCACCTCACTCCCTTTTCTATCTCTTGTTTGCAACCAAATAGTTTGCTAGTTAACCATACATGGCAAGAGAATTCACTTCTCTTTCCTTTTGCTTTTGGCCTTTATTGTACTTGGCGGATCGTCGATCGAGAAAGACAACAGGCAATGGAGGGGTATCAATCTTAATGTAAATACTGAGCATTATGCAATCATCAAAGCAATTAACACAGCAATGTGCTACTAAATTTAGTTTCACCTGAAATGGCAACACCAATCTGAACTTTGTTATCCACGCCCAAATTTCTCGCTATCCCACTACAATTAGTTCCAACTATACTGCAACAAAGAAAACCTTTAATGTTTTGCTGCAGGTAGATTTTATTCGTACTGTGGGAATCGTTAAAAGAATACCTGTAGAGTAGCACTGTTTATACGCTGCATTAACAAGCGGTATTCTGCAAAAACATTGCCATAAAAGTCATGAACCTCTTCATTGATGCACTCAGCCAAACCTGCTAAGAACACGAAACCAAAGCCACATAAAAATGATCAGATGGATCTGGCTTGAGTAAATTTTAAAGTTTAAACACATACACAGAGAAGATAGCACAAAACGTAACGTAACATAAGGTAATAGTAACACCTTTACATAATACATAGAAGCATGAATCATGTGGATTGCTGAAAAGTACAAATTACACAGCAAAGCAAAGAAGATAGACAAGGGAGCGCATGATCATGGCGCAACCAAAACATTTCATGCAGCATTACTTCCATCATGATAGCAACTAGCAAGTTAAACTTCTTTATCCATAAAGTATATATACTTTCCTACATATGACATCACTTTGATTTGTTAGCTAATAAAGGTTTAATAGAGAAGAGCACGGAAACAACAAAGAAAAAGGACAGAAAATTACGCCCCCGTCATGCCAGAGACATATTACCACCCATGCCAAAGTCTACATATTCAAAAACCCTAATAACTTTTCAGACAGATTGACTATAATCCTATACACTAACTGCATCAAGAATTGATTGGTTTTGACACTATAATAATATGTAAAGCAGGCATCTTGCACGGTTTTACGCAAACCTGCATTTGACAACTTACTTCGAAGAAATATAACAACAGCATAAATCAACGCCCCTTCTTCACTACCTCGAGCAACATCTTGAACTTAAGTCTTGTACCACAGTAGCAGCCAACACTTTCTAACCTAACTTTGTCCATCAACATCCTTCATGAATTCAAGTAACCAATTGCAGCCATTTAAAATAATTGTTACTCGTGTTCCATAACTAGATGAACTGTTCTATTGGTAAAGTTTATACATGAATTCCAGAAATATTATGCTCAGAAAAACTAAAGACAATGAAAGGTGAATGGCTAAAAATGTAGACAGCATATATTGGAAAAAACAGGCACAGATGGTTCATATTGAAGTAACTAACAAAAATACACATTGCTTGATACTCTTGTCAAGTTCAAAATCAGCAATAATATGTTCATCAGAGAAATACCAAAATCTCAATGGAGGGGAGTTTGAGCTTCATAAGAAACAGCAACTATGAAGATAGTAAAGATAAAAAATGAGCCAAAAAAGGCTGACCCTTTAGTTTAAACCATCAGCCAAGATAAAATGTGGGTTAGTGAAAGTCATAGTAGAGACTAGAGGTATGTCAATCTACTTTGCATTCGACACCAACTTCAGCAGCTCGGTGAGGTTTGCTTTTTCGCCTGCTTCCATTTTGCCTAAACCCTGCAGATCTTACACAATTGTCGGCAATACACTTGGCTTCTGCGCCATTATCATCCTTGACAACATCTAAATTTTCTTTCACTTGAGAAGACCTCTTCCTTTTTGCTCCATTCTCAGCAATAAGTTGACATTTGGAGCTTTTGTTTTCCATTGAACTCTTAGCATTTTCATCACCATTTGCTATCTTCTCAATCTCTTCATCTTCAACCTCATCCTTGAATGGTTTTTGTGGCCTTCCCCTACTCTTAGATGCCCGAATTTTTTCATCTTTCGCATTCCCTACATCATGTTGAGCTGTAACAACAGTTTGCTTCTTGCCTTTTCCTCTACGTCTACCCATGATATAGAAGCCCGGATAATTAAGAACTCAAAACAAGAAGTCAAGGATCCTGCAAACAGAAAACAACCACTCAATCTCAAGTACCCATACATAGTGACCTCGTGACGAAAAACTTCTAATTATATCGAATATATGCAAATAGTGCATATCTCAATGCCATTCTTTGTAACTATTGTGAAATAACTTCCCCAAACACCCCCTACTTTTTTTTAATTCCCAAAACGCTTGTGAGTTTCTCCAAAATTACAAAAAAGCAGACTTTAACTCCCCTTAATTTCTGGCGGTCAAAACTTTCAATCAACACAAAAATGCTGAAAACTGAAGTAAAATAATACTAAAGCAAGCTATAATCCGGAGATAGTTCAGCAGCAATTAAAGCAAGCAGTGATAAACATAAACTCACTACAGAAGAAAAGGACACTTTCAATCAACTCATTTTATCTTTGATCCCTCCTGACCAATCAGAATTTGGGTTGGCAAAAACACAAACTTTTTTGTAAGTTTATAATCATGCTATCTCTTGGACAAAATTCAAACTCAAAACCGAAAGCAAGAAACTAAAATCATACTTAAACCCCCCAAAAGTAAAGGGTCACCACTTTCATGCAATATTATACAAAAGTATAATTTCATCAAAGAATCTACAAACTTCAATTAAAATTTTAATTAAGGGAAGGAAACTTTAATCAGATAACTCAATATATATTTGAAAGCCAAAGTAAACTAATTTCCATCACAAATGAATAACAAAACAAACAAACAAATCCAATTAAAACAAAGGAAACATGCAAGAATTCTCAATAAGATGCAACAAAGAAAAAAAATAAAATAAAGAGATAATAACAACAAAACATAATCCAGAAGAAGTTAGTTTGTTTGCATTGATCCCAAGATAAATTAAAAGTTAGAAGCATTACAGTTTCGTAATCAAGAAGGTGACTTCAATAGATAACAGAAACCAATATCATCTCTTAAGATGAAATCTATCACACTCAAAATATATGAGGATAATGAAAATGTTATCAAATACCCAACAAGCAAAAATTATAGAGTTTAAACAGAGTTTGGTTGAAACTATGATATGGGGTAGGGACAAAAATGAAGACCCAGATAAAAGTATGATTAATAGAAGTTGAAGTTTCAACAGATTGAAAAAGAAAGAAGTGGATTTGGGTATTTCTGTTGAAGTTTACTAGGGGCTGAAAGAACGCAAAGAGACAGGGGAAGAAAGAGGACTGAATAGCAAAGTAGTGACAGAATGAAGGGAAAAAATTGATGGTGAGTGGAAAAGGTTGGGTATTAACAGATAATAATAATATTATTATTATTGAAAAGTTGTGGGCTGTTTAGGAAACATGAAATGAAAGGGCAAGCAAGATTGTGAACTATAACACCAGGCGCTAGAGGTGTCAATTCAGTTCAACCGTTCAGTTATGGTTATAACCAAACAATTCAATTGATATCAGTTCAGTTAGTACCAGTTGAAATAATTAACAGTTCAGTTCAGTTAACAAACTTTTCAGTTCAGTTTAATTCAGTTTTTTTCCTTTCCATTTTCAGTTCAGTTCAGTTGCAGTTTAAATCAGTTTTATCCAAACAGTTAAACCAACCAACAGTTGAATCCATAGCAGTTAAAATTTGTTGCGGTTATTTTCAGTTTCGTTTCGGTTTATTTCAGTTATTGACGAAAACCACATAACTTCGGCGATAATCGCATCGGTTCGGGTAGAAGTTAATCATATTCTTGTATTTGTTCGGGAAAAATTGAGCTTCATGTCGGGTTTTGGCCATATGTTTTTCGGGTCCGATAAAAAATTAATGCAACAAATAAGTGTTGTCGGCACTTCCGCAATTGCCTCGAAAAAAATAGTTGTACTTCATAAAAACGTGTATGAAAGTGACATTGGTAAAAGTATATTTTATTACTGATATATATGATTTGGAATAAGACAAATTTATATAAGTCGATATTCAAACTTTTAGTTGTATGCAAATCATATCATATTTGGTTTAAAAAGGACGTCTCATATCAATATAAATTATTATAAACTTCCTCAAAAGACGAGTTAGACATTTTTAAAAAGTTGATTATATTAATGCCTTACTTTAACTATAAGGGCTTAACGATACTAGTCATTGTGGCTGAAAAACATATAATCGACGTAAAATAAGTTAATATTATATCATATCAAGGTATCTATGTGTGACAGTAAAGTAATTGAAAATCACTTTGCTTAATTTAAAGTAAGATTAAGTTGTATCTATTTTGATTTTAAAACATAATATTCGAGTGAACCAAATTGATATTGGATTACAACGAATCTCGAACTACAATGATTAAAGAATGTGAGAACCAAATGGATTGAACTTGTCACTAATTAGATTAAACTAGTCACTATATTACAAAGATGGTTTGTTCTCTTCTTAATATTGGGATTGGACCGTTGTCCAGTTTAAAATGAAGAGTATGCTGTCTCTTACAAGACCAATTGATTGAAGATAACAATGCTCCATGCCTCCATTACGATATCGAAAATAATATTGAAGTGCAACAAGTTAGTATAAGGTTATTAGATATTGTATCAATGTAAAACGATAACATAAATGAAGATAAGAACACTCCAATGTAGTTAATCGTTTATAAGTTACAATTATTTTAAATTTCAAATATCTAATTTAACTTAAACAACTTGATACTAGATTATATAATGTATCAATGTAAGCTTACAATGTAACTGAAAAGAGCAATGATCTATCAAAATGAACCTTGCTTAAGCTTTATGTGTCGCAAATACAAAACATATTACTAAAGCAAAACAAGTTGATAAGTGAAGTTGTTATTAACTTATTCGATTAGACGTTATATATGCGAATACATCTAAACACATAAACAAATTGAAACAATTTGTTATTGCACAAGACTAATGTATACTGAATGACTGATATTGCATTAGATCTATATATTGATATAAGTCGATAAGTTAATTGGTGTATATGATTTACATAGACTGTTTATGTTAAAGATACTTTGTATTATGGAATACTTTGTATTCTGTTTACATTGACCATTTATGTTAAAGATACTTTATACTCTGATATACTCTTTATTCTCTACTGAACATAACAACGGTCTATATAATTTGATCGTTTTAAGTAAATAAACTCATTAAAGTTATACAATTGAAATAAAATAATATGTTATTAGATAACATCAATTCATTAATGTAAGCCAAAAGTTTAATTAAATAATTCAAAACACCATTTAAATTAATCGTCTCCATGTAACACTAATTTCGTAGCAAAAGTATTTATTTTAATTCATGGTATGCAACAACTAACAAATTGTTATTGAATAATAATAATAATAATAATAATAATAATAATAATAATAATAATAATAATAATAATAATAATAATAATAATAATAATAATAATAATAATAATAATAATAATAATAATAAAATAATAATACAATTTAAAATAATGAAGTTTTAAAGACTTAAATAACAAATTATTACCGTTTAAAATAATTTACAATGGGCCGGCCCATTTCAATTGAAACCAACTGTTGCCCTAACCCTAATGGCTGAAGACCCTCACTATATATAGAAGACTCCCATCCTACTCTTCCCCTCACTCTCTATTTGACCTAGTCACCTAACCCTAACTAAAACGGTGACTCACTCAATTCATCATTCAAACTCAAGAGCTTCAAGGTGCTCAGATCAATTCCTATCATCTCTCACACAAAATCTTTTCATTTCTCATGTCTCAAATATTTTCGTCTCTCTCTCACATACAAAATCTTTTCATCTCTTTCTCTTGAACAAAATCTTTTCATCAATATCTGATCCTTTTCCAATTTCGATTTCAATGTCGAAATTTTTACCCTAATTCTCTCAATTTTCTCCATCTCTAAATCTCCACTAAATGCCTCCACATTTTCTGGCGCGCAGCGACGACGGCGAATCGGAGTTTTTGGCGACGACGGCGGATTTAACGGCGAGGAAACGACGACGGTGGGGCTAACGACGGCTAAGCGTTTGAAGGCTTCAATCTTGAAGGAAGGTTATGTATCTTCCTTGTTTTAGCCTTTTTTTTTGTTAAAATTTAATGGTTTACATTATCTTAACGTTTTTGGTTTATTTATGCCTTAGATCTGAAAGATTTTTTTTTTTTGAATTTTATGTCTTAGATCTGTGACGTTTTAGGGTTTTTTAAAGTTTCAATCATGTTTACATGCGGTATTTTACGTATCTATTTATTTAGTTTTTTTATACAATTTTCCGTCGATAATTTATATTTATTGCTTAGATCCGAATGTTTTAGGAATTTTCTATATGTTTTATGGCTTAGATCTGAACATTTTAGAATTTTTATGCCATATGTTATCAGTTATTGTTAATTTATTTATATGGCCTGGGTCAGTTTTTGATTTTATTAGATTAAAATATGATTAGAAAAAGCAATCAAAAATCCAAAATTAACTAACTGACCCAGGCCCACCTTTGACCTTACCTAGCGTCTTGACCCAGGCCCACCATACCTGACCCTAGCCCACCATACCTGACCCAGGCCCACCATACCTGACCCAGGCCCACCTTACCTGACCCTTTGATCTATTTTTTTTTGTTGAATTTTGGTCTTTGCTGGTGTTTTGACTGCCCTAGTCTCACTTGATCCAGGCTATCTGTTTTTTAGTTTCAATTTTGTTTCTGGTTGTTGTTTGGCTGATTTCAATTATTTCCAGTATCATATTCATGGATCTTGATTCACGTGGACCACCTGGTTTTTCTGAAGGTATTTTTGTTTTCATCAGTTTTCTTTCATTTTCAGTTTTTTTTATGTTTAGTTATACATTTCTGTTTTTCTTTCTTGCTGTTTTCAGAGGAGATTGAGACCATTGGGTCCAACAGGACCGCAATAGACACTTCTACTGTTGTCTCCAGCAAACAAAAAAGGAAGAAACAGTCTCCACCAGAAGGTAAGCGAAGAGCTCTAATATGGGCTCATTACACATTCGCCATGGTGGGAGGTAAAGATGGTAAGGTTATGCCTCAGGGAACTTGTAACTACTGCAATATAGCTAAATATTGTGCTGACCCTTCGTATGGCACCTCTAATGCTACTAATCACATTGAAAAGTGTTATGCTTATGTTAAACACAAAGCTGAAAATCCTAATGTGTGTTCTGAGTTTGATCAAAAAACCTATTGTAGAATGTTTGCCGAGGCTATAATGTGTCATTCATATTCGCTTAGAATAGTTGAGCATGAGAAACTTAGGGAATTGCATTCTTATCTTAACCCGAATGTTAGACACATTACTAGAAATACAATATTGAAATATTGTGTTTTACAGCATAATGATATGAAGTCTTCTTTGCAAACATCTCTTTCTTTGGTTAATAGTAGGGTATGTTTTACTTGTGATTGTTGGACATCTGGAGTATCTTCTCGTGGTTATCTTGGTTTGACAGTGCATTATGTTGATAATAATTGGAATTTAAAATCCCACATTCTGAATTTTAAGTACTTTCCCCCACCACATAAAGGTATTGATATTTACATGTTTGTTTTGGGGTTGATTAAGGAATGGAAATTGGAGGGAAAACATTTTCAATGACATGTGATAATGCTAGTTCTATGGATGTTATGATAACTAGGTTGAAATCTGATTTGCATACTCGTTCTGGTTTACCTTCAAATGTTAAGTTCTTCCATGTGAGATGTTGCGCTCATGTTTTAAATTTGATTGTGCAAGCTGGCATGAATGTTGTTCATGATTGTGTGAAAAAGTTACGTGGTGCTGTGAATTATATTGATGGATCTGATTCAAGGTTGACAAAATTTGAACAATGTATTGTTGATTCTCATATTGCATTTTCTGGAAAGTTAAGGTTGGATGTTCCCACTAGGTGGAATTCCACCTATTTGATGATTATGAGTACTCTCCAAGCTAGAGAGGCTATTGATTTATTTGCTATTATAGAGTCCTCTTTTGATTATGGACTAACTATAAATGAATGGGAGATTGTTAAGTACGTTTGTGACTTTCTTGAGCCTTTTTACCATATTACTATTTGATACGCTCAAGTTACACGTAGTATTTACGTAACTTTGGGTGCACTTTGCTAAGGGTTTGATTGTAATTGTTAACATTCGTGTTTTATTTAACTCTTAGCGGAAGTTCGGAGTTTTGCGAGATAATTTGTGTTAACGTCATGTATTCCGAGCTTCCAAGGTGAAGTGCATTTGAGCCGAGCAAAGCCCAAGCATCACCGCAAGTCGAAGCACCGCATGCCTAATAAGCATCGCAAGCATGCCCAGCATCGCAAGCCCAAGCCTCGCCCATCGCAGCAAGCAGCACCCAAGCCAGCACAAGCATCGCCAGCGTGCGCTCGAAGCAAGCTGCCCAGCCCAGCGCATCATCATCGCACGCCCAGCGCTCGCCCAGCATGCTCGCCCGGCGCTCGAAGCAAGCTCGCCCGCCGCGGCCCAAAGATCTCGCACCTCGCGAGCTAGGTCGCACCTCGCGACTCGGCTGATCGCACCTCGCGACTCGCTCGCACGGTGCGACCCGCCTGCCCGGCCCAAAAGTGCGGTTGGCGAGAACACTCTTCGCACGGTGCGACCTACTTCGCACCTCGCGACCCCTAGGTCGGTCTAAATGTCGGCTGATTTTTGAGCTTTAGTATAAATACTAAAGTTGTTTTTGGACCTAGGGGGGCAGCAGCCACAAGGAGAGGGAGTCTCCAAAACTCCACTCCTCTCTTGTTGTCTTCTCTTTTAGTTTTTATTTTCTAGTTTAGTTTTTGTAGATTTCAATTATGGGATTGGCTTATGCTATGCCAATTGTAGCTTGAACCGTTCTTGAACGAGATTAATATGGAGCTTCAAGCATTATTGTGAGATCTTTCCTCTCTTTCTATTTTCTTTGATTATGGTTTAATTTCTATGCTTGCTTTCTATGATTTTTGCATGATTATGCTAGGAATGTTACTAGTTTGATTGTGTAATTAATCTGATGCTAGATTTAAAAATAGAATCGGATTGTTTTATTCTTTTATCGATTTGTAGCAAACTAGGGAGTAACTCAGATGCTGATCATCTTGGTTATTTCTTGGGGAAATTGAATCAACTGTTGAATGTTTATCGCTTGTATGACGTTAGCAGGTCTGTTGGTTCTCTGTGTTTATTGCTGCTATTGGATTAAACTTAGACGCGATCGGACTAGGTTATCCTTTAGTTAGGGTTTTATAGTCACGCTGATCGTGCTATTCAACTAAGAATAAGGAGAACGCGAGATTAATTCTCGACAATAGATAATTATGGAAATAATTAGAGTGGAGGTTCAAGGATCGATAATGAATTGAAGTGGATGTTAATCGGATTCAAGATCTTCCTATATTGATTTCTCATTTTGTTTATATGCTAGTTAGTTTTAGTTTGTTAGTAAATCAACTTGAAACCCCCCTTTTGTAATTATTATTAGGTTTCTCGGCCCTTAGCTTAATCTAGGTTTTGAATCACGCTGAATATTAAACTCGTCCCTGTTTCCCTGTGGATACGACCCCTACTTCCATTATACTACCTTAGTGTAAAAGAGAGTAGGAGAAATTTTATCTTTGGCCGGGTGCGGTGCACAACGACGACACATCCGCGTCCGCCCACTATTTTGTTTTCTGATTCTGAATATCCAACTGCTAATTTATATTTTAAGAATATCATTGCAATTCAAAGATTATTAGAAGTAGGTCATATTCATGAAGTTGAGAGTATTAGGGAAATGGCTAAGGAAATGTTGAAAAAATTTGAGAAGTATTGGGCTGATTATTCACTTGTGCTTTCTATTGCTGTTTTGCTTGATCCTCGCTATAAGTTGAAGTTTGTTCAAAGCATGTTTGGTTGTTTGGTTGTGGGAATTGAAACGGAGAAGAAAGTAAAAGTTGTTTATAATGCATTTGTGGAGCTTTACAAATTCTATGACAACGTTTCTACCACTCCCTCATCCACCTCTTACTCCAGTTCTACATCTACTCAAACAATGGCTAGCATGATTCAGGTGTTTATTTTGAACAATTGAGTTATTTTTGTTTTTGTAAATGTTGTGAATAAGTTGTCTTATTATATCTATTCTTTTTTTTAGCAATTCGAGGCCAATAATTATAGTGGCTCCGATGCTGAAAGTGGTGTAGATGCATATCTAAATGCACCCTTGATTCCACGTAGTGATGTTGATTTTGATGTGCTTAAGTTTTGGCAGTCTTTTGCTTCTATATATCCTGTTTTGTCTAGGATGGCCAAAGATATTTTAGCAATCCCTATTACATCGGTTGCTTCGGAATCCTCATTCAGCATGGGTGGGAGAGTTTTGACCAAATATAGGTCATCTCTTCTTCCCAAAAATGTTGAGGCTTTCGTGACAACCCAAAACTGGTTGTTTGGATACTTTAAAGAAGAGGAAGTTGATGAGTGTTTTGAGGTTGTTAAAGATGCAGTTTCTGACAATGTAGATTTATCACCAGATTGTTGAATGGTGTCCCCAATGTACTGATTAGTGGGTTTTTGTTTCTCATCAGTGTTCAAGTGTTGCTAACACTTGATATCCGCAACTTTTGGTTGCTCATTTTTTTGGTGGATACTAAGTGGTGATAAATATAATCTTTTGTGTTCTTTTGATGGCCTTTTTTGGTGATGGTAGCTGTCCAAGTGTTGAGTTTAATGAGCCCCTTTTGTTCTGTTGGGCTTGTTTTCACTTCATTGTTTGGCTGGTTTTCAGTGCTAGTATGTTGGTTTTTGACTGTTGAAGGGGATGAACAAGTCTTTTGTTCTGTGGTAATAATGGCTGTTTGTTCTGTTGTGCTTGAGGAATATGCCCCTTTTGTCTTGTTGGACTGGTTATCTAAACTGGTATACTGCTGCTGTCCCTATACTCTGTTGAGCTTGAAGAATAAATTCTTTAATGGTTTCCTTAACTATCAGTTTTGGTTGTGACCCTTGGATTCCTATGCATGGGAACTCTTCTTTTTGGGGTATTTTTGGGTTTATATAAAAGAGATGCCCATAGGTCTCCTTGCTGGATGCACTAAAGCTGATTGGTTGTGGGAATTATTTGGGACGATGCTCGATGATGATATTTTTCATGTAACAAAGTTGGGCTTTTGAGCTTGATGAATATGCCCCTTTTGTCTTGTTGGGCTCGTTATCTAAAATGGTATGCTTATGCTGTCTCTTATTCTTTTTTGATCTTGACACATGCCCCTTTTGTTCAGTTGGGCTGGTTTTCCGTAATGGTATAATTACTATTACTCCATTGAGCTAGTTTTCGATAATGATATGATGTCCCTATACTCTGTTGAGCTTGATGAATAAAGTCCCGAATGGTTTCCTTAACTATCAGTTTTGGTTGTGACCCTTGGATTCCTATGCTTGGGAACTCTTCTTTTTGGGGTATTTTTGGGTTTATATAAAAGAGATGCCCATAGGTCTCCTTGCTGGATGCACTAAAGCTGATTGGTTGTGGGAATTATTTGGGACGGTGCTCGATGATGATATTTTTCATGTAACAAAGTTGGGCTTTTGAGCCTTGTCATTCTTTGTTATCTGATATAAGAGCCCAATACATTAAATAATATTAATCTTTTCAATGGCGATGGTAAGTTTAAAGCTAATTTGTTAGCATTATTTTTTTTATATCAAGTTGTTTATAAGTTTGTGTTTTGATCCAGTTTTTGTTCTTTTAATGCCAAGAAGCAGTAGAAGATTATGGCATGTGTTTGAGAGGAAGGCAGATGGTTTAATGGAGGGCAGTAGATGTAGAGTAGTCTCATCTTTATTGTAATTTATTAAATTTATGATTTTTGTATAGTTAGTTTAGTTTTGTAAAATATGAATATTGGAGGATAAATAAATTAGCAATTTTGTCCTAATTTTCTCTTTTTATTGAAATGTTTTTCTTTGTAGTAATTTTAGTGTGAATGTTCTTTAAAGCTCATAGCATTCAAACTACCT
This sequence comes from Beta corolliflora, assembly GCA_947648045.1. NCBI lineage: Eukaryota > Viridiplantae > Streptophyta > Magnoliopsida > Caryophyllales > Amaranthaceae > Beta > Beta corolliflora. The sequence goes on along the minus strand of CANSZD010002974.1, from coordinate 257,214 downwards.
AAAGGTTTGAGATAACATTTTCAAAAGGATGTTTATTAATAGAAATTATTTAATATTAATAGAAGGTTTTTGATATGCAATTTGTGAAGGGTATGTTGAGAAATTAAAGACTAATTTAGGTAGTAGATATAAATCATCTTTATGTAAAATGATAAATGTGTAAAATCTCTTGTTTTTAAAAAGATCTTGTCATGGGAAGTTATTACGATCAATATTTCAAATGTGTTGTGGCTCAAATTTTCAATGAAATAAAAAAAGGTTTAATAGATTTGAACATATCATTTTATAATGAAATATAGCGATAATGTCATAACTTTATATTAATAATATAATATCATCATAAATTTATGTGAGAGTATTAATATTATCATCATAAATTCCTTGAATTGAAATACTATCATGAATTTAGGTAATATGTAAATTCAGTTCGTTAGAGTTAAAAATTCGTTTATAACAATTTCAACTTAAATCGGTTTCAGTTCAGTTTCGGTTTCAGTTCAGTTTTAGTTTCAGTTCAGTTTCAGTTTGAATCAGTTTAGTTAATTCAGTTACATATTCAGTTCAGTTGATCGATCAACTTTTCAGTTTTCCACGCTTATTTTCGATTCTGATTTGTTTTGGTTCGATTGCGAGTTCGCTTTTGGTTATTTATTTACAGTTTATTTCAATTTCAGTTTATCATTTTTCAGTTGATTTCAGTTATAGTTAATCCCAGTTCAGTTTAATTCAGTTCAAATTTCAGTTATTTCAGTTCAACCAGCAGTTTATTAACCAAACTGACAGCTCTACTAGGCGCTACAAAGAAATAAAAAAAAGTAAACAAGAGCTCATTTAGAGCGGTCAAAAGTTGACCCGAATTGAGAAACTGGCCTGAAATTGAATGTGATCAAATTGATCATCCAAACCCGACTTGATCCGACCCGAAAATAAGCTTAACACCCGAGTGTGCACTTGAAAATTCGAGATCCGAACCCAAACTGTACTTGTCTCGTGAATGACTTGAAACATTAACTCGGTGAGTAGAGACGTGAGCCGAACAGACGTCATTCTTGATAATGTGAAACTCGATTCATCCCGATATGATCATCATCTAAATAGCTCTGAATTCAACTCAACCCAACATGCGACATCACTCTGATCCATTTTATAACTCGACTTGTATTTCACTTTACCTACTTTCAAGTTTTAACCCAACTAGTTTAATCTATTCTGCTTCAAAACTATATAAGTATATCCGTCGAGGGATGACTAAATGAAGATATATAATTATACAATAAATTCACTAATAATTACAATAATTAAAATGAATTTCCAATTTACAAATAAAAATAACACATTTAATGAATAATTATACTCCTAAATAATTCACCTCGACCACCAAATGAAGATATCTAGCTATACAATAAATTCACTAATAATTACAACAATTAAAATGAGTTTCCAATTTACAAATACAAATAACCAATTTAATAAATAGTTATACTCGTAAATGATTCACACTTTCAAACGACCAAATTCGAGGTCGAACTAAACCCCAATTAACTAACTCAATCCAAACCAGAACAACTGTTAACAATTGTCAAGAATTTGAAATGACTCGACTTGTAATAAAAGTCAAACTTCGAACAACGAATCCACATTTGTTATGTTATGAGTTTATGACCAAATCGATTTGAACATGAGTTGACTATAATACAAACTTAACACAAACTCCAAATAACCAAAATTGAAATACATCGGCCCCTAAAATGATATGTTTTGTCATTGATTTAATCCACTTGAATCCAGATATGATATGAATCAAACTTGTGACAATCTGAATTTTACCCCAAATCTAACTAAATTGACAGTAACATCTTCCTAATCCCGAACTGAGCTTCCCCTAACTTGAACCTGAATTGAACAAACACGAACTTGAATTAAGAAAGCAAGCACATTCATCCAAGATGACCCTATCCGAGAATGACCTAATCAGGGACAACTCAATCTAGACTCAACTCATACATCTAAGTGATCTTACTTTTTTTTCTTCTCTAAAAGCCCTTAATTTGGTCATTGGAAATAAATGATGTTGATGTTAATGAACTTATATATAATTTTGTAACAAAAGTCGCGTGTCAATGCCCATTGTAATTAAACATCATTCCTAAACATGTGATTTTGTTTACCAATTTCTATTTCCAATCAATACCACCTCTAGAGTCGGCAATGTTGTATTTCTTATAACGAAAACTAATTAAATCGTCAATTATGTGTAGCTTTTACCATAAAATACTCCATCTCTTTATCAAGTCACTAATTATTTCTATTAAAATACTCTATCTCTTAACTAACATTTCATCAAGTCAATAATTATTCTCTGTATGTATTTATGTGAAAATTACTATCGAATTGTTCAATTAATTGGCGATAATCATATTTAAATAGTAATGGTTTAGAATTAGTTAATCAATTAAGTTATTAAGTCAATATAATATTAAAGAGTTAAGATCATAATTGATCAATCATTATATTATGATAATATTAAAGAAAAGCTTTCTTGAATTACTCCTCCCGATTTTTATTAGTTTACCCACTTTCCTTTTGGGTTGTCATTTATTTAGTTTACCCACTTCTTCTTTGTCTAGTTTTTTGAATGGTCCTACCAATATTATATTAGTATCACTATCCTTCTCGCTCTAATTCTCTTGGCCCATAAGGCCACAATATTGACTTCAATTCTATAAACAATAGGTTAATACTTTTTCTTCTCTTCTATGACTCATATATCTATTTCTCCTAAATTGTGTGCCAAAAGAAGTGGGTAAGTGTAGACACATAATCGTGTCTCCCCATTTAAGGGCCCAATGATGAAACCTACCGCGGTCTTAATTGGTCCGATCCAAGGGCAGAGCAGTCCGAAGAGCCAAAACTATTTTATAAGTGTTAAAGCGTATTTTAATGATCCAAAATCGTATTTTAAAGCCCATTTAATTGTTCATGATAATTAATTGTATTTTGAGTCCAACTATTTGAAAAGCTCAATTAATTATCTAATAATAATTAATTTATTTATTTAAATCAAATAAATATTTTCAAAGATATTTTTAAATTAAAATCGGATTTTATCCCGTAAAATCAGATTTCTGGAGTTAAAAGATAAAAGAAAATCGTCAAAACGTGTTTCATAAAAAAGCTGTCAAAACGTGTCAAAAAACAAGGCGGTGAGCCTGACGCACCACGGTGCGCACAATCGTGCGCCTGGCGCTCCATTGTCCAACTGTGTCAGGCACACCAATTTGTGCCTGACACGTGGCATTATGTATCACACAGAGTCGTGCGCTTGGCGCATTCCTCTGCGTGACGCGCGGTGTTCTTTTCTATCTTTTTTCAAAGTGTGTGCCACGTATACGCAGCTGATTGGGCGTGTCTCGTCAAGCGCACCAATCTGCGCCTGACACGTGGGGATTGTGAATCACACAGGGCTTGCGCTTGGCGCACCTAGCGCGTGACGCGCAGTTTCGGTTTTCCTATAAATAGGCTTCGATTTTCCGAATCAAAAAACGGTTATTCCATACACTTTTATATACGACTTTCATACTTTTACATTTCGACACATTACGAACTTTTACGAATTCTCTACAAAACTCATGCTTTTCAAATCTACGAACACAAATACATACTTTCAGACATACATACAAGTTCATATTTTCAGGCTTCACGATTGCTCGTCCCGAAGGTTGTCAATCTCTTATACCCAAGCCACGATCTTTAATATAAAAATTGTTCTTTTGTATATTTTAACCTTTACTCTTTCTTTTTATTATTATATGCTCACCTGATTGTCCTGTTCATGCTTTTCATCACCACATATGTTATTTTTGCTAATCAAAGACCTAAAGAATTAACTAATCTAACATTAATCAGATAATTTGGACAACCTGTTAGGTTCTCTGTAATTTGATTGCATAATAACATATCACTAAAAAATAGTCTTTTGTGTTTGCCCTGAATCAACCTAGACTAAATTATTTTTAGGGTCCATGAAAATATTATTTGGTTATTCTATTGCATAAAAATTGACATGAATCGATATTAAGGAGAGGCCAGCAATGGGCGAATATGGTTCATTATGACCGTGTTCGTACCCTCACCCCGAACTCAATCTATGGTTCATTGACCATCTATGGAGTCAGGACGGGGAAATCTACATTGGATAAGTCCCTAATTTGTCCCTACGATTCCTCAATATCTAATTAGGTTTATGAGTCTTCCTTTAAAGACTTGTTGGCGACTTCGAAAATATTTTCAATAAAACCTTAACAATGGGATAGTCAAATACGTGCTCATACCATGTAGGCGAAATAAAAACACACCTACAGTAAGCTAATGAAAAAATAGGAGGAAGTAATCAATATGGTAAGAACGGGGGAGAGAGAAAATATGGCGAGGTATAATAAACAACATGTTGTATGAGAGAGAATATGATGACCAAAAATGATTTAGCAATCACTGAGATTGTTGGTCATTTAGGTGGACATGGTATTGGCCATGGAAGAATTATCTTATTTGATGACAAAAGTTTTTTGGGTAACCAATGATTCTGTTCTCATTTCAATCAACTTTCTTAATTGCACTAAACGTATGCTTATATTTCCTCATTTAATGACTCGATCCGTCTCTAAATAGAGTTCTCATTTCTTTTAGGCACAAGTATTAAGGAGAAATTATGAGTAGGACCTTAGTTGTATCAAATTAGAATTACATATTGAAGTTGGTACACTATTCATGAATTGTTTATTGATGAGAGACAATGTGGGGAAGTGGGTAATATAATAAAAAATAAAAAATAAAAGCTAAATAATATTTTAATTGGTGGACCGGTACCAAATAAGGAAATGAGATTTCTATTTGAGAAAGATATAAATGGAAAAATGGGAACTCTATTTAGGGACGGAGAGAATAGATCCGATCTCCTTGGTTGTTGTGCCTGTAATTTGCCCTCGTTTGTCTTGTTGGTTTGTACTCCCTCCAGGATCCATCCCAAAATATACTTCTTGTTTCTATTTTGGGAGTCAAACTTTAAAATATTTGACAAAATATTCTCATTAATATATACAAAAAAAACATAATCATGTGAGGTCTTGTTAGATTCTCCTCAATGTGTACGTTCATAATATCAACTTTGTATATTTTTACTAATATGAAATAGAAGATATCGTAGGTCAGATGTACATCTTAAAGACTGTACAAAAAGAATCATGAATTATATTTTTAGGACGTAATGAGCATCTATGTAATTATTGTTCCACATCATCTATACTTAATTCAATCTTACATGCTTAACACCACAATCTTCATTTGATTGGCTAAATACACTCTCTGGCTAAATACAGTTTCTAACTTGATGTGTAACTAGATTTTGACTGCTTTGGAAGTGATGACCCTGGATTTGGTTTCTCATTCACATACCTTTACTCCGTGCGGAGATTGATATAAGAATTGGCGCTTTGTGACCTAACTCAATAATTCGGTGTAAAAATACTAAGAGAAATTGAATTTTATTCGAAATGGACATGAATAATTCGAATATAACCTAAAATTACTCAATAATGATATTGTGCTATATTATCAAGTTTTAGAAGAATTTGGGAAAAACTACCTTATAAAATACACTTTTTCAAGAAAACTATCTAATAAAAAAATGAGGCACAAAACTACGTTTTAAATGTTGACTCATATTTGCGTTGCAGGTGATTTTGTTTTGCCTTTTTTTGTTCTTTTTCCTCTCTATTTAATATGGTTTTCCACCTTTCCCAACCACCAAAATTTACCCATCTTTGAAATTTCATTGTCTTCAAATAATGAATTCAACGTAGAATAAAAAATTGGTTAATTTGATGTTAAAACCAGAAATTATACGAAATCCAAAGCAATTTTTTTTCTCTTTCTTCTTCTTGTCTAACTTAGGAACTTGCAACACTTGCTTTTTCTTCTCTTTAGTGAGGACTTCATACAAACACATTGTAGTTGAAAACCAAAAAAAAAGACAAAGGAAATAGTGAACAAAAAAAAAAGTATATGATTTATAAACCTCAAATCATCAAAAGCATATTATCTATATTGTTGGGAAGGTGGAAAACCAGCTTAACAAGAGCCGAAAAATAACAAGAAAGGGCAAAGCAATTGTCAGCACACCGGTCAACATTGGAAAACATAGTCAATCCAGCATAATCCAATCACTAGTAAATTTTGGCCTAAAAGAATTTTTATAAGGTAGATTTGTACTACTCCCGTTCTTTTTCTATTGCAACAATGATTTTGGACACGGTTTTTAAGGAAGTGTAAAAAGTGGATAGTTTAGCATAAAAAGTACCCCTTAAATTAACTAGAGTAGGAGAAAAATTAATCATTAATAAAGTAAAAACAATTTTATGAGGTAAAGTGAGTAATTAATGATGGATTTAGTAAGATAAAGAAATGACAATATTGCCAACTAAAGTTACTTTTTTTACCAAAAGTGGAATTGTTGCAATAGATGTGAAACTACCCAAAGTGGTAATTATTGTAATAGAAAAAGAACGGAGGAAGTATATTATTTTTTTTGATAGTTTCTGAAAAAAAATACTTTTAATAAGGTAGTTTCTCAAAAAGAAATTCCCCAAGTTCTACAATACTTTTGCTATAGTTTTATCATTTCCTAAACCTAACTCATTGACCCAAAATTGCCAACTAGTTGCACTAAAAGTGCTATGCGACTATGATACATTGATACTGACGTGGCTGCCTTGGCATTATTTGTCTAGAATCTAGATTGTGATCCTGTATTCCTGCCCTTACAATTTACAAACCTTTGTTACTAAAACTGAACCTGAACCTGAACCGGTGATGAAATAAGTATAATTGAGGACGAAAAAAAGAATCCCTCCTATGCAGAATATATTTTGGTTTCAAGATGGATTTACAGTTTACACATTGGGTTTTCATGTCTAATCTTAGCCAAAAAATAAAGATTACAACAGCAACAAAAATACACAAATCTCCACACTTGGCAACTTAAAAGTTGCAGGAAGGCATAAGAAAGGAATATGAAATATTGTTTCGTGCATTCTGATGCTGATTTGAATTATTACCTTCCATTATATGCTAACCTGTACATCGAAAATGAACATGTATACCGAACTTCATCTGGTTATACTCCAAGAGTCCAAGGGACTACGATCGTTCAGTCACGTGGAAAATTGTAGTTGTTTTTCCCATTCACTATTAACACCTCACTTTGTAAAACTGAGACGGCCCAGCATTGATTAAGCACGTAGGACACAGATCTTGAAATGTTGCACATCGTTGAACAGATTATATATGGATATGAAATTTGCGTACAGTGTTTCTATATCATTTCGCGTTGATTACTTGCGAGAGTTTGATGTTCATCATGCTCCAGGATATGATAACAATTGATAAGACACCTTCAAACATATAGAACAGAACTTTTAGTTAAGAATAAAAATGTATAACCAAAAACAACATAGAGCAAAGATTGATAAGTGAACTTGGAGCGAATATTCGATATGAACATCATGTTTATCCTCTACGAAATTATCTAACAAAACCATCACAATCTTAAATAATCTAACATAGGAGAGGGGAAAAAACGTAAACGTGTAGCACAAATTGATAAGTTGAGCTAAGACTATCAACAAAACAAACTCAGGTATAAAAGATGTAACAATTAAGATGACATTGCCGGCGGAATCTCAACATTAAATACACCCAAACTAAACCTAATTTGTGTTTAAATGGTGATTTTAAGACTTACCCTGGTGTCTAGTGAGATGCTTATAATCGCTACTTTCCTTCCCTGAGATCCACCAGCAATGACATTAAATCCATTAGGATTATCAGTGTCACATAATTCCCTAATCTCCCCGCGAACTGTGATCCGAAAAAAGTGAATTATGGTCGGTGTTCGCCTATTTTTTGCCCATTTTGGGCGAACTGCGAACTGAAAAAGCGAATTATGTGACACTGAGGATTATTGTGAACGTCATTCATAGTTTGTATATGATCGTTTATTTAGTCTATTTTTGAACGACTCAAACTTGCAATCACAGTAAAGAATGCTATGCATCAATGCACAAAGCCCGTGATGGAGACATAAAGGAAAATATACACCTGATCAGCTCCCCTCACTTTGGACCTTTAATTTGATAGGATAACAAGAGACACAGAAGAAACGTTCACATACAAGTTCTCTTCACCACAGCCAACCTAGATAGGCAGCCAAATTAAGGAACATATGTCCTAATATGTGAAATGAGAAAAGCATAAAAAAATTCAACAAGAGATCATTTTTTAGTAAGAGAAGGCGTTTTTAGGGAGCATATCCGAGGGCGGCTAGGACTATTCTTTATCCTTCCCCAAAGAGGAGAGAAAGAAACACCTAGAATTATTCTGTCCTTTCCCACAGAGGAGAGAAATAAAGAGCTGGGCAGTGGACATAATAACTATGGGCTCCAGATTCATGTGTAGTAGCCTTGGAACATTTATCTTCTGCACTTCCTTGGATAAGGAATTACTGAGATAAAGTTCTGAGAAGGTGAAAGAATCCTTCAGGCCTAAAAAGATTCACGGGTAGCAGACAGCAGATTGCAAATCAAATATAAGACTAATCAAAGTGTTGAGTTGTGCTTACAGAGTAGCATTTGAATTCCCATACAATCGTAAACCAGCCCAGAGACAGCATTGCTTGATGGTATAGCTCAGCATACAACCTGAAAACAGAAGTTCCATTCTTCACATACAGTTGTAACAGAGAAACTTGTGCGCAACTGCACATAATGTTCTGAATACCAGAAAACAAAAGTATGACTTGCTACAAGTTTAAGTAATTACAGGTACTCAGCTCTAAATATTTTTCTACCAAAAAGCTCCAATTACAGAACAAAATGTAAGCCTATACACACAATAATCTACTTTGGAATTGGTGTTATGCAATCAGAGTAAAAGATTCAACTGCAGATACAAGGGATCACGTGCATTCTCCACCATGTTATTCAGCCAGAGTTACTCAAATTTGGCATATTTGTTACTGCGCCTGTCTGAGATGACGGTATACAAGAACTTTACACTTGGGCTTGCAATAGGACACTTTATGTCATTCTGGAGCATGGACCCAAATAAAAAGCAGATACTACAAGAGCCCATTGAACTGAGCAGAGGCTAGATAGTAAACTGAGTAGATCTACTATTCATGTAGCAACAGAAAGCCAAACTCTCTATCTCATCCCCTTCTCTGCAGATTAAATTTAGAAGACTGGGGACTTAGTCTAGAACAGGATCTAAACCTGTGGGTCAAATGGATGAGGAAACTTAACACAAAATGGGAGGGCAAGATGAGTGACAGATCTATTTACCCCTGTTTGGGTATGGAATGGAAGAAACAAAGGGAGGGTCAGGAAATTGGAGAGGTCCATTGTCCTATGATATTGCAAGACCATTCCTCTTCCTTCACATCCCTTCCTCTTCCCTCTACAATTGCAAACCGAACCACATTCTTAAGGAAAGGAGTTGTCATCAAAAGATTTATCTCCGGTGCTCTGGCATGTGAGACGTTGACTAGATGAAGCACCAATCAGAGTAATGGAAGGTTGGACCACCAGAAATTAATTAAAACCGAGAAAGGCTGAAGATCAGTGGACGGAGAATTAAAGACAATATGAAGAAACTAGATTTGTAGCAGTTTATAGAGCTCGATTGAAGATAATGTATATAGAGGATCCATGTGAACAACCACCACATATAAATCTTGACTCAAGCAGCCAACCCAACGTTATGGGATTAAGGCTTTGGCATATCTTTTTTTGTTGTAATATTAACCAAATGAAATTATTTTCATGGGCTTTAACAGCTTATGTCTCCTTAGGAGATAAGTTATTGGCTTTGGCTTTATATTTTCCCTAATAAAAACAGTTCCATGTCTGTACATTCACTCTGACAAAAATGTAATGCAGAAATAATGATTCCATGTGCCCACCCCCTTGCAAAAAAAGATATCCCTATATCCTCAACTTGAGCCATGGCAAGGCAGACCCTGGATATATAGCTTTATGCAACACCCATATCTGCACCAATGAAGCATGCCCCAACAATGATACTTCGCCTTTGTGCATAAAATAGGTCGAAAGACCGCAGAACTCTCATATTGAGTTGTAAAGTAACCAAAAAGTTGCACATGATACACAAAAGAATGTGCATATCTAACAACACATAGAAATGTGACCTTCTAGAGGAGAACTAGAACTAATTTCAAGGAAACTGGGGGAATCTCTAGAATCCCTGGTCTCCTACATTTGACAAACCAAGAATCAAGAAATTTCTAGCTACAACGATAACGTATCTAACTATACTCTAAAAGTAAGCAAGACTACGAAGATCGGGAAAAAATTTCAAGGTATCGCTCAAAGATTCAGCTGCAACTTATGTTCGTGGATCAAGTAATTACCTGCCATGTAATGCCCCCTTGGACTTTTGTGATTATGCTGAACAGAGGACAGAAGGTTTGAGACTTCTCAATTACAGTTTTTCAGCATGCACATGTAGGTCAAGCCTGTAGTGGAGGACCACAAAAATGGTGAGCAATCTTATATAGAAGATGTCTTCTTTAACTCCTCCCACACATTGCGGCCTCCCGGATGTTTATCCACATACTTCTTCACAAAATATGGTTCTGTGCATCCAACTATAGTGCTTAAGGTAAATCCAGGCCGAACAGCACTTTGATTCACAAGCCAGTTGTACATTGAACATCTGAGCTTCACCCTTTCTATTGTATAGGCAAGGTACCCTGGGAATGGCTTCAAACTCGACACTGGATAGCCTAGATCACTAACAAGATATTCGATCTTTGCCTCAATAACTTCCTTTGATTGATTGAGAATGCGCGGGGTAACTTTGACCATCTGCATAACATCCTCTTCACTGAGTCCTGCTTTGACAAGACAGTCAAATCTTTCATGAAGTTCCTCTCCTTTGCCACGGAATAACTTCAAAGCCCTTTCCATTTCTTTTGAATTTTCTTTGAAGCCAATGCTTGACAAAAACTTAGTTTTCCACATGCGTGAATGCATTTCCCTAGTCACAGACAACCTTTCGAGTTTTGCTCTCAATACCCAATTCTTTAGCGCCAAAGGATTATCTATAATGATTTCACACAAGCGTTTCTTCCCTGTGCTCAAATTAGCAAGTATACTGTTTGCTTTCTTCAATGAACATGAACCCAGCACCAAGAGATGTGTACGGATGATACTTGTAATACACGTAGCATCCATCTCGATATCACGAAGTAACTCAAAAGCACGTCGAAGATTCCAAACAAATAGCCCAACTTTAACTTGAGGAAGGTGCAAAAACATTGAACATATGTCATTCTTCGTGGATCCAAATTTTATCAAAAATCCAATTAGTGAAAACGTTGATTGACCTGAACGATCAAATAGAAGCTCTGGATGTCGTCTCACCAAATATCCCAACTCTTTCCCGTTACACCCCAAGTCACTTAACACATGTAACAACTCAATCATTTGCCTCCAATTGTACAAATCATTTTCCAATAAATGTTGCTCAACCCAATCATATTCACAACCAAGACACTGCAATTGTCTTACCAAGTTAAAAAACTCTTTACTCACACCATCTAACAAAAGAGAAGGATTAAAGCTAACTGCCTTAGCTATAACAGGTTTACTTATCCCCACCTTCTCAATATCTCGTAGCTTCGATAGCAAAACCCCATTACCATATTGGAACACCTCTCTTGCCCCCTTATATATCCTTCCTATATTATTCCGAGCAATGCCATACTCACACAAAACACAGTAGTTATCAAGCAACCCATCCTCATCACTTAAAAACATCAAATCACGCCGAAGGAGAGGAACAAACTCAGAAGGGTCCAATCCTATACTTTCAAAAAACGGTTCGAATTCATTGATGGGATGGTAACGCAAGAAGCGCGCCACTGAGCACCGGACATCAGGCTCGTAATTCACATTTTCTATCAGCTTCCTCACAAAATGAGGAGAGTTTTTGCTCATATGCTCAGCTTCCACAAAGGGTAAGCTTCTAGTAGAATGCAAGTAATCTAACAAAGCACTTTGAGCATCCTTCCTAGTAGTGGGTGAAATTCTAAGCGTTGTTTCACCATTATTATCTTCATTTACATAAACTTTAAGGGCCATCATACTATAAAACTTACAATAATACACTACATTACAGTGGCGTATCCAAGACTGAACCCCCAAATTCGGGATTTTTTTAATTTGAGCTAGCATACTAGTGAATAAAATTGAGAAATTATTCAAATATAATGCTAAACTACAAGCTCTAAATCTAAAAACTTACAATATATAGTACAATTAGTCCTAAACAAACCTTCAATTTTTTGGAATCGTCGAAAAAATCCTTCAATTTCTTTCCACTAAAAGTAATTTGAATTGATGCTGAAAATCGAACTTTTTAGATACAAAACAGATATGTAATTTGTAGAGAGAGATGGAATTTTCCTTGTAATCGCAGCAAATTCTACGGATTGGAATTTGGAGAGTTAGGGTTACAAACTTTTTTCTTTTTTTTCTTTCTTTTCTTTCTTCTTCTTTCTTTTTTCTCTATCCCTTCCCTCATAGGACAACTTTTATTTTTAATCTTGACTATTTCATGAAAACAGAGAACATTAATACTAAACGAGTATTAAGACTGTAGACTAACCTTTTTTTTTTTTTATGGCTTCCTATCTCCCACATGGGAGACCAAGGTTCAAATCTTGGTAAAAGCAAAAATTTCAATATTGTTGTGGGTAGGGGGTTGGGACTTGTTGGGCCTTTGGGTGAGTGACCATGTGCGAGGCAGCAGAGGAAATTCATCTTACCACGGGGTTCCCGAAAGGGGGCCCAAAAAAAAAGTGTAGACTAACTTTTTGCTTATATGTTTATTTGGAGTTTTCACCAGTGTACATTTGAATTTTTCCTTTGAAATAAAAAGTGAAAGATAAACCATGAATACAATATAACACCATTCTTCACTTTCCTAAACCTCAAGACTCACCAATATGGAGGAAAATCCTTCAACAAAGGGAAATTCTTCGAAAAGGAATTAGATGGAAAATTGAAGATGGGAATCATATTCTCTTTTGGTTACACAACTGGTGCTCTACCGAAAATCTCCTTTCCCTCCTTAAAATGCAACCTCATCAAGTAGATCTTGATATGCGTCTCCAAGAGTTCATTCTCCCTGATAAATCTTGGGACATCAAACAACTCCAATCTTTCCTTTCGTCTCACCTAATTAACCATATTAAAGGGATTCATATCCCTACTAATGCACTACCTGACACCCCTATCTGGGGACCTTCGACAAAAGGTGACTTCACTATTAAATCAGCAACCTGGTTAGCTCATGATTTAAACCCCAACATGGAGAAATGGCCACATAGATGGATTTGGTCCCTTGATATACCCCCTAAGCTGTAAATTTTCCTTTGGCAACTGTTTCACAATAGCTTGGGTGTTCGAGAACTTATGGCAAAACGGCATATCATTCCGTTTAGCATGTTCAGCCTATGTAACTCTCTCCCCGAATCCCTCGACCATCTCTTTCGAACATGCCCCAAAATAGCAACTTTGTGGTCTCTTCCCCAAACTAAAAACTGGCTTCGTTGTAATCCACCAACTGCACCAATTCCTCTCTTCCTAGAAAATTCACGACTCAATAAAACTCTTATCACAAAGCTCACATTCCTTATATGGAGCATTTGGATAAGAGATAAATGATGTAATTTTCAACAATCTGGAAATTAATGTCCACCGAATTTTACATAAAGCACAATTCTATGCTAAAGAATGGCATCTCCGTACTTCTATCGACCACTGTCACAGCTCTGGTTCTCCCTCCTCCGTCCATTCACATTTCCACCTGCCAACCATCAACAACCAACATATCCTAGTTTCTTGGGAGCCGCCTCCCCATCACTCTTTCAAACTCAATTTCGACAGTTCAGTTCGTGGCAACTCAGCAGCAGCGGGGATCATAATAAGAGATTCCCTGGGCAAACTACTCAAAGCAGCTACTTTCAACCTTGGCAAAACTCAAGTGTACATCGCTGAAGCTACAGCCCTACATCAAGGTATCCTCATAACTCTTCAATAAAATATTCAACACCTACACATTGAGGGCGACAATTTGCTTGTTATAAACGGAATTAAAGGCTTATGGTCTCCCCCTTGGCAAATAGCTCATAGGAAAAATTATCAAGAATAAGTCAACCTTTGGCCGGTCTTCTGAAAATAAGTTAACCTTTTGATTATCTTATAATAAGTCTAACTTTTATACCCCTAAATTTTAAACAAGTCAAATGACCGGTGACCCGTTCCACAAGTAAGGACCTAATTCTTTTTGTACTTTTTTTCGTATTTTTATATGTTTTTGTATTTTTGTATTGTTTTGTATAGATTTTGTTTGTATTTTATTTGTATTTTTGTATTTTAACAATTTTTACAAACTTTCTCCTCCCTCCCTTACCCACCAGTCCGTCACAACCCAATACGGGCACGGCAATACCCCGGCTACCTTCTCCACCCATCTCTCACCCAGATCTCTTTTAATGTCTTCTTTCAAATCCTCATTTCTCCCAAATCTCCCAATTCTCCATTTCATTTTCTCCAGAAATACTTCAATTATCCAACCTAACACCACTAGAGTTTTAAATCATTCACAAATCAACCCCACAATTCTCAGATAAGTTCCTAAACCATACTTTTCTTTCTCTTCAATTTTTTTTTTAGCAGTGATAAAACATCAAAACAAAATCATAATAGGAATACTATTTAAATAAATAGATGCACATTAATGCTGAAATTGGTACTGCATCAAATGAAGTCATGTATAAAACCATTAAAACAGGTCAATATCTATAATCTATGCCGGTGAATCTGACGCGAAATTCGATTACGGCGATACTCGACGACGATATCAACTCCAAACCTCTGGTCCAAGTTCTGGATATCAAGCTCATTGGTTCTAAGTTAAAATGGTACCGTTTTCTTCTACCCGATACCGTTTCGTCTTAGCAGGCGATGATTGCAACACAGCCAATGGTGAGAGGCGATGGTTCTGAAAGAGAGAGGAGGAGGAGGAGATAGTAAAAGAAAAGAAGATAGTTTAGAGCAGCACCGGGTAGTGGGGAGGGAGGAGAAAAGTTTTGTATAAAAAAATAGGAAAAATTAGCGTGAACAGCACCAACTATTGGTTTGGTGCACAAAACAGCACGAACTAAACGAGGTGTGATGCACAACACAAACTTTATGACATAGTTGCGAGAATCAACATACATGACAATATTAGCCTGAGATTCATTTACCCAAGCCTTAAAGTTTGTGTTGTGCAACCATACCAAAATCATTGTTTATGTTGATTCATGCACTCATGCTATAAAGTTCGTGTTGTACATCACACCTTGTTTAGTTTGTGCTGTTTTGTGCACCAAACCAATAGTTGGTGCTATTCGCGCCAATTTTTCCAAAAAAATAAATTAGAAATTATAATGACCATAAAAAATAAAAGGAAAATAAGAAATTATAATAACCAATGAAAGAGTCACACATGGCATATCTAACCCGTTAAATAAGTTAGCAACAAGTCATGACTCGTTAAAAACATATTGGTACTAAAGTTAGACGTATTGAGGAATAATCAAAAGAATGACTTATTTTTAGAACATGGTTCAAAGGTTGACTTATTTATGATAATTTTTCCTAGCTCATATTATCCAAGACATCAAAGTTCTTCTGTCACGCTTTTCCGCTTGGAGCATTAGACATATCTATCGCGAAGCCAACAAAGCAGCGGATTGGATTGCCAATGTAGGCCACTTAGTTGATTCTACCTTTCATATCGATACTTGTACTAATTCTGCACTACATACTATCCTTGTAAACGATGAATTAGGAGTACCCCTCGCGCGGAGGATCTCCTAATTTTATTTTCTTCTTACCTTTATAAAAAAAAAATTGTATTTTTCCTCATTTGTAGTTTTTCAAATTATTAATAAGCAAAAAGATAGCTTTGCGTATACCATATTTATGATACACCCTAATATATGATAAAAGTTGAAAGGAAATAGCGCATATATCGTACATCTTTGGGCTTTGTGTACATAGCTCTAAGTATACCCAAGGCTGAATGAGTATGTTCTTTTCAAGTGGGTATGTTCTTTTCAAGTGAGTATGTTTCTTTTCAAATGAGTATCTGTACATTTTCAGCAATTGAGTATTTCAAATAAGCATGATATTTTGCATATGATTACATTTTATTTGCAGATGATTGGGCAAACCTCAAACAATCTAATGGCAGTATGGCATATGCGTCTGATGATTTATAAATGTATACAATCTCTTGAAAATGATCTTTTGTCCATATTTCAAAATGAGTACTGACGGTGTTATTTTGTCTAAGTTTGAGCAAACCATTCAAAAAAAAAAGTTTGAGTGGGCAATGGTGAAATAAGAGGGAAAGAACTTTCTATACTCATATAAAACTTATTGTACTCATTTGAAGTTTACGGAGCTTATTTCATCCTACGTTTCTTGTCGGTTGAGAATTTTCATACTCATTGTTACATTATATCCACATTTGAATTAAGACATACTCTCTTTGTATTTTTTTTATCTTTCTCACTTGGAATCTTGACACTATTCACAATTAGAGAGAATCTTCTAAATTATTCTCCATCTATAAGAAAAAAAATATATAGTCATGTGATTCGTCTCAATGAGTACTTTATTAATCTTCAATTGTTATGATTTTTACAATTATGTAATGAAAGATATATAATACCAAAGAACTGTTTTGACAAACGTGCACAATTAAAGTAGGAAAGATGAAAAAAATACAGACGGAGTACTCATTTACTCAATTCAACAAATGCATACTCGTTTTAATTTTGGATACTCAATTGTATATTTGGCTATTCATTTGAAAAATTAACTTCAAATTCTATACTCATTAAAAACATACATATTCACTTGATGGGATACATAATCATTTGAAAAAGTACATAGTCATTTGATTAAGTACATACTCATTTTAAAATGAAAATGAAAGCAAACTTAAACTCATTTTAATCATTTTAAGTACATAATCTCATTACCGTCATAATGCTCATAAACTTATCGAAAATGAAAGCAAACTAAAAGAGTTGCAAACCATTTTATGGGAGCAACCTTTCAATCCGATTTTTAAATCTCATATTAATCGTCTTATCTTACAACGTGAAAAATTGCTCCTTTTTAATCATCAACGAAGTGGCACTCAAAATAGAAAAACTTGGCTTTCTCAAGGCGATAGGAACTCTCGGTATTTTCATAATAAGATGAGTAAAACGATGGCCTACAATACCATTTTTAGAATGAAAAATGATCTCAACCAATGGGTTGAGTCCCCTGAAGAAATTTCCCATTTGCTCACGAATTTTTTAAAACATCGATTCACTTCTGCACATAGCTTCCCTTGTAACATCTACTTATCTTTTATTACCCCGCTTGTTTCAGAGACTGATCGTCATTCTTTACTCATCCCTATTTCAAATGAGGAAGTTAAACAAGCCACCTTTGATATTAATCCTGACAAAGCCCCTAGGTCCGACGGTTTTGGAAGTAAATTCTTCCAAGCATATTGATCTATTATTGGAAAATAGATTACTACGGCAGTACAAAGTTTCTTCCATCATGGAAAATTGCCACCCTCTCTAAATCATACACTCATAACTCTTATCCCTAAGATTGACCACCCTGAAAACCCGAATCACTTCAGACCTATAAGTTTAATTAATACGCTTTATAAAATTATTTCCAAAATCTTAGTAGCAAGGCTTAGCCCAATTCTACAACGAATCATTAGCCCATTTCAAAATGCATTCACGTCAGATCGATCGATTCATGACAAAATTCTCATTGCAAAAGAAGTTCTGAATACATTTCATAAATCACAAAATAAAACAGGCTGGGCTGCGCTTAAACTCGATATGGAAAAAGCCTATGATCGTATTGAATGAGATTTTCTTTGGGCTATCTTACTAGCCTTTAGCTTCCCTGGCACGTGGGTTAATTGGATAAAAGAATGTGTAACCAATGTCTCTTATTCTATCAAAGTCAATGGGAAACCTTCCCCATGGTTTAAACCATCTCGAGGTCTTAGACAAGGAGACTCGCTTTCACCCTATCATTTTATCCTGTGTATGGAAGTTTTTATTATAAAACTCAGCTTAGCATCACAAAGTAATGAGTTGGGCTTAGGTTTTAAACTTCGCCCCCACACTACATCCATACCATGTCTAATGTTCGCTGATGACAACCTTGTTTTTTGTAAAGCAACCAGCACTGCGTGCAGAAATTTAAAATCCGTTATTGACTCCTTTTGCCAACTCTCAGGCCAATTGGTTAATTTCCATAAATCTTCGATTATTTTTTCAAAAAAGATAACTCCCTCAAGAAAAATTTCTCTTGCTAGCCATTTTCATATGGCCCCATCCTCCAGCCTAGGTCGGAATTTAGCAATTTACTTCAGCTCTTTTCAACCGACTACAAATGATTTTAAACGTATTATACAAAAGGCAAAGCCGAGAATGCATAACTGGGAAGCAGGCTTCCTTTCTAAAGCTGGTCGTCATACCCTAATCCAAAGCAATTTGGAGGCTCTACCAGCCTATGTTTGCTCCTCTTGTTTTCTCCCTCAATCCATTGCCAAATCTATTGACAGCATGCATCGTTCAATTTTTTGGAGACAACAAAAAGATAAAAATGCTATTCCTCTAATTGCATGGAGAAAAATTTGCAAGCCAAAATCTAAAGGAGGGCTCGGTCTTCGTAAAACTCTCCCACTTAATAAAGCCTTCCTAGCAAAATTGGGATGGAAAATTCTCACTCAAGACGATAATTTTTGGGTAAAAATTATCAAACAGAAATATCTATCAAACTCAAACTTTTTCCAATGCAAACCTAAGCCAAGTGATTCTCAAATATGGAGACAGATTTTAGCTCAACGGGACATAATTAGGAAAGGGATCCGATGGAAAATTAGAGACGGAAAATCTATCTCCTTCTGGTGTGATAGTTGGTTATCTCATACCCCCTTATATCAGACGCTTAAAATCCCCTCTTGCCAAGTGGATCTCAACCTAAAAGTTTCTGACTTCATTCTATCATCCATAGAATGGGACTTACCAAAGTTACAACACTATTTGCCAAACCATCTCATTAGCCTAGTCAAAGGGATCCCTCTTCCCTCCTCGTCTACAACCGACACTCCTATTTGGGGTTGTACCTCTTCAGGTGACTTCACCGTCAAATCAGCTACTTGGATAGCTCATGATCTCGATCCCACTGAGGATCTTTGGATCTTTAAATGGATTTGGAAGCTTGACATACCACCTAAATTATAGATTTTTTATGGCAACTTTGTCATTAAAGTATTAGTGTCAGGGATATACTCTTTAAAAGAAAATTTGCTCCTTCCAATTTATGCCCTCAATGTCACTCCCATCCTGAAACAATTAATCATCTGATCTGTTTAATCAGTGCACTTCAGTCAGGAAAGTTTGGGATCTTCAGGAAACTCGTGCGTGGCTAAACTTCCTTCACAAAGACACGTCTCTTTTAAAAGTCCTCCAATCCCTTAAATCTGAAAAAACTGTCATAACAAAATTCATTTTTCTAATTTGGTTTATATGGAAAGAAAGAAACGACATTATTTTTAATAACACCACTTTTAACAATCACATAATACTCCATAAAGCCAAATTCCTTTATCACGAATGGACCCTTCGAACATCGCTTGATTCTTGCTATCTTGCAGGTACTCCATTCTCCTCTCATAATCAACCACCTCCCACCTCTCATCACAATTCTATCATTCAAATTACTTGGGCTCCTCCACCTCCATCCCACTTCAAACTCAATTTCGACGGCTCGGTAGCAAATAACTCAGCTGCTGCAGGGGTTATTATTCGCAATAATAACGGTGAGCTCATTCATGCCACCTCTTACAATTTAGGAATCACTCCTGTGTTCGTGGCCGAGGCTACTGCACTTCAGAAGGGTCTTCTTTTGGCTATAAATCATGGCATATCCACATCGAAGGTGTTAATCTTTTGGTTATCAACACGGTTAAAAAATTATGGAAAGTTCCTTGGCAGATACAACTTATCATAGAGGATATACACGCTCTTCTTCAACAACTCCAGTCCTATCAGATCCATCATGTTTATAGGGAAGCTAACAAAGCTGCAGATTGGATAGCTAATGTAGGCCATTTAGTTCAGTCTAGTTTTGATATTACTCCTTGTACTAATTCAGCTCTCCATTCCATTCTTGTAAATGACTTTTTAGGAGTTCCCCTCGCGAGGAGGGTCTCCTAAAATCCTTTTTTCTTACCTTATAAAAAAATACTCATTTTAAAAAAAATACATACTTATTTGGCCTTTTTTTAAAGTAAGGAGAATTCCCTTGCAAGGACGGGGAGTAATTGGGGATCCTCCTTGCAAGGGGTGAGAATCGAACCCCTTGCACAAGGGGTGGAAAAAGAGCCATATAACCACGAAGCCAACCTTAATCTTCACATACTCATTTGGCCTTGAATGTACACAGAGCTATGTACACCTAGGAATACGATATAATTTACGATATACTCCCTCCGTCCCAGAATACTCTTAACACTGATCAGGGCACGTAGTTTTAAATGATAAGTTGTTGTTTGATTATCAGTTGTTATTTTATTGAAAAATTAGATGTGATAGGAGTTAGTAGGTAGTAAAAGTAGTATTATTTTATTTGGTGGAGAGTGTGTGTGGGTCAATGGTTAGAGTTGGTAGGTAGTAGGAGTGGTATTATTTTATTTGAAAGAGAGAGATTGTGGGTTAATGGTTAAAAGGTAGAAGGATTAAAATAATAGTGGGTCATATCCAAAAATAGAAGTATAAAGAGTATTGTAGGACAGATGAAAAAGGAAAGTGTAAAGAGTATTTTGGGACAGATGGAGTCCTGCCTTAGCTAATTGTTTGAAGCAATCACTTTAGCTAATGGTATAGTGCTTATCACCATTTATCAATTTATAGTTTGCATGAGGTTGAGGTAGTGAAGTAGTGTCATCACTTCATTCTCACCTCGTATACCTGAGGTTTAGGGATCAAACCTCATCGGACTCATTGAAGAATTTCCCTTATCCCCCTCAAACGAGCCCCTTCATCTTATCTTTGAAAAAAATTATAGTTTGTATAGTTGCGTATGAACTTGTTACTTTCCCAATAAGTATCTTTGTACTAATGTATGTTGGTGTACTTTTGTCTCGGAGGATTTGTATGCTAGATGCTTTGTTAACTAGGGGTGAAAGTTCGGTGTACGGTTTGGACTTGGGCCTAATCCAATTCGATCCGAACAAAATTTGGATTTCAATTTTCCAATCCAAATCCAAACCAATTAGAGTTTGAATCTGATCCAATCCAATCCGAATTTTCAAACTGTAGATTGGAATCCGATCCGAAAATTCGATTTTTTAAAACTCTAATTTTTTATGAAATAAATTAGGCGCGACAAGCCGACAACAGTAGCCCAATAGATTTACAATTTACAAATTCATAATTCATTACAAACCCCATAGTCCATTAATTATGAATAACAAACCCATAGGCCATAATTCATTACAACATAACGTAACATAATACATGAGGTTTAGTCCAACAACATACAACAGGTTCAGTTCAACAACAAAGAATACAACAGCCGCACTTAAGCACTAGGCTTTTTTTTATAAAATAAATCAGTTAAGCACTTAAGCCCAATCCACAATTTACATACTACAAGGCATATTACTATTCGGTTATATTGGATTTTTGGATCCAATTACCCTCAATCCAATCCGATCCGAAAATCTAATTTGTTTTCAAAAAATCTCAATCCGAATCCAATCCGAACGCAGTTCGAATCCGATCGAAATTACTAATTCAGATTGGATTGGATTTTGGTTTTTATCCGAATAACTTTCACCCCTATTATTAACAACTACAATTTGGGCTAAAAAAGAATTTTTCCCTTAATATTGCTAAAAGAAAAAATAGTTTTCACTTTACACCATTTTAAATCTTAATTCCCTCCATATCGTCCAAGTAAGATTGGTTAGGTGAAAATATTTTTATATTGGTTTAGACATAAAACCGCTAACTGACTTGGCGGTTTTCTAAAATACAAAACTGCTAGCTAAGGGCCCGTTCGTTATCGTTTTTTGTTTTCAGTTTTCAGTTTTTTTGAAAATTAAAAACCAAAAACAAAAAACCAGAAAAAGTGGTTTTCACTTTTTAGTTGTCAGTTTTCAAAATCATCATGTTCCCAATAAATTTGACTAATTTTTTATTCATCATAGGACATATATCACATGACTTTGAAAATCAAAAAACCAAAAAACAGAAAACCACAATAATACCGAACGGGCCCTAAATTAGTAATTTGCTTGGGCAACACTGAAACAAAACCTTTATAAGATATCAACAAACAAAGGAAGGAAGGGAGCCTAGTTGATTTATTGGTTTGTAACAAACAAAAATCGCAATAACATCATGTAGCCTAGTTGAGTATCCTATCAAAAAAGATATCAACAAACAAAAATCGCAATAACATCATGTAGCCTAGTTGATTTCTTGGATTGTACTGGATTTTCATGCAATAATGCCTTGTTCTTTTGGACTGAACTAACAATATCCCACTTGACTTGACTATGTTTTCTCTTATACTACATCCTTTCTAATTTACTTGTAAACATTAGAATTTTCACGCCTCTCGATGCACAACTTTAAATATTGATATCTTCTATTATCTATAAGTAAAAATTATAAAAAGTTGATATTACCTCCATTCTTTTTTAATTGCAACGTTTCCCCTTTTTTGGAATTTTTATATTAATTGCAACGTTTTATTTATTTGGTAATATCTTCTTCTGATCTCTCTCTCTTTTCAAATTGCCCACACTTATTATCTATCTCTTTCTCTCTCTTCTTCACATGGGTTTCTTAAAAAATGTGTCATTAGGGTATATTGTAATCATTATAGAACGGAGAAAGTATACATCGAGACAAATTAATTAAAATCTGACATGACCATGTTTAACCTTACATATTAAAATTATACTAGGAGGTAAAAAAGGAGTGTATATATGGTGTCAAAGTCCATATATTACAAGTATTTCAAAACTACGGAACTATAATGGTAAGAGAATTTACTTTTAAGTTCATTGATGAATAATGCCTAAAATGAAATGGTGCAATTAAAAAATGAGTGTGATTTAATTGGATGTAACATGTTACACCATAACTTATTGTGTAACAACATCTCACATGCGCGAACTAATAACTGTTTCATGTCATTATAAAACTCATTAATGTCATTATATATTGGTGTATTTGACATGATTTTGGAGCTGTTTCATGTCATTTTAAAATCTGTATCATGTCATTTATTGTAAAACCCCAATAATTTTGTCTATTTCAAAAATATATTTCTAATAAATAAAAGAGAATTATCAAAGTATTACCGCCGCATGTGAAAACTTTTCGCCTTATTCAGAGTTTTGCAGTGGAAAATAATGAAACATTTCAAACAAAATAAATAAAGTCAAACTAAAAGTCTTACATCTTAGGACCAACATGTTCCACCAAACCAAACTAAGTTAACAAATAAGTCAACCAGAAGTAAAACCACAAACAACTCTAAAGTTTAGAACAAATCCCAAAATAATATTTAAGAAACTTCGAACAATCCAACCAACAAAATATAAGTAATAGAATAGAATAACTATACTTGCAATCCCATACATCATGAACTTCCACCTGAAAAGGAGTTATGGCCTATTGATGCAAGTGACTGCTCGCCAAACCATACGTAGTAAAGATGGGTCGTCACAGGATCAATAAGGCATAAGTCATGATCGACACACAAAGTACGGAATCAGCAGAGCTAACTACATAAAGTCTAAGGATAAATAAACAAATAACCTAACATGAAACTACAAAATAAAATAAAAAGGCATGCACTGCAGACAAAATAAATAATACTAGAATAAAACATGACTCCACTAATAACTTGATTTAATTAATTAGATTGAATAAGCAGTGAACGAGTTGTCTAAACAAAAACCAGTCTTCTATAAAAAAACGAGGCAACATGAGCTACTATGTTTCCCCAAAACCAATTGATATCAACGAAATTATATATAAAATAGAGACATTATGATCAAGCGGTCCTCGAAAAGAATGGTTACCATCATGTTCCCGAACTCCCAGTGTTCAATACTTCAAACGTGCACTAAACTGCTAGAGTTTCATTGCTCATTCTTTTTTACTTCAAGTGATTAATTGATTAAACTTAACCAACAACTAAAACCATCACATAGCAACCAAAAACCAACATTTAACAACCAAACCAACACTCAAATGAAGAATATATTTTATCTTTGATTAATAAATAAAAGTGATCACAGAATAACCAAATCCATGACCATTAATCCTTTCACCAAGTTGTTGAATAAAATCAACTATAACCAATTTTATTAAGACATACCTTTCCACTTACTCCACACAAATCCGCGATTGTGAAATAATAATAAATAATAAAGTATGAAATATAATATTACGATTAATTCTAAGAATCCACCTTTACCTTACCGGGTAATAAATATTAAACATGGATTAATCTATAATTAAATCCAATAACCACCTTTTCCAATCATAGGTAATAAATAAACATTAAATAAATATCAAACCCCCTATATGATTGTATCAACAATCCATACTACCATACAATTAGAATGATCACATGTTCTCACACAACAATCACAGAAATATGATATTTTATCGCAAACAATCTTGCTTAAGAATTATCCAAGTTCCCTAAGCATAATACAAAGTAGTCTAAGTTCCAAAGCCAATCCTAGTACATGTAACTATGTCCAAAACTCTTAGACATTCACGTACCTTATATAAACTATTCCTTGTGCCATCTTGGTGCACTAAAAGTAACACAAGGAGTAGTCTTCTCCTACGGGCTACAAGCAATGATAATAACAATTAGTCACTATCATAATAAAATTTCATGACTTATAATAATATCTAAAATCTCTCTAAAACCTTTCAAAATCATTCCTTTAACATTAAAATTTCAACCTTTAAAACTATAACATAATAGTAGAGTTTTACTCTTTAAAAACCCATAAAAACTCATAATATTAACACCTTATCAACCCTAAAGTTTAAATCTTTAAATCTATATTTCTAAAGTATTAATAATATAATCTATAATAAATAAATTATAATATTAATCTACTCCAAACTATAGTTTAACAATCATTAAACAATAACAATAATAGTAATAAAATGAGAAAACCGAAAAATAAAGAAAGAAAAAGAAAAATGAAGGAGGAGAGGAGAAACAACCGGAAAAGAAGGAGGAGGAAGAGGAGCAGCCGACACGACGACGGTGCTGCGGTGGGGAAGATCCCGCGGGAGAAAGAGGAGGGATGCTAAAGAGGAGGAAGAAGAAGAGAGAGAGATTGGATGAGAGGAGTAAGGGCATGTTCTCCCCAGCTTATTTTCAGTTCAGTTCAGTTCAGTTCCGTTCAGTTCAGTTCTTAAATTATTATCATTACTATTAATTAGTTATAATTTAATTCAGTTCAGTTCAATTCAGTTCAGTTCAGTTCAATTCAGTTCAGTTCAATTCAGTTCAGTTCAGTTGTTTTATGCCGAAAAGAACATGCTCTAAGAGGGCCTAAAAAGAGGATAGAGGAAAAGAGAGAATTAGGGATTTCTAAAATTATTTAATGAGGCTTTAATCCTCTCTTTATAGTTTTTGGGAGTTCTAGTTGCACTAGAAACCCTAAACTCTTTTAAAACCTTTTTAATGCCTCTCACTGAAAATAATTAAATAACATTTGACTTAATAAAGTCAAAATTTGACAACTTAAAATTTTGACCTCCAATAAATAATAATAATAATTATAATAATAATAATAATAATAATAATAATAATAATAATAATAATAATAATAATAATAATAATAATAATAATAATAATAATAATAATAATAATAATAATAATAATAATAAGAATAAGAATAAGAATAATAAGAATAAGAATAAGAATAAGAATAAGAATAAAATTTCTCCTCAAAAGAAAAATAAATATATTTTAAATTCTATAAAATATACTACTATTTATAAAATTCATGAAAATGTGGGGGATTTATTACATTTACAAACTCTTTCATGTCATTGTTCGTATGCTTCATATCATTACCACCGACTTCTATCATTATTCGTATGATTTATATCATTAAAACTGACTTCTGCGTCATTTTAAGCAAACTTATATCATTTTTCCTATTTCATTATTATTTTTCAAATCTTTATATTCCTTATCATTACACAAACTGATATAATTTATAAGAGAAATAATATCATTATTAGTTTTTTTTATGTCATTTTTCATCAAACTTGTATTATTATCTTTTTCTCTATCCTCCCCCCTTAAGATAACCTGACTTTCATAAATACACCACCCCCACCTACCACTCCACCTCCTCCCACCATTCCTGACGCACCAGCATCGCTAGAAATGTCATTTGAGCATGGAGAGTGCGGAGGATGATCCCTCCACACCCAAACCCACACTCACAACCACCTAAAAATCTCATTTCCATCCGTGCCCCACCAACCATTGTGGGGGAAATTTCCAAACCCATCTCCGCCCCTAACAGGTACGTATTTAAAGCCATCCCCGCCCACCACCTGCGTGGGTACCCACACCTACTTCGTACCCACCCAACTACCCTCCCAACCACATTCTGCCAGTACTGCCGCAACATAATATAGTAAAAGAAAAAAAATCTAAGCAGAACCAAATCCTTATATTAAAGGAGAATAATTAACAATTGGAAAATTATGAAATGCAAGAAAAAAGAGCGATTTAAGATGAAAATTGCCTTTAATATAGTAGATTTAAGATGAAAATCAAAGGTGTATATCGTGAAACAGTTAGTCTTCTTCCACGAGAAGTCTATGGAGGAGAAGCGGGAAGGGGGCGGGGAGGGGGGCGGGGGATGGGGCGATTTTACATAAAATCTACACCCACTTCACCACCCATTGCAGGTACAATTTTCATCCCCCTTCCCGCCCACCATCCGCCAAACCTAGACATATCCCCTCCCAGCTGGGCGGGGATGGAGCAGGTCTCCTACTTGACCCGACTCACTGACATCCCAAGCACCGCCACACCACTACATCACTTGTCGTTGTCCGTTAATCCTCCTCTATATCTTCTTTTCCGTCACCAGCACACCATCGGTATCTTCTAACCCTATCTCCTTCAATTGTTAACTTAAACATTGTACAAAGTATTAGGTAAACCAAACTATTGATGAAACCATGACTCACAAATACAAAAGCTCGAACCCTAAATCCCAAATTCTTCAATTCAAAAGCGCAATGCACTTCATATTTGATCCACTAAACCCTAAATTCTCATTTCATATCTCCAATCATTTTCAACATTTCCAAAATCGATCTCAAATTTTAAAAAGTAAGCACAAAACAGAGTTCCATAGCTCACGACCCACCAGCACCAGTGAGCAGCGTTGGTGGCGCGAACGTCTCTGGCAGCGAAGGCGACGCCACTGGCTCGGTTTTCGAGAGGTAGAGCACGTGAAGTCTGTAAAATCCGCCGAGCGAGCGCGAGAATAACAAAACTCTCTCCTTCATGGCTATCTCTGTGCTCACTTGCTTCTTTTTCATCTTCTTCAATGCCAAAAGGTAGGAATCAACCAAGAAAGAACGAAAGATAAGGTTAAGTTGAAGTTTCCAACACAAATTTAGGTTTTCAAATCAAGAAATTAGAACCCCAACACATTTGCTGCATTCAGTTTCAACTCCGATTTTTGGAATTCGCTATACTTCTTACTGTTTCTGGCGTTCTTATTATTGTTTTGATCTGTTTTTTAGTGGATTTGTGTTAATTCTTGTCATAATATGTTTTGATCCATGCTCGCTGGAATTCTCAAGAAAAACGTGCTTCTCCGATGACGATTGGCGGATCGGAGGATGAGATGTTATATGTGTATCAAACTTGTGGGTAAGAATGGATCTTTCAAGCACGTATAGTACGCTTTTCTATAAGTATTTTACAGACCCACTACGATCAAGGCGTTCACACTAAACACCTATGAGATACGAAGAAGAAAACTATAGAGATCGGTTGATGATAAACTCTATACAATACCATTGTTTGAAGGTTGTGTTTTCTCAAGAACAAGAAGAAATCTAGAGTAACTTCTTCAAATGCAAGTATGAGATTGATATAAATTAATATTCTCTACATGTGATCTTCTACTATATATACCATAGTAAATTTACTAAAGAAATAGCTAAACAAGATGTTGCTTCACACCAAAAGACACGAAGAAAAAGGCAAAAAAATCGCATCCGGACAGTGTGGTGCGGGCACACCACACAAACAGGTGCCAGAGCACCAAGTCTTAAAGTGCTCACTTTTTTCTCTACCTCCGATCCCATTTCGTTTTACTGAATTTTGGTGCGGGCGCACCATATTCCCTGTTCCGGAATTCTTTCTTTTCTTCTACTCATCATGTTACATTAAACTCCACAACTCCCTAATGTAACATCATCACATATAACTAACATACACATTTAACTATAAATGTTCCAACATGAGAGAGAATTGGGATGAGATTAACTAGTATTTTGGTCCGGGCGTTGCCCCGAGTGGTATTTTTTTTTTCCGAAATTGATATGCTTTTTTTTTCCATTCGCATTAGAATATAATAAAGAAAAATAAACATTTAAATGGTACAAATATAATAATGTGGACATTTAAAGCATGTTGAGATGGTAATAATTGTGCTATGTATAATAGCAAGATGTCACGGGTTCAAATCTTGTTGCAAGCCAATTTACTTTTGTTAGTTAACATAACATATGTATACATTAGACAATTCTAATGGAGTAAAAGAGGTGCCACGTGGCGTGTATATGTTGTCAGACACACCTTTTAATATATTAATTTAGATATTTAGAGTTCACACATGTTAATGGGTTGTTACACCATTATTTGTGGGGGATTGTTAAACGTCGCCCCCAAATTACTTAAAATCGCCCCAACTCCCCTCTAAAAATACCATTATACCCTTACGATTATTTTTTTTAAAATTTTTACTCCAACTTAACTCCTCCTCTAATTCATATTCTCTCTCATCTTCGCCATCACCACCCACGATCACCACCGCCAATTTGCAGCGACAAAATTCCGACCACTTATTTTTTAACGAATTCCATGGGCCCAACGTGTAGCCTGCACGTTGGGCCCATAGACACAACGTCTGACCTGGACGTTGTGTCAATGGGGCCAACGTGCAGGCCACACGTTAGCCCCATGGGACACAACGTCCAGGCCAAACGTTGAGTCCCATGGGGCTAACGTGTGGCCGCACGTTGGCCCCATGGGACTCAACGTCCAAGCCACACGTTAGCCCCATGGGACTCAACGTCCAGGCCACACGTTAGCCCCATGGAATTCGTTGAAAAAAAATACATCGTCGGAATTTTGTGCTCGTCGGTGGTGATCGTGGGTGGGTTGGAGAGGTAGCGATTGGTGGTTAGTGATTTTAGGTGGTGGTGGCGAGTAGGGGTGTAAGTGGATTGGACTGGATTGGACTTTGCCAAATCCAAATCCAGTCCAAAGTTCTTTGGACTCGAGAAATTGAGTCCAAGTCCGATCCAAATATTTTTTGAGTCCGAAACAGTCCAGACCGATAATTTTTTCTTGAGTCCGAATCCAGTCCAGTCCAGTCCGATTATTATACTTCCTCCATTTTTTTACATGTTACGCTTTCACTTTTCACGCACATTGCAAAATTTTGAGGACATATATCTCTAATTTTGTATTTGTAAAAATTATAAAAATTACACATTAAAAAAATACATATTAAGATGAATCTAACAAGATCACACATGACTATATTTTTATTCACGTATAAATCACAAACGAACGATGGTCAAAGTGAAATTTGTGAATAGTAAAAATGTCAAAATGTAACATGTAAAAAAACTGGAGGAAGTATTATTTTTTTCCCCGATTTAGATTCAATGATTCACAACCTTTTCTCATAATTGAATTTGAAAAATTAAGCTCATTATATCCCTTCCATAAGATAAGTCACATACATCTTTATATTATATATATATAAATATTAAATATATATACATTATACATAAAATATTATATATATATTATATATAAAATATTATATATACATTATATATAAAATATTATATATATATATAAATATATATATATATATTATATATAAAAATATTTTTGGACTGGACTGGACTTATTGGACTCCAAAGGGATGAGTCCAAATCCAATCCGAAAATATTTGGACTCGAAAATTTGAGTCCGAGTCCGGTCAAAAAATTTCGGTCAATCCGGTCCCGACAAGTTTGGGTGGACCGGGATTGGACTCTGGACTTTTCGAAGTCCGCTTACACCCCTAGTGGCGAGAGAGTTGTAAAAGCAGCCAAGGGTATAATGGTACATTTACATGGTAGTTGGGGCGATCTTAAGTAATTTCAGGGCGATGAATAGAAGTTCAGTTATTTGTGGTGTGTAATGGTTACACTCAAGACTTTTGTATTTTTTTTGCTATTGTTGTCTAGATGGAGCTCTGTTGATTTGATATCATCGTATTATGAAGTGTCGGGAATGAACCGGATATTTAGGATGTGTTTGGTTGGATGGGAAACATTTTCAATGGAAAGTGGTTTTCCATGAAAACTATTTTTCAGAGGAAAATTCAATTCTAGATTGATTTTCCTTTGTTTGGTTGAAAGTTCTTTTGAACCCATTTTCTATTGTTTGTGTTGTGTTATTGTTTGATAGAGTGGAGAAGAGTGTGGCTTCCCTTGCCTCCCTAGGGAAAATCTTTTTCCACCAAAGTTCAACCCATATTTTTCCTTCCTTAATCTGATCCAAACCAAACAGAGGAAAGTGAGGAGTGAGGAGAATAATTTTCCTGGAAAACACTTTCCAAACCCACCAAGGAAAACGAAAAGAAAGAGTAAAAGGAAAAGCAAAATGGAGATACTTCCTTCGTTTCCAATTAGTTGTGACACTTTCACTTTTCACGCATGCTAATGCAAAATTTTAAGGAGATATATCTCTAATTTTGTATTTGTAAAAATTATAAAAAGTACATATTAAAAAAATACATATTAAAACGAATCTAACAATATCCTACATGACTATATTTTTATTCACGTATAAACCACAAACGATGGTCAAAGTGAAATTTGTGAATAGTGTAAAATGTCAAAGTGTTACATTTAATTTGAAACGGAGGAAGTATATAATCTATATATATTATATATAATTCTATCAATTCACGGCTTTCTTCACTTGCACAGTTGCACACTTGCACTACTCATTTGGATAGATTATGTAAGGTAATTCCATCAACAGGCATCAATTAGTTATTAAATTAGTGTGTGGAATTCCAAGCAACTTCTAAGTTAAAAATATTAACAACATATTAAGAGTAAAGAATGCATATAAGATATAACTCTTGTTACGCTCTCACGTCCAACGTCGACATTGCAACTTATGTTCATAATTTTTGACGGTGACTTGAGTTGATCAACTTCTCTGTATAATAAATACAGATATACTAGTATATTTGTTGATTGGATGAACAACTAACCGAATCAAAATTATGAAAAAATCAATCATATTTTATTAGGTCATATAACTGTAAAATAAAACAAAAATTATAACAGACTTTATTCATTTAATTTTAATTTTTTTAGATCAATAAAGAAAAGTGTCATATTGGATCGAAACATCTTGCAGGTTAACCAAACTCAACTACTCATGCAAGACTCCTTAGAAGAGGGAGAGGAGAAGGGTAAAGAAATCCCACCCCCAAAATCTTTTTACTAGGGTTTGATCCTTATGAGACACAAATTTTACCAATACATCAAGTACTATATATATATATATATATATATATATATATATATATATATATATATATATTTAAGGTAAGATGAAGGAGGCTCATTTGAGGGTGGATAAGGGGAAATTCTCAAATGAGTCTCATGAGGTTTGATCCCTAGACCTCAGGGATATGAGGTGGGAAGCGATACCACTACTCCACCACCTCAACCTCACATCAAGTACTATATGGTTCAAACAAAGTTTGTTGATATAATAATTCATTAGTAGAATAGTAGTAGTACTTCATGATGGTTAGGACCAAATCTTTTATTTATTTTATTGAGTCATTAGGACCAAATCTATTGTAGGGACGACGATATCAATTTTGAAAGTAATGTAGTAAATAGTAAATGTTACTCCCTCCGTACTTAAATAATAGTCTTGTTTGATTTTAATAGTCTTTAATACACAACTTTGATGATATACTCCCTCCGTTTTTTTAGATGTAACATATTGACTTTGGGCACTATTCATCCAATACACTTTGACCATTAATTGTTATTTATACATAAGAAAAAATATAGTCATGTGGGATCTTGTTTGATTCGTCACGGTATACACTTTCCAAATATATATTTTTTTATAATTTTTACTTTTATACAATTAGAGATATTATCGGTCAAAGTTGTGCCTCGACAAATGTGAAAAATTCAATGTTACATCTAAAAAAACGGAGGGAGTATTAATTATGAGCTTGGAAAAATTATTGAATTTTAATTTATTAGAATTATACATTGGGATGAATTTAGTAAGAGGTACTCCCTCTGTTATTTTATCCTTCTCACTTGGAATCTTGACACTATTCATACTTATAGTGAATCTTCTCAATTTTTTTCAATTTATAAGAAAAAATATAGTCATGTGGGGTCTTGTTTGATTCGTCTCAATTAGTACTTTATTAATATTCAATCGTTATAATTTTTACTAATATATAATGAAAGATATTTAAGTTCAAAGATGTGCATTGGGAGACGTGCACAGGAAAGTGAGAAGGATAAAAAACTGAGGGAGTAAGTCATAATATTCTATTATTTATATAAGTTAAAATATACAGTCAAATTTTATAAGTTTAATTCTTGAAAATCAAATTGGACAAACATTTCAAAACGGAGAAATAATTATTACACTATATTATATTCACTACTACAGGTAATAATAATAATAATAATAATAATAATAATAATAATAATAATGAAAAAATGATATATGCAGCCCTAATTCTTAAGGGTTGCATAGAAGAAATTAAGAATAAAATTTTTAGCAATAAATAATCATTAATTAGATTGATTGATGCGTGATTATGTCATAAATTCCTAGCTATTCTAGGAAATGTATCTATACCTAGGGGTGTAAGCGGACTGCGAAAAGTCCAGAGTCCAATCCAGTACGGTCCAAACTTGTCGGACTGGACTGGACTGAAATTTTTTTGGACTGGACTCAGACTCAAATTTTCGAGTCCAAATATTTCGGACTGGATTTGGACTCATCCCTTTGGAGTCCAATAAGTCCAGTCCAGTCCAAAAATATTTTTATATATATTTAATATATTTATATATAATGTATATATATATTTAATATTTATATATATAATATAAAAGATGTATGTGACTTATCTTATGGAATGTATATAATGAGCTTAATTTTTCAAATTCAATTATGAGAAAACGTTGTGAA
This sequence comes from Beta corolliflora, assembly GCA_947648045.1. Taxonomy (NCBI): domain Eukaryota; kingdom Viridiplantae; phylum Streptophyta; class Magnoliopsida; order Caryophyllales; family Amaranthaceae; genus Beta; species Beta corolliflora. Next base: position 223,408 of record CANSZD010002974.1, on the reverse strand, counting down.
TCATTGAATCTAAATCGGGGAAAAAAAATTACTTCCTCCTTTTTTTTACATGTTACATTTTGACATTTTCACTATTCACAAATTTCACTTTGACCATCGTTTGTGATTTATACGTGAATAAAAATATAGTCATGTTGGATCTTGTTAGATTCGTCTTAATATGTATTTTTTTAATGTGTACTTTTATAATTTTTACAAATACAAAACTAGAGATATATGTCCTCAAAATTTTGCATTGGTATGCATGAAAAGTGAAAGTGTAACATGTAAAAAAATGGAGGAAGTATAATAATCGGACTGGACTGAACTGGATTCGGACTCAAGAAAAAATTATCGGACTGGACTGGATTGAACTTAAAAAATTTTCGGATCGGACTTGGACTCAATTTCTCGAGTCCAAAAAACTTTGGACTGGATTTGGATTTGGTAAAGTCCAATCCAGTCCAATCCATTTACACCCCTATCTATACCTCTGTTTTTTTATTGTTGCACTTTGATGTGATTCACTATTTACAAATTTCACTTTGACCATCGTTAACGTGGGGATCCCTTAAAAAAAAATGATAGAAGTAATATAAAGTGGGGACCCTATACAGTAGACATGAATGAATGTATCTTGAATTGATTGATGACCCCTTGCACGATGTGGATTGTTGAAGACGAACTTAGGTTCCTCAATTTAGGACAAGCATAGATTCTTTCAAATAGGAGATCGACTTTTCGTGCAACAATGATATGCATCCGCTTCATCCCCTTAAAAAATAAAAATTTGCACCCCCTTCATACCGCCTATTCCCAATTTCCCACTGCTATTGTTTATCCTTTGTGAGTTGTGAGTTGTGAGTTGTGAGTTGTGAGTTGTGGCTTGTGAGACTAAAATTAGAAAATTTAACACTTATTTTTGAGAGTTAATTTGGTAATATTCAATTAGTATCCTCCCATTAATTGTTCTTTTTTCTTATTTATTATTGGATCATAAATTCTTGAGTGTAAGTGTTATACCACAATTTATCACTTATGGTATAACAATCCAAAACCACCACTCCTTTTGTATAAAAAAACTCAAATGACATGAAATAAATGATAAAATGACATTAGATTCATGTCATTATCTGTGTAATCCATGTCATTTTTTGTTGGAGAATGTGTCATTATGTATGTGTGAGATTTTATTACAAAATGATATGGTATAACTGTATAACATGTTATACCTAAAATGCACTTTTATAAAAGGTCTTGTCTTTTACAAGACTCTGCCGCGTATCATCCACCTCCTACAAATTTGAGCTGCTCCATCCCTATGACTAGACATATGAGAGCACCATACATTTGGAAAGACATCGGAAAAATTTGCATTTGGAGAGAAAATTTTCAAACAACTATTTTTTCTATTACAAAATAAACACTCAACACATTCTCAAATTGCATACCTTTTTAAAATTCAAGTAGCATTGAAGTTGAATTCATTGCATTGTCCAGCAATATAATAGAACTTAAATACTCCCAAAACCACCTAGCAATTATATTGCCTTTTCTCTTCAATGACACCAAGTCATCAATCAAACACCCCACCCATCCTATGCAACTCTTCTACACAGCTTCATTAAGAAACATAGTTTCAACCCTGACTTTTCAATATCCTAACTCTTGCTTTACCTGGTTGATGAGGTACAAACGATTTATAAGTGTATAAGTGAAGTTCATCAAGCAATTTTACTTTGAGTTCTGCTTCTTTTGGCCTTTGTTCTAATCACGCATTTTAAATTAGTACATAAAGTTTATATGGGTCTCATTTTTAAGGTGTATAGTCGTATGCATAGCTGGGATCATGGTTTATCTTTAATTTTAAATGGATTTCGTGGACCTTGTGAATTCATAATACCAATTATTGAATATTTTAAATATATTTCAATTTCAAGTTATATAATTAATAAAATTATATCCTGTCAAAAAAAAAAAATAATAAAATTATATGAATTTCTTAGGCAAAGTGATTTATAGTATCAATAATGAATACTTCTAATGTGTGCATTATTGATTAAGCATCTCAAATCATCGTTCACCAAGTAATTGAGTATTGCTAATTACACTAATTCAACCAAATAATTCACAATAAGTTGATATATGGGTTGTCAAGAATGGGGGCATTAAAAAGAACAACAAATGAAGAACTCAAAATAAGCATTGATATTTGATAGTCTTGGAGAATAACAAAGAATAACTAAAACGTTTTCTTGCATATAGAATCCATTAGGAGCGATAATGAGTTCAACTATTCAAGAAAACATAACAAAATGCTATTCAAGAACCTTCTATGTTTCCCCAAATAAGTTCATAGGTTTTCAAGAAGGGTATCAGAGTTTCAAGATTCAATTAAATTTAACGACCCGTGACTTCCTATAAACTCAAATATTCAATGATTTTTGAAAAGACTGAGCGAAGATAGCATCTTATTATATTTCCATGGTCACCTTACATGCCTTAATGGCTTAATCACTCATTTTGTACAGGAAAAAAAATTTACTTTCAGAAGATATACCATAATGTATCAATTAAGAGAATTGGCTGTCACCCACATTTCCCCCCCAAAATCCCAAAAAAACTTCTACACTTCTTATGTCACACTTATGTTTCTGTGCAATAAAAAAAAAGGACCCTACTATGAAGCAAAAGTAAGGAAATGGGGAAAAACTGAAGATAAACAAAATACATGTTGGCATGACAAGATGGGCACTAAGCTAGACTCAGCAACACAAAAAAGATGTCATCACCACTTTGATCAAATGAAGCACGACCCTACTTCTCCAGCTCCAACCATTATAATTTGAATTCACTAGATTTGATTAATATAATTCCAGCCTTAAGCATAATATGCATGCATGGCTGTTAATCCTTTCTTAAGGAGCGCCGTATAGGTGAAGAAAGGGGGATAATGATGCTGCTGTAGATTAATTAAGGCTAACTAATCTTAGTTTGGAAGTTGTTACATCCTGAACCTTCTTCACTTGAAACTTGAAGTTCGTCGAGAGTAAACGAGGGGCCATTTGGAGACATACTATCTGAATTTTGATCTCCAAAAAGAGTTTGCCTAGTCTTCTGTTGCTGATCAAACATCATTTTTAGCTGTTTTCCTTGCTCTTCAATCCTCAACTGCAAATTTCGTTGAATCTGATCCACATTACAATCACAAAAGGATTAGTTGAAGGATCATGTTTTCAGTTTTAATAACCACCATTTTGGAAAACCAAAAGAAGTCATTGTAGAAAAAGTATTAGATTAGACCCCCCTTTATTATCAGATAACTAGTCTAGAAAATGATGGACATAGAGATGGTATGCTACTCGGACTTTTCATTTTTATTTTTACCTCAAAATTCAAATACTCGAGTTGGACTCTTGTCACTCCGACATGGGTACAAAGACTTTTTGATCCCTCGTTTGGGTTCAAATTAAAACCATTAATTTTTTCTAATAAAATAGTTGATTCAGACACTTGGACACGTATTCGTGTCAAAACCGAGTACCGGAATCCATGTAACACAGGTTCAAAAAATAAGTCATATTCAGAAACTACACCTCTAATTGTTCATGAAGACGTCTTTGGACATCCAGCTGAAGTTGTAAGGCCTCCTTGAGTTGCACTCCACTACATGATCAACAAGAAGGAATAAGCAAGCATTGTCTGAAAGTAACAATAAATAAACAAAACAGTTTCTAAGGTCAGCGTTAAATTACGCTTTAATGTCAAGTTGTGCAACATCATTCAAGCTACTTCTCCTTTCTGGTTTTCCTGCAACAAAGTTTAAAAACCAGCTAATTATTACAACAATCCAAGTAAAACTTGTAATCTTCATCTAAAGTAGTATTCCGTTAACTTATTTTGACTTATTTCAGAAAAAAATAGTTCAAATAAGTTCCAAAAGTTAAGAATTAAGTCCCAATAAGTTCAGATAAGTTAAAATAAGTTGAACAAAATGCGCCCGTATAATCCCTTGGGCTTGTGGCATCCATCAGGTAAATTTGTCAACCATACTACCAAGAACACGTAAATCTACAATGCACTACCATATAGATTCTTTCAGAACTGGTCCTGTAAATAGATTCCCCCTTCTTAAATTACCACCTTTTACTCACTCAAATGATGCAACATTATAAACTATGTATTCTTTCTGACATAATATAACAATTTCAACTCCTGGAACAATTTGACCTTTAAAATAACCTGGTGACTGGTGCATTGCCAACTAATAGAGAATCTGTGTTTTCCAGAAGATACTATTATAATTGATAGCGACCCCCTGACCTTATCAGACGGGTTTCAGAAAGCAACACTATTAAATTATCTACAACATCTTTTTAGCTTAGTCACTTTCCTTTGCCCAATTCTCAAAACGCCATTCAGGGGATACATGATGAGCGCATTATCTTCAGATAGAACTGCTCCAATAGACCTATACTATATATTTATATATGATACCAAAAACATGGGGAGGACATATATATAACATGATTTCATAGTTTAGGAGTTTGCCTTAGAGAGAAGACATTCACCAACTAGGCTGAGTTAGAATCGGAAAATGGATCGCTCAGTAACTCGGTTCAAGTCATTTTCGGATTATGAGACTTATGGTTCAATTTAATTTTGTTTTAAAGCAGCCATTTTACTTCGAGTAACTGGGATAAGGTAATCGAATATGAGTCAAACTTTACCATGTTCGGATTGAATAGCCAGTTTCACAAATGCGACAAAAACATGAGACTGACTAGACTTGTTACAAATCCGTATCAATACCTTCCTTGGCTTTATTGTTTAGCTAAAAGAAGACAAGAGTACCAAAACCAATGACCTTTTAGTATTAGCATCTCCCACTTGAATCTAGCTTAAAAGGTGTGCAGAAGAACAAATGCAATGCAAGGTCAATATCACAGTCCACTACTTAGCTTATTCCTAACAAAGATAAAGTTTTAGCATAAAAAGGTTTTGTAATGGTTAGTGAGCACCAATAAAATCTATGAGCTATGGTGAGCATATTAAGATCTACAGAAATAGAATACTGGGTGGGTCAGTAACTGATATTTGGAATGGATACGTTCATGAAATGTCTCAATAACCAAGTCATTGAAGATAGAGAAGACAATAGATTCTTTTTTGATGCCTTGAAAAAGCAAAGAATCAATTTTCTTTATCTTAATGATGTCTATACACCACCATGGAAGGTGCACTAGCAGGCATTTGAGCAGACTTATTGGTTCTTTTCGGAGTGGAAAGAGTAGAGTGTAGTGTTCAAACAGAAGCACCAACATCTCAGAGTGCTATCTGTTTGAAGCCCTTACGTGCAGTTTTGCTAGAAATTAGCACCTTATGACCAACGTCTGACAATAAGCACCTATGAAGTACGGAAACATCTAAAACCCAAGGTCCAAAACGTTTCTGTGCTAATGAAGGCTGGAGATAGAAAGAACTAGAGGTTTCCCCACTTTTGAAACCCCAACCAATTCCGTGCTACATAGATGAGCATTAACACTAAGAGATTAGATAATACTGACCCAACTTTGGATTTGTTAAAAGACAGGATCTCCAAACCCAAAAAGAAAAAAAAATAAGGTAATGCGTGAGTGGAGACATGTCAAACATGATGAAGAGGTCCATGTCCAGACACACATTGAATTTTTCATTTCTTTGATCGATGTCTCGAAATGCTAATCTAATTGCTCATAGAATATCAGCACTATTTGACATTGAAAATGTCAATCATACCCTCAATCGTTGGCTTACGACAAGGCTTTGATTGACAAAATGCCTTTAGTTTTCATTTATTTGTACAATATAATCAACATCTTTAACTTTTCCACCACACGGATAAGAAACAACTTAGGGAGATTTGCAAGAAACTATGTTTAAGTCTAGTACTTGAAACCATCCATACAAATTAAGAGCATAAAACTTTACCTTCAGTAGAGTTTGGCATGTATTTTGCAATTCGATATTTCTACATGAACAAGTAAATTACAGTTAGATATCTAGAATAACACGGCTGTTTGATGACTTCAGTTAGAACATATACCTGTAAATGACTTTTGACGTGGAAGATGGTCAATCCATCAGAGTTCATTAATTTCAATATTGCCTTTGGTGTTGCCTCTGAAAGTCGTATCAAACTGATCAAATGGTGCATTCTTAATATAATGGGACAAGTGAATAAATCATCACACTTACTGTCTGCACCACCAAGACAGTGCACGCACTCCACGAATTTGTCGTGGAGTTCTGTTGTCCATCTAATTCGTGTTTTGCTTGATATGGAAGCGCCAGACGAGAAAGAATTGCCAGAATTCAAGGGCACACCCCCTAGAGGTCTGAGTCCTTGCTTTTCTCCTTGAGAGGAGAAACTCAACTGACCAAGAGAAGAATCATAAGATTTGTCTAATATCTGCAAGAAGAAAAAAGGATAGTGAATAAGGATTAATGACATAAACACAACGCAATGAAAGAAAAAACAATTCAGAGCTTACTCTAAAATCCTGTTTCTCATTTATAGGAAACAAGTAGTTCCTTCCATCTGAATTCGCAAAATCAACCAGCAACTTATTCTTCAGCTGCTGAATATGCTCATTTCCTGGGTAGTTGCCACATGGACTACCAAAGGCTTTTGCTGAAGTATAAAATTGACTCTGATCACCATAAAGTAGAGATCTAGCAGCTGTTTGCACAGCGCTTCTGGATTGTTGCAAGTCAGACCCATCTTGTTCAGCTAATTCAGCAGAGAATCCTTCTGTAGAGCACGGATATGAGCGATATTCCAAATCATAATTCTTTGAGCACTGAGAGGAAAAGGTCGGGCTGCTGATTTGGTTATCATATGGAAGGCCCACATATCGTTCTGCTGTAGAGAAACCAGGAACCGGTGAGCCAAAACGGCTCATCACAGTGCTTGAAAGATTCGCAGGCAGCACGTTATGAGGCTGCGAGGCTACTCCTCCTCCCATGCAAGAACCCATGTTCCAAGGCTGCCGAATGCTAATAAACTGGGAGTCCCGGCTCCCAAGGTCCACCATACAATCATCAATCACTATAACCCCATTGTTCTGTTGAACTTGTTCCTGAAAGTCAATCTTTTGATTGTTCATTTATAAATGACTTGAAAGACCTAAGAGAAATCACCTATTCAAGCAAGAACAACACCAGAAACTCCTTTCTCTAACCTCACTCAATCTAACAGAAAAAGAATGTAATATCATTCCATATGCCTGCGATTCACTTATAAAAGGGAGCCATATGCAGAACACATGCAAAATCAATATTTATATATATAAAAAAAAAAGAATTGCAAATGGATAAGCAACACCAGTGACGAAGTTGAAAGAAATGGTTGTACCACAAAATTCTTATGTTATTCTGCAAGAATTCAAAAAGAAGCTATGCCAACTTATATACCAAGACCATATCCTAAAGGAAGGCCAATGAACAATAGTCTTTGACAATATGCAGGAAATACAAGTCTATACAAAATAAACAAGCTAGCTAATGGAGTTGAGGTCCTTAATATTATATTGAGAAGGTTTCAGTGTGCTCCCAACCCATCTCAATCAAACAATATATAAATATAAACATTTAAATAATAGTAAGAAAAGAAGTAGTAATATAAAAAATACAGATATGATACACAGGGAATATAGGCTGCCAAAGTAATATAACATTTTAAAGTCAAGTCTTCTAGCATTGGAAGGTCGAAGAATCTTTACAGGGCCAACATAATTTTGATAATGTTGTGGGAGATACTGGCATAAATTCACATCTATCGACAGTCTATGATTATGCCCATCTTACTAAGGAAAACAATTATAGCCAACGAAGTAAATATGTAGGAGCATATTGTTTCTATAAAGAGAAAGCATGCCACCACCCCTTTCGAAAATAATATAAACAAAAACACATATTCTTCCCAATGGAGAAATTATTGTTCCACTTTCCAGAAACTTTGCACACCTCAAAAAAGTTGGATACCTGAAATTTCAGGGAAATGGCAGGTACAAGTGAGTACTGTTTTAACTAAAATGGAAAGGAAGTACGACTGAACACCGGAAATGGTAATACATACTGTGTCAGATAGAAACCCTGCAATAACAACTTCAAGATTTGTCCTTGAAACAATTTTCTAATTGAAACACTGAAGGGGTCATCATAATTACTAATTAAAAATAGCCAGAACTAATCCAAACTACACAGTCCTTCTCATACGTGTACAGCATTTGCAAAGCTCAAAAATACAAGAATAAAGTACCTCATCTTATATAACTTGCCTTTACAAAGCTATCCTAATTGCCCTGTATAACTACAAAACTTCATTTTCAATCAATCCCATTAAGTATCTTTGTTTAGTCTTTTTCTTTTGGATATCAACCCATATACAGGAGAGTATTTTACTATATTCCAATTCCAAGCCAAAGTTGAAACAGAAATTTGTGTTTCATTCAATTCCAAATGAATATTACCATATAAATTTGATCCAAATTCTATTCCATATTTTGAGTAAGAGTTCCATTCCATTACTGAATGATTCTTCTTATCATGTTTTTTTATTCTTTGTTTATTATAATGATATGTTATACCAATAATTCCTTGTTCCCTTTAAAACACATATCTGTAATCCCAAAGTGACATCTATTAGAAAATTCAAAAAGAAGAGCAAAATAGAGGAAGATAATGTAGTGCTAACTCTCGGAAGTTCTAATATCTTCATAGTCACGATATTTTCATCTTGAACAAGGAAAATCTTAAAAACTCAGTACTTCGTTTGACCTGAAATTTGGAGTAATAATGCTCCAAAGCTTCCATAGTTCTCCCCCTCACATTTCTTGCACATATTATATTTGCACATTTTACATTTTGCTCATTTGAGCAAAGTATGTGACAAATGTACAAAAAGATGTTTCATATTGAATCTCAAATACAATAGAGTATATGTATCCCTTTCCAAATCAATCAAATATGAGATAATGTAATGGAATTCAGTTATAAGCTGCTATTCACAATGCCTTAAACTAAGTCATCCTTCAGGGGTGGTTCCTTGGGGTTGCAGCACATGCACCCACATAGGGTCCCAAGATTTTAAATTGTTATGATGGTTAGAATGTACAAATACCTTTAGAAGAGTCATTGTTTGGCTAAACCTAGTAAACAATAGACATTTGAGCCTTTCCAAATCCTGTGACGTTGAGATTTAAACGGAATTATTGTTGCCATTTTGACACAGATGATCAACCACTGATCCTAGGTATAAATACTCTAGAGCAAGTCTAAGGTAAACTTGCGGAAAAGAACGGTCAAAGTTCATGAAAAAGCAATGTAGCAACTAACAAAGAGAGTTATAATGGAAGTCATTTACTCATTTTAACCTATTATTTTTACACCAAGGCTATTTTTTTTACTCATTGCTCATTTGAAATCATCCAAATGAGTAAGATCTACTAAATAAGCAAAAATAAATTAGTCTTCCGTGTACTGTGCATATGGTACACCTGGGGTATGATGAATGCACTATAGAAGAGAGCCTAAAACTTACCATAGAAAAGATGAAATTATTATATGCATTAAAAATTAAAGAACTCAATAATCTTAAAGAATAACAAACTCAAAGGGCCAAAATTAGTGACAGAAGAATGCACAGAAAATACCTAATAATTCTCTGAGAAGGTAAATTCCAATTCTGAATACTCCATGAAGGAAAAAAAAAAGAATGAATCATTCATGTAGGAATTCATTCCCATGGAAACAAAAAAGGGGATATTTAGAGATATTGGAATCATCGAAACGACGACCAATTTGCAGTTCTAGACTGGATTTGAGTGCCTAATGTGTTTGTTCTCACACACGAATATAATTAACAATTGGACGTTTTGGAATCAAATCCAAATGCTTTTTTTTTTTAGCATTGTGAAGATTCGATACTGAGAACTTAATTAAACTTGTTCAAATTCTCTTTCTCGTTCTCTCACTCACTCATAACTTTTACTATTAGAAGTATGTACATGTGCGCACCATGCTCTAGGTACTAGCGTGTGCATCATTAAAGTTTTGTCTTTTTTCCATTCGCATGATTCCAATATTTAAAAGCTACAAATATAATAACGTAGACATTTAAAGCGTGATTAAAAGTTGGTTGAGATGGTAATTTTTCTATGTCTAATAGCAAGATGCATGTCACATGTTCTAATCTTATTGCAAGCCAATTTACTTTTGTTGCCATTTCAGGTAATCTCAAGAAAGAAAAATTGTGGCATCCGACATTAATAGATGACAATCGGTCGGTTTGGTCGGATTCGTGTTCGGATCGAAAAATTAATGGGTTAAAATTCCCTCAACCTGAATTTAACCCATTTAATAAATAGGTTGGAAAACTCATCCCTGACCCGCCCTATTTAATAAATGGGTTAACCGTCTAACCCATTTAACCCATTTAATCATATTATTGTTATATTGAAAAATAATTATTTTCTTAAAAAGTTGCATGAGCAAGTTCACTATGGAAGTATGCATGTTTAAACTTTCTTAAAATAATTATGATATATTTTAGCGATATTTTACTTTTCTTTAACCAAATTTTAGATTTTTCAATATATTTTTCAAGAATTTTCTATACGTATAAGTTCATAAGGTCAAAGCAGGTCATTTCGGGTCGGAAATGTCAACCTAAACCTAACCCGTTTAATTAAATGGGTTAATCATGTAAATGGGTCAAAAATCCCAATCGTAACCCGCTTATTTCGGGTTAGGTTATGGTCATATTGTTGGGTTTAGTCAACGTTTGCCAACTCTGGCCTACTGACATAACAATAAACGGATGTTACACCATATACCCCCGACAAATTTGTTTATTCACCATATATCCTCGATGTTTTCAAAATTTTACCATATACCCCTCAATTTCTTGATAATTCACCACGTGCCCTTAATGATTAACCATCTCATAAAACCTTAATTATCAACTTTTTTTATTTTTAACCCCTGATTCCATTACTAAACCTTAATTAATCCCTATTTCACTCATTTACCCTAACAAATTAGCATTGAAACAACACCTAAGACCAAAGAAGAAGGAAGAGAGTTATGGAGGAAGAGTGACAAAAGACGTCATTTGTGGTGTTTTAATGGTGGTCAATAAAGGTTAACGACTCAGATAGGGGTTAATTAGGATTTAGTAACGGAATAAGGAGTTAATGACTAAAAAAGTTGACGGTTATTAGTCATTAAAGATATATGGTTAATTTTTAAAAAATTTAGGGGTATATGGTGAATTTTGAAAAGTGCGAGGATATATGGTGAATAAAAAAAATATATGGTGAAAAATCCGAACAATAAATTAGGTTATATGTGAGGAAATAAAAAATAATTTACGGCGTAATGTTTATTCAGCAAAACTAGTTGTTATTGTAGATATGAGTTGTTGTCGTAGTGGTTATTGGTTAGCAATTACAGTACTTCTTAGTTGTTGCGGTTCCGGTTAATTATCGTCTTGTAAGTGTTGGAGGTTACTTGTCAAAATAGAGAACTATGGTATATGTGTATAAGTATGTTTGGTATCAATAGTTGTTGGTACATCGGTTTCTTCATTTTATAAAGTTCAAACTAGTTTGACCAATTTCCTATAACAAAAACATTCTACATTGGAAGAACAAAAAAAATGGAGAGAGTATAAAAAAATTGTTGAAATATGCCTTGACTTATCTGGCTCCAGGTTTAACCAAGCACAGGCCTAGGGGTGAAACTCACCCGAAGATTTTGGTGTATGCAGTTTAGTAAATTGAATCTATTTCAGTTTCGAGTTCATGCCCATCTATTTAGGTTAATTAGTAGGGCACTATATATACCTTATAATTAACTTCAGCCTTTATATTCTGTAATCTATACTCTCTCTCCTAAAGATAATAAAAAGTTTATCCCCTGCATGTGAATGTAGCTAAACATTGTTAGTGGACCACGTTAATTCTTGTGTCGATTGTTCTTTAATTGTTCGTTGCTTTATTGAGTCCGTTATAACAAAAACGATGCAGGAGATATACTTAAGGGAAACTTAATTACGAACTTAACTAGAATTTTATTAAAGTAGTTTGATGGCTAAAATGAATGTTTATTTTAGAAAAAATGTGCTTTAAAAAGTTATACATAAAACAGGAGTATATAACTCTTAATTAATTATAAAGTAGATTTTGGGTGTAATACCCGATTCATACGGAGTCGAGTCTATCGTCACTAATGCGTATTTAAGGCTAACAAATGTCATCAATAACCAACATAAGTTCTTCCGGTGCATTTTGTCCTCACTTATGTGCACGCTGAGAAACTTCTCAGGAAGTCACCCATCCCAAGACTACTCCCAACCAAACACGCTTAACCGCAGAGTAACTAAGGAAATAAATTCCCTAAAAGAAATATGCATCTTGTTGAAATGAATAGCCTGCTAAATCCCTTTAAAGCAATCATGAGAGGTATTTTATTGAGGCCGGACAATGTCCCAGTTTTTTTTTGTTTGTGCTACGTTTTAGTTATTTAAGATAGTTAATGTCATTATTCAAGAAAAATGTGGAACATTTGACATCATCCTGTGGCGGAAAATAATCTTTGTCCTCGTCATTTTGCGGAAGGTCAAGGGGGGTGATGGAGAAATGGAAAAAAAGATTCCATTAAAGGAGGAGGTGGTGTGTAAGAAGTAGTTGTCATAGAAGCTTTAAGATATGAAAGAGGAAAGAAAACACGTTGGGAGGTAGGGTGAAATTTCATATCTCAGTTTGGATTATACCCAAACCAAAATAAATCCGTTTTTGTTTTTTAAGTGCAAATCCAAACCAAATTAGGACTCGGTCGAAACCAAGCCAAACCGATATTTTAGATTCTAATTTGGATACAAATTGAAAAACCAAAAATTTTTGGGCCTAACTATTTGGGCCTGCTGCCAGCCCATGTTAAAAAAAGTTGGTCCCATATTTGGGTTTTAGTTACTAGTAGACGGAAAATATAAAGTCTTAAAAATATTATTTCAATGGGCTTTTTGAAGATTGGGCCAACCTAAATATAGACTCGTATTTTGTTCATTTTTTTTATCCAAACTCTGTCAATCCAATCCAAATCTATACCAAATTCTTACAAAAAAATTCAGTCCAAAACAAACCGAATTATTTAAAAAAAAAACTGAACTATATTTCTAATTCGGTTTGGTTGGATTGGATGTCGGGTTTAAAAAGCCCATTGAAAGTACGCCAACACTACAATAGTCTCTTGTTAAAAGTGTCAGAAATCTAATTAATTGTGTAAGTTTGTTAATGAGATATAACTATATGTTCTTATCATAACTTATTTTGAAATACTTTCTCTGTTCTTTTTAAATTGCAACGTTTCTTTTATTTGGAAGTTTCATATTACTTGCAACATTTCCTTATTTGGTATTATCTTCTCTATATATCTCTCCTATCACATGGGTCCTACTTTTTGTCTATCTCTATCTCTCTCCTATTCATACGAGTTTCTTAAAAAAAATGTGCCAATGGGGCATGTTGCAATTATTATACAATGGAGGAAGTACCAAATAATGATGTTATATTGCTATCATGGTTAAGTTCTTACTTTTCATTTCAAATGTCACGTATTCAATACCTTGTAACTGTAGAAGAGAGTGCCATAATATATTACTATCGATAGATATATTTTTACTTGAGTTATTTCTTTAAATAAAATGAGCAAGCAAATTACTATAATTATTAGTACATGCTTTATAGATCGACTATATCATTTTTTTTTAACAGTAGCTCCATCTAACCTAGAAAGCAATAGGACAAGAAATATGAAATTTAGCTAAACCATGAGCTTGGTCTACTAGTTGACGGTGGACCCTTACGAATGGGTACGTAAACGTAACATAGATGCTAAGGCAATGATATGTTGAGCGATCCAAATGGAGAGAAACATTAGAAAGACCTTTAAATTGCAGCAATTGAACCATAAGTGTGGAGTCGGTAAGAATTTGAACTTTATCAAAATCTTGAGAACGCAGCCATTTTATGCAGTGTAGAAGAGCCTGAAGTTCAGCTTGCAATGCATTCTTAGCTAGAAAATTCACCCCACCAGAAGAAGATTGGTTGTTATGAGTCAAAAACCAACCTCCAGCCCCCTTGAGAGAACGTTTGTCCCAGGCACCATCAACTTGAATGCTGACGAAGGAAGTCTCCGTACTTTGCTGACCCAAATTTATCATAATAAAACCCGGTGAATAGATGAAATCAATCTCGGGAGGATGAAGAAATCTTAGTTCTTTGAGCTAGGAGAAGAGAAAATCTCTCATGTTGAGCCGCCGCAAATGCATTGTAGATATTTTAATTTGCACAGAGAGCAACTATCCCCACGGAAAATGATGTTATTCCTAGCTATCCATAAACCCCAAAGAGTGGCAATAAAGGAGTGAACCTTATTGCTTTGAAAACCATCCTGGCTGATAAACTGTAAGATGTAGTTTGAAACCCATTCCCTCATAGAAATGGTTTCATTAGAGTTTGAAATAATAGCCAACGAGCTATTTTTCCATATGTCTTGTGTGATAGGGCAGGAACGAAAGAGATGAATATCATCTTCATCATCATTTTGGCAAAAAGAACAAACAAAGGAAGAAACGATACCTTTCCTTGCTAGATTAATCCTGAGAGGAAGAATGTTGTAGCTGAGCTTCCAAAGAAATAACCTCCATTTATTTTGAATATGAAGATGCCAAATTAGCTTATAAAACACAAGCTCATTAACAGGAAGATATTAACCGAATGCATAATGGAGTTGAGAAACGCATAACCAGTCTTAGTAGTAAAAGAGCTAGAAGGATGATGATTCCAAATAAGAGAGTCACATCTGGTAGAGCTTGGAAGTTCCATAGTAAGAATATTTTGAGCATCTTTGAAACTAACCATTTGTCTAATCAAAGGAACATTCCAATGAGGATGAGGAGAGGTGGAAATGAAATTACTAACCAAGGTAGTTTGTGCTTGCCTCAAAGTAATGGAAGAATTAGCCGTAGGAATCTCTCGATACAACCAATTATTACCAATAGCTTTAATGTTACTACCATTACCCACCTTCTAACCACAACCTTGTAGAATCAACTTCTCAGCCCTAGCAAGGCCTCTTGAGGCCCAAGAAGAAGTTCTTCTACACACAATTTGATGACCAGGAACCAAGGGAGAAGGACGAATGGAAGAATAAACCTTGCTTAGTAAAGAAGTAGAATTACTAAAAATTGTCCAAGCTTTTTTCATGAGCAAAGCCTTATTGGCTATGGAAATAGCACGAATTCCCAGTCCCCCTAGACCCTTAGGAAGGTGAATTATAGAACTTTTAACCCAATGAATACCTCTAGAAGAGTTACCTGCCCACCAGAATCTAGTAATCAATAAATCAATGGTCAAGCCGTAGCCATAGGAAGTTCATAACAGGAAATAATATGAGCAACTCGAGCTACTAAAATGGTATTAATGAAAATCAACTTCGTAGCCTGAGAGAGTTTGAGAGAAGACCATTGAGCAATTTTAGAGGCGATTTTATCCAGTAGAAACGATAAATTATGTCTTTTGGACCTTGAATGTCAATAGGAGCCCCCAGATGTGAATCAAAGGAAGACACCTCCAAATAGTTGAAACAGTCCTTGATAGCAATTTTATCATTGAAATTGATATTCGGAGAAAACTTAATTGAAAATTTAGCACAACTCACCATTTGACCCGAAATATTGCTAAATCTTGTTATAACATTTCTTAAATTTGTAGCAGCTGAAGGAGAAGCATGAAAAAATATCATAACATCATCAGCAAAGAAGAGATGAGAAATTGCCGGACTTCGTCTTGCAATCCTAGTACCCTTAAAAGATTGAATGTCTTGAGCTAACAAAAGCATTCTCGAAAGAACATCCATACCAATAATAATAAGGTAAGGAGAAAGCGGATCACCCTGACACAAACCCCGACCTGGAATAAATGCAGAAGAAAGCGTTCCATTGAAAAGAACTTTATAGGAAACAGTAGTGACACATTGTCTAATAAGCTTAATCCATGCATCTGGAAAACCATAGGCTTTAAGAACACATAAGAGAAATTGCCAACTAATCCTATCATAAGATTTTGTATGATCCATTTTAAGAGCCACTAAATCCTTCGAACCTTGAGTTCGAGTAGAAATCTTATGACTTAATTGATGACTTAGAAGAATATTGTCACTCATTTGCCTTCCTGCAACAAAAGCATGTTGATATTCCGTAACAAGAGATGGGAGGAAAGTACGCAAGCGCTTCAAGATACATTTTGTAACACATTTGTAAATGGTATTACATAAACCAATTGGACGAAGATGACTCGCATTTTGCGGAGAGAGCCTCTTAGGAATCATAACTAGAATGGAATGATTCCAAGATTTTAGAAGATTACCAGTTCTGAAAAAATTCTGAATGCCAGCAACTGTATCATGACCAACAACATACCAATGAGTTTAAAAAAACTCGGTAGTAATACCATCGGGACGCGAAGTATTAGATTTCATAGCAAACATATGCTTCCTAATTTCTTACTGCTTGAAGGAGTAGAAAGTAACGAGGTTACTTTGATCAATTGTTAATGGGGTAAATCCATTTCATTAAGCAAATTAACAATTGTGCAAAGATCAGGAGCATTGGAGTCTATTCTATACCCATCCTCAAGAAAATTGACCACTAGATGCAACATATCCTCTTTGGAAGAAATCCAGTTTTCATTATCATCTTGCAAAGCATGAATTTGATTCTGAGCAGCACGAATTTTAGTTGAAGTATCAGCCGAAATTAACCAAAGATCCTTTATGCGTTGTTTCCAATATTCAAACGCAATATTAGCAGAATCCATAAATGTCTGCGATGATCTAAGATAAGCATCAGCTTGATCTAAATCAATAACATTCCCAATATGAGAAAGTTTCTTAGTTATATCTTTCCAATCAATACCTTTCAACTTTTTGTTATGCAAACACTAAATTTGCAAGACATGACGGATTCAGGCTAATTTAGCACTAAGAACAAAACTGGCATTACCCTCAAAACCCAATTTCCAATTATTATTAACTAAATCAACAACAGGAGGAAGAGCTAAGCACCAATTTTCAATCTGATAAGGTCGTTTCTTACAAAGCGAAGAAACATTATTAGAGAAAACAATAGCAGCATGATATGCGCAAGTAAGAGGCTGATTTGTGATTAGACTAGAAGGGAAATGTAATAGCCATGAATGAGACATATAACCTCTACCAAGTCTCTCCAGGATGGTATTAGGAAAAAGTCGTTTATTAGACCAAGTGTATTGAGGGCCAACATAAGGAATATCAAGCACATTTGTATCAATCTTCCAATTGTTAAAAGGTTGCCACCCTTTGATAGTAGAAGAACCTCCCAATTTATCTTCATACTTATCTAATTGGTTAAAGTCCCCAATGATCATAACCACCTCCAAGGAAGTCAAAAGTTGGGACAATTCATCCCAAACTTGCTGCCTATAAGCAAAACGAGGCTCACCATAGATGAATATAACATACCATTCCAAAGAAGAGCTGGAACTAACCCTACAAACTATGTAGTTAGTTTTAGCCACCATACAAGAAATTGAAAGACTACTCCAACTTACAACTAGCAGCCCCCCTCGAGCACCTAAAACATCAACACCAAATACAAAAGTGGGAGGATTCCTAAAATTACAACTTACCAAAGCATCTTCATAATTCATCTTAGTCTCACTAAGGAATAAAAACAAAGGATTAGTAGTAGAAATTAGCCAATTAACATAAGAGAACTTAGGGGTATCAGGCTCATTTAAACCCCTACAGTTCCAAGCTACAACATTCATGGCACATTAGTTGGCTGTGAAAGGCCAGCCAACTCACCCGGAGGAGAAAGAGTTAAAGCCAAAGAACACTCCAAGTCACAATCCATTCCAACTGAAGCAGATGAAGAATCCGAGAAAACATCAATAGAAGGAGCTTTAAACATCTTAGCTCTTTTCAGCAAAGAACCTGCAGATTCATTCTGGTTACCAGACCTCTTTCCAGCCAAGACATAATTAAAATCCTCTGCAACTTCCACCCCCAAATCAATAGCCAGCTGAACATCTGTTATAGCTTTTGGTTGCATCTGAACAACCCCATCCACCTGCTTCTAAATATTAAAAGCACCCTTAATCTCTAAATTGGATAAATGAATCCTGCGTTTTTTCCTAAACCAATCTGTAAATTTAGCATCCGCATGCAATAGGAGTGTGATCAGCAGAAAAAGAACGATGAATTTGTGATGTAGAAGGCCTCTTCCTAGACTCAGGAGACAAATAGGTCAAATTCGGAGCATTTTGAGAAACTGGAGTGTTGGGAGGGTTTACTTCAACAAATCTTGGACTAACATTCCTCGGAGGAGAGAAATCAGGATCCCACGGATTCAAAATAGGCTGAGGGATTTGAATTTCTAAGTCAGGATGAACACGAGAATTATTATTAACATTACGCACCAGCCTTCGAAGACGAAGACTAGCTTGGCGAAAGAACGAAACCCTAGGAGTGATAGCAGGCGCTGGACCATCTAAGACTGAATTTGGAGAAGGTGGATTGGACAAATTCAAGTGATTAGTAACTATGTCACTTAAAAGACCAGTAGGGTGAGTTAAACTTGGTGGACTTGGACTCGAAACTAAGAAAGGAGAAGAATTGTGAGTATTCCTTTGTTGCACCCACTCGGAAATACCTAAAGTTTCAAACAAGGTTGGACGAGGCTGAGTATTAGGGTTAGGACTTAATCTAGCACGAGACGACTCACCTACCTCATAAAAAGGATTATTAACCATCTCATAATTCCAATGAGATTGATTCTGAGTGATGTAGTTGGAATTAGCACCAGAATGAATTGTGTTTGAATCCATAGCTCGAGACAAGGCTCCTGCATTCATGAAATTAGCAGGATAAAAAGCCCTATAGGGATCTCCTTCGATATAACCTCCTTCTCCAAAACGAGACCCCGAACCTCTTGAAACCACCACATTATCACCAGCACTTTGCATTACTGTATCATGCATAAGAGAAGAGTCCACATTTTCAGAATTTGCTACATACAAATCACTTTCATCAAGACTATCTTCTCCAGTATCATAGTCACTAGAACCAGAAGAGGAATGATCCTTTATATTAGCTTCAGGAGGATCTTCAAAAGGCTGCATGTGACGGGGAGACTCCGGAAAAGCATCAGGCTCATCTCTTCGTCAAAGATTAAGTTGAGAATTACGGTATCGAAACCGATCTGGTAACCCAACTACCAAATTTGTATAATACTGCACTTCCATAGGACCATATAATACCTTCATTCCACTCTCTTCAAATTCCGCAATACGTTTGTGAATACGTCTATTTGCTTCAAACTGAGACAAATTACACCTAATGGTGGAATGACCCACACACCCACAAGTTTTACAAAACTTGTAAACACCTTCATATCTAAAGTAGATCCAGATGATTTGATCCCCATAAAGAGGCAGATAACAACCAGGAATCAAGGGCTTAGACAGATCCATAAACACCAAAGCACGAACCTCTGGCTGACTAGGGATGATACCATCAACAGAATCAACCTCGTCCACATAACCAACATGATTAAGAACAGTATGAACCCAATTCTGATCAAGAAAACCTAAAGGAAACCCAACTACCCTAACCCATAAACGAGCATTGTTAAAATTCAAATGTTGAGGCACAATTGTCCAATGACCTCGACGAAAAGTGATGATTCTCCCATCAATAACAGCAGTATGATGGAGAATAATACCCTCAACATCACGATGATTATCGCACTCAAAAACGTAATAAGAACCAGTACGATAAACATTAATATTACCTCGACGAACCCAATGATTGTTAATAATACCCTGAACTAACTGAGGGTGAGGAGGATTAGGTCCAAAGAAAACACCTAAGACAGAAGTGTTCCAACGAATGTTGGAAACTGGATTAAACGAAGGTGTGTTAAATAACACCCCCATTCTAAAGTTATTGGGAGAATGTGAGACGAATGTGAAGGTTGCATGATAGTAAAGACTGATAATAAATGAGATAAAAGTAAAAGAATTGTAAAGCAGAGAGAATATCAGTTGCTAAAGAGGAAAAGTGGAAGAGAACTTACAGAGAACTTATAATGAAATGAATAAGAACTATAAGTAGACATAGAAGTATCGGAGAAGAAAAGGAGATCAACAGCCAGACATGCATGCAAGCCAAGTGTAACCCAATGCACAATTCTGATAATGACGGCTAGGTAGACCTAGGCGAAGCAAAACCACCTGATTGGGGAGTCAAATTTCGGAAAATGAAAAGGTCGAAACTGTTTGCATGCTACAGTATATCCTCACACAAGAAGAAGTTGAAAGGATTTTGGAAATGATTTCCTGACTAACCTAGATTTGTCCTAAAAACCCACTGAAGAAGTGAGCAGAAACTCTAGATATTCTAGAGAGATAAAGTCTCGATTTTAGAGAGAGAGACCGCTATATTTTGCTTATATTTTGCCTCTCATATTTTTCCTCTTTCAAGCTCTTCTATGAAGATATTCTTGAGTCTTGACAACGAACGTCTATATCATATTGCATATGAATAAGATGACCCAATCTCAATTACAACTTATAAGAGTATTTGTTTGAAAAGTAAGTCGAGTCATGAATTGAGATATTGAATACTTTTTGCTGTTGCTGTTGTTGTTGTTGTTGTTGTTGTTGTTGTTGTTGTGAAGCAGATACCTAGAAACCTGCTAAATTTTTTTGTTTGAATGTTTAAGACAAAATCTAAAGTACTATCTAGTCTTTTTTATATTTAACTAGTTTTAGGACCCGTGCATTGTATTTCTTGCTTTATAACATGTTTAAATGAAGTCACAAAAGTACACAGATTGCACAAAATCATAAATTCAAAATGTAATAGTGGTAAAGAACACAATTTACAAATATAAGCTTTTAAATCAATCTATATGTTTGCAAACTACTACATTTGTTGTACTTGTACGCACACCGTGTTCTTTATCAAACGGAAGGATCTTGAGACCTTTTTTGCTCGTGACTCTGGAAACAACAACATAAAATTGACCATGGCTGAAAAATATACCGTTAATAACAACGCTTGTATGGTTATCATTTGAACTATTTGTATCGAGTGGTGCTTCAAGTGACGATGGAGACGATGATGAATGAAAGGCTATAACAAAAAATAAGAAATTACTTAATGTTAATGTGAAACCATAATTCATTTACAATAGTCAAGAATTTTGCCATTTCTTTACCTCTATGCACCATTGGAGTTGTACACACATAACTTGAATCACTAATTATCGTGCTTATTGAAGGTGAATTACAATTGGATTGATTTGAAGATAATATCAATAGTTATAACAATGTGTACCTACAACGATACTATTAAAGTTCATATAAGAAAGAAAAAGCCTTATATTACAAACATATACCATTAGATGAGTGACAAAAAATGTTTGGCCTAAATAGAGATTTTTGACTCCCTAAATTAAGTGAACAGTTTTCACGTTTTTGTGAGAATATTATTTTTCTTTTTTGCCTTGCAACGCGTTGCTTAAATCGTTTAGATATGCATTCGTGTAAAGATCCTGAAGACTCTGCAAAAATAAACATAAAAAGTCGAGTTATAGATTTTATACATCGTTGTAAAAAAGCAAAACATATAATTAACAATTATAAATCAATTTTACAACTATGTACATGGTCTGATATGTACAATTATGAATTACATAAATTAAAGTACCTACATGGGCTCATATATATACTTCATCCGTTTCGATTTAGTTGTGACACTTTTAAAATCACGGACTCCTAGGCAAGTTTTGGAGAGGAGAGAGATAGAGAAAGAAAACAAAAGGGTCCCATGTGATAGGAGAGAGATAGAGAGAAGTTATTACCCAAAATAAAAGTGTAACAGCTAATTTGAAACTTCCTAAAATGGAAAGTGTCACAACTAAATTGGAACGGAGGAAGTATATATATTGAACTCAACACTATTAGCTATACGGAACTGTTCCAATATAGTTTGCAAAATAACAAAAATTAATGCCCTTGAATAATAAATAGACAACATTATATAGTGCTTTATGTATAATGGCTTAATTAACAACATTAATACATATTCCTTAATCAGTGGCGGATTCAGGAATTTATGAATAGTTGGTCACTACCGACTAGGTTGCACAGAGACGGGTACGGGTACGGGTACGTGTTCGAATACGCGTATCCATATAAGATAATCCATGAATTTAAAAAAAACTACTTCAAATAAAATCAATTTATGACTAATTATAGTTCATATTACAATAAAATAGTACCTAAAAATAGTACTTATTACAACCAAATAGTACTTAGCAAATATTACAATTGTTCTCGACGAGTTTTCATATTTTGATATCGATTTATAATATCATCCTTGCTAACCTTCAAAAACATGTCTTTCTCTACATAAGTAATCAAGCAATCATTCAACATTTGATCTCCCATGCTATTACGCAATTTATCTTTCACTTGCGTCATACTAGAAAATACTCTTTCTACACTTGCAGTTGCAACGGGAAGAACCAACACCAATTTCAAAAGCAAGTAGACCCGATCATGAGTTTCGGACTTTCCCGTCTCAACAAGTTTCATTGAAAGCTCGTGAAGACTCTTTAAATTCCAAAATCTCTCATCTCCTCTAACATCAACAATGAAATTTTCAAGTGACCAATCAAAAAATATCATTTCGGTACTTGAAAACTCATTAGGATAGAACTTGGCAAGTTGAATCAATTTTCTTTTGTCAAAGGAAGAAAATCGGTTAGTAGGATTAAAACAAGACATACATACACACAAGTAGTTCCTTACTTATCTCCGGAAACCGATTCTCAAGTTCTTGCAATTGAAGATCAATGGCACTTAAGAAAACTTCAACTCGAAAATGATGAAGATTTGTAACTTGTGGGCTCTTACCTCTAAACATCCTTCTCCCGGAACATGATATCTCTCCTCCATGTTTGGAATCTCGATGTCATATTTAGCCATAAAAGAAGTGACTTTTTCCATATGAGAATCCCATCCTTCATCTCTCATCTTTTGTAGATTGATCTTGGTTACATCAACCATGGCCATAGCATTTACAATGTCTTGATCACGTTTTTGCAAAGCCACATTCAACGCATTTGTGATTCCAAATATAGAAACCATTAAGTGTGCCACAAACACAAAATCAAATGACATCAACAAGTGTGTAAGAGCTTGTGCTTTATTTGAATCAATTGCATCAGAAACTTCACCAATTTTATCGAGTGACTCAAGAATTGAAGGATACAAATCAAGCACATTCAAAATTGTTTTAAAGTGAGACCCCCAACGAGTGTCACAAGGTCTACCTAAGCCACGTTCTTGATTTAAACCCGTTCCCGATTCAAGTTCACCTAAGGATAATGCTTCTACAACTCGTTGAGCTTGTTTCTCTCGAAGAAATTCTTTCCTTTTAGGTGAACCACCCACAAAATTCAAGAGAGGTGCAAGTACATCAACAAAAAGCCAACCACAATCCCGAATTCTTTTTAGCAAGTGCAACTTGTGTCAATCAAGTTGATGTGCAAAATAATGCACAAAGTATGCTTGAGGACATTCCTCTAATATCAAAGTTTTGAGTCCATTGATTGAACCTTGCATATTGCTTGCCCCATCATAACCTTGCCCTCGAACTTGTGAGAAAGTCAAAGAGTACTCCATGAGTAATGACTCAATACCACCTTTAAGAGTTAAAGAAGTAGTATTGGGAACATGCACAACACCAAGAAAACGCTCACATACTTCTCCCTTTTTATTAACATATCTCAAGCAAAGAGCCATTTGTTCCTTATCGAAACATCGCGGTCTCATCAAGAAGAATAGCAAAAAAACCACCATTCATATCTTCAAGTATTGCTTTAGTTGTCTCTTTTGCACAAGCATTGATGATATCTTTTTGAACAACGGGAGAAGTGAGTTGACAATTGCCGGTGCCAATTTGAAAACAACTTTGGAATACTCGGAATCATGTTGTGAAAGAAGAGTAAGTAATGAAACAAAATTACCTCTACTCAATGAACTTTCTTTTTCATCATGACCACGAAAAGGCAACCCTTGGAGCAAAGCCACCCGATAGTTTCAACGAAGCTTCTAATCGCGCTCGATAGGCACTCATGGTTTCTTTTGTTTGATTTGATAAACCAGTAATAATGCTACTCTTTTGGTTCTTGAAAAGTTCCATAGCAATCATAGCATTACTATGAACACTCTTATGACTACCAACATGCTTTTTTATTATATCCAATCTATTCCAATACTTAAAACCATTGCTAGTAAAAGCATCTCTTCCAACCGAGTTGTCCTCCTTGAATAAATAGCAAGCAAAACAAAATGCAGCATCCTTTTCAACACTATACTCTAGCCAAGGCCAAGTGTCAAACCAATCCACATTAAATCGACGGTTTTTCGGCCGATAAGTGTTTGAGGAAACACAAAATTTTTAGGTTGGCAAGGTTTTCTATCAAGGTATGTTCTTCTTACTATGCTTTTATCATCAGGATGAAAATCACTCATCTTTCTCCTTTTCCCAGGATCTTGTGGAAGAGTAGCAATTTCAAATTCGCTCAATCTGGGAATAAGATGGGTTTTGGAATTGTGTGTTGGAGAAGAATGTTGTTCACTTTGTTGATGAGGAGGATTTTGTTCATCTAATTGAGATGGAGGAGGAAGATTTTGTTCATTTTCTCGAGGTGGTGAAAGATTTTGAGGAGATGGAGGAGGAGATGGTGGAGGAGAAGGTGGAGGTGGATTTTGAGTTGGCGTTCTTTTAACAAAAAAACTTGAAATATCCTTCGTTTTTTTCCTTTTCATTCTGAAAATTAAATTAATAATTTGAATGAGATTAAAAGGTCAACACAATACAATCAAGCACATTCTAATTTGTCAATCAATCAACCTTAGTAACATAATTCCTAAATCACAAATTCACAACACAATCATTTGTCAATTTCGCATCCTAATCTAATTCCTAAATCACAACACAATTGTAATGAAATCCAATTGACAAAAATACACAAATACACAATCATTTGTCAATTTCGCATCCTAATATAACTCCCAAATCACAACACAAATACACAATCGTTATGAAATCCAATTGACAAAAATACATAAATACACAATCATTTGTCAATTTGGCATCGTAGTCTAATTCCCAAATCACAAGTTCACAACACAATCGTAATGAAATCCTAATGAAATCCAATTGACATCCTAGCGATTAAGCGAAGTTTAAGAAGGTTGAATTAGAAGAATACCGTCACTCAAGTTTAGCGCCGCTCCGCTGCCGCCTCGTCGCTCCGCGCCTCCGCCCTACCGCGCCGCGCCTATAATCGAGACATGAAGAAGTGAAGATGTAAGATTCAACCACAACACAAACATCATCACCAATCAAATGCCCGCCAAGATTAATCAACCTAAATAGATCTCAAGTTCCTCAAGTTCGAACCTAAATTCGACCTAAATAATCAACCTAAATAATCAACCACAAAGAACCTTTAAATCAGTGGAAATTCGAAGTTTCGAACCATGAGTCCATGACCTCAAGTTCCTCTTCAAGACTTCAACGACCTTCGAATAGATCGAACACAAAGAACCAGTGAACCACAAAGAACCTAAATCAACCTAAATAGATCGAAGTCGAACATTGAAGTGATTGAACAAAAGTACAAAACCCTAACAAAATCTCACCGGTGAACAAAAATGATAAAAAAACTGAAAGAATTATAAACTCACCAGTCACGGGTCACCGGCGAGTCGGCGACGAGTCGCAAGGGTGAAGTTTAGTGTCTCAGCCACTGGCGACACTTCGCGACTTCGCAAATCGCAGATCTACGTCGCGCCTCTGAGGCCCTGAAGTGTGAAGTGCTACTGCCGTCTGCCTACTGGGTGAGGGAAGATCTCCGTCGAACGGTCGAAGCGTCGACCGTCGCCGTCGCCTGAAGAGTGAAGACTGAAGACTGAAGTTGGCGTTGCAGTGGCGTTCGCGAAGGAGAACGAGAGAGAAAGAGAAACTGGGTGAGGGAATGAGGGTTAGTTTCGCGTGTGAGAGAGGAAAATAAATTTTTTTTTTTTTTTTTTTTTTTTTCAAGAATAGTTGGTCACGTGACCTATAGGGACCACTACTAAATCCGCCACTGTCCTTAATTGATATTTGTTTCCTTTGCTTATATTGTTTTCGTGTCCAACATGGGTCCAAATCTATAATAAAGATGTAATATATTTTTTATATAGGCCGTACAAATAAAATCAAAGTGCACTTACTTATTTTTTGTTAAAAAAAATTATAATATAACATACACTAATAATTCCTAAAATATATCAAAATTAATGTCGGCTGATTTTATTTATACACATCTAAGAATACCAATTTGTTAGGCCCAATATGACTTGTCAATGGACCAACATATATGGCCCAATATATCTGATTTTCTTGAAAATGGCCAGATTATTTCCCAACACTGTTTTATTAAGGCCCAAAATTTTCAAATCCAACACAACATTAATTTGGTTTGACTTATGTTGGCCGGATTTTTTTTGCTCCACCAACCGGATTTATTAAGTTCATCTATAATGTTGGAACTTTCCAACTTCCTTCATTTCTCCCAAATCACTCCAAGTTCCTTCATTTCTCCCTTAATCACTCCAAGTCTCATAAATTCTCTCTAAAGTCTATCCCTAAAACCGGTTGTATTTACAAAACCTATCCCTAAAACCGGTTGTATTTACAAAACCGCCGTTCTCTCCTATTTTCTATTTTTCTCAAATCCTCTCTAAATATATCTCCATGATTATCTCCCTCCAAATAAAATTTACAAATATAAATTTGACATTCAACATTTTATCTCAAACATTAACAACAATTTCGGATTATTTCAACCGAAATTTATACAAATTTGTCTATATAAGAAATTTTCCAATATCCATTTTCGACATCATTTCATTGAAGATTTTAGTTTGCTTGTTGATTATTTCTCAAGGATCGCAAATTTACGCCACAGAATACTAAAAATCTGGGTTGCATGTCATAGATTCAAAAATTCGAGATGGTTTGGTTCAATTTTTTCCGATTTTAGGTAAGTTCTCAACTTTTTGGGTTTGTTCAATTGTGTTATAATATAAAAATTGAAAAAATTGGACATTATATACGCTATTATAAAATGTGATGATAAAAAAATATCACGTATATACCACTGATCAAATTTTTTTGCAATTTGTTTCCATTTTATTATTTTTTATTTATCCGAAATACCTGTTATCTTTTAGAAACAAAAGTTGGTTTGCATGTTAACTATCTCATACAAATTTCGATTGTTTCCAGTTGCATGAAATAAGTACAAAAAATATATGGGTTGGTTTGATTTTTATGGATTTAAGGTAAGTTTTTTTAGTGTTTTATCTATTTTTGTTTCTTAGAACTGATGAAATTGTAAAGTATAAACAATTCACTGATTTTTTAATCACTCCGTAAATAATACCTTTATTTTATTAATTTTTTATTATTTTCCAATTTTTTTTAACAGATTTACAATTAAATCGTGCGATTTTGATATTCTGAGATGTACAATTTTTTTTTACGATACATTTTCTCTATTATTTGTTATAATTTTTTGTGGTAATAACTTAAAACACATAATATCAAAATATAATATTCTATTATATTATCTAATATAACTGAAAATCTGGACGATATATAATTATTATAAAATGGATCCTTAAATAATTTCTCTTCCCTTCATGGAAGTCGAATAGATTTTATTTTTTTTGGGCTAATGTTCAAAGAAAACAACAATTCCAGAATTCGGTTTTTATGAAGTTAATTCATTTTTTCGTTCTTCTTTTACAGATATTGATTATATTTAACTATATCATCAAAATAATGGGTTGCATGTCAGCAAATCCTTTAGAAGACATGGTTTTAGATCAATAAACATCGATTTAAGGTAAACTTATGAATTTTCTTTGCTGATTTTTGTAAATACAACTTCACATTTCGAGTGTAATTATAATTTTTTTTTCATTTTTATTATACAGATATTTATTGAAATTCAATATGTCATGAAAAATTGGGTTGCATGTCATGAATTCAACAAAATCCAGATGGTTTGGTTCAATATGAATCGATTTTAGGTAAGTTCTTTTATTTTATTTTTCTTGCATTTTGTTGTGACAGATTTAAGAAAAATATTAATATAATCCTTTAATTTGGACGATCTGTAATATTATTAAATGGATGACTTAATAATATCCCGTATATATATATTTGCAAATTTATTTTTCAATCGAAATTATACATATACTATTAAATATACAAAATCTCATATAAGTCACTTTTTTTTCTTCAATTTTATTCTAACTAATTTAAATATAATAATATATAAATCAAAAATTGGACAACCTATAATTATTATAAAGTGCATGATAAAAGCATATCTCAGTTCGAAAATGTTTGGATGTAGTTCATAAGGCAATGAATAAATATATTAGGTTGAATGCAACAACTAACTAAAAATGACTATGATTTTGTTAATTAATAATAGATTTTAGTACATTTTCTCTATTTTTTGTTTTTAAATTTGTGTGCTAATAACTTAAAACATATTATATGAATATATAATATTTGATTATATTATCTAATATAATTGACTGTACACATTCAAATTTATTTATAGTTTCTTAAAATAGCTCCATTAATGTAGTTATCTTTTACAAAATACTTTATAATTTTTTTATCTGTATTAGTGAGTTACCATTTCCTAACATCCTCTTTTTCATGTTTTTTTGAGGCACATACGGCACTGAATGAGTAATCTAAGTAATTATCTATTAGATGATGATGACCAATACTCCATTAATATAAGGTAATAATTGTTTCCTACATTTACTTATATAATATGATGATCTCATTGTGGTTATTGATAAATTGATTTTTTGTGGTGAGTTTTGGTAAAGGTAGATTTTAGATAAGGTTGATTGAATATAATCTATAATTACTTTGATATTTTTTCGATTTATTCTTATATAGTTTAGTACTAATTAGTAGTTTGTGGTTACAAATACTGACTTACTTATTTTTTGTTATAAAAAAAATATAACATAACATATACTAATGATTTCTTTTTTCTCAAGTTGACTATTTTTTGGTTAATGTGTATTATTAATTATTGATTGAAATAGTGACTTAGAGGTTTGATTGATGTTCTTTACCTAAACATTTATGATATGGAGCTCTTAAAACAAACCACATAACCAATCATGTTCTTTTTTCTTCCTTGTTTTTCAATATAATTGATACTTATAAGAACTTTGTTACTCATATAACTCTTATATAAAAAGAAAAAATATACGTATAGTGTTTATTGTATGTGCAAGTTATAATTTCGATGATTGTAAGTTACAGTTTAAATATATTTTGCATTTTTTAATAATTCCTTCTTTTTTTATAATTTTTACATGTGAAATTGCAATACGAATAAAATCAACCAACTCTTATGTTATTCGGAGAGACATAACATTTGTGAAGATTTAATGTGAGCATTTTACATTCTTATATATTTTAGTACTATATTATTATGTTTTATTTCTTTAATAAATGTCCAACTAAATCGTGCACAATAAGCTTTTAATGTTCAAATTTGATATTCCACCTAAAGCTTAAATGTTTATTGTAATAATTAGTTATTAGTTATTTGATTTATTTGTTATGTAATAATTAGATTCATTGTATTTATTCGAAATTAGGTGGAATAACAAATTGAATATATAAAAAGCATAGTAAACGATTTGATGACTACATACCTATGTGATATCCATGTCGTTTTGAACCTGCTACCCTATTCACATATTTCCTTTTTTGCTAAGCTTCGATCCTCATTTTCATTAGTCATCTCGTATTGCATGAATAGGTCGAACTATTTAGACAAAGATGACTCTTAGCAGATTCATATGCTGTTTGAGGAAAATTATGAACCATTTGGTATAGGTACCAATACATAGTATTTATATGATTGGACTATATATCTATTTATGGATAGAAAATATGAAAAAGCTGGTTGTAGGCTTCATTTTAGTTGTCATATATTACCTAGTAACAATTAGGGTAATTTATGATTCAGGCCATAAAAAGCATATTTTTTAAACCTAATTTGGAAGAATATCCAATCGTAATCTCAATTCATAATATGGATTGATATTACCTTATATCTTACATGATTCCTTGAATAACTTAACAATAACGGTTTTAAATGTGAAAATACAAATAATGTCAAGTGAAAAGTGACGATAGATAATAATTGTGAGAAATATATGCCGTATTTTTTAAAATTTTCTACAAATTATATATTTCTTTTACTTTCATAATAAAGGTTAAAAAACGGTTATTTATTAGAGTAATTATGTACTAAATCCGTCAATCTTATAGTAACAAAACAATTAACATAACAAAAATACATTGAGTATAAAGTTTGAGACACAAAATAAATCACTTATTAATGAACTATATATTGAATGATGAGCATCTAATTTTACTTAAGACATAAATGATAAGAAAAACATAAGTTCTCGATTACAATTGCAAGCATCACACACTATTCTTGGTTCATCTGAAACTTCGTAGTAGTAATCATCACCTTCCCAAAGCTTTCTCTTCACATTACATGATTGTTGTTTTTCACATAAAAAAAGTCATGATTCAATAGAAAGCTTATTCTCTATCCATATTCCCGATAAATTAGAACGAACTTTCTTCCGACATTCTACAATCCCTTTCAAATCCATGTTCATTAGTGTCCTTGGTATCATTTTGACACCAAGTTTCTTGTAACTCGGATCTTTACTACATAGATATATGAGCCCTAATAAATAAGTTGCCATTGAATATCCTTCAATTGATGCCTTCTCAAAACATGTAATACCATCTTCTATCTTCGATTGGGTAAAAAATTGAACCTACAAAAAGCATTAAAATATATGATTAAAACCATGTAAAATAGACCGACAAAACATAAAATAGAATCGTTTTATCATGTGTATTTTGAAGTGATCATGGATTATAAATAGTACAAGGAAATTTGTGTAAAAAAATTACCATTCCAACTCGAACAATAGCCTCAGGATTGTTGCATTCTAAACATCGTGTAAATAAAAAATCCATATTATCAATGTAATCCCATGATACGTTTAGCAAGCTTTCTATTGATAGTTTTTGTAGAACTTTGTCATCCTCACAAATATTATCGAGTACCTTGCAACTATATTAAGAGAATGAGGTATATAGATGTGATATATAAATAACTTTAAAACATATGAATAAATTGTTGAACAAGTAACGTACCTTATTTTGCACCTAAACAAATCGCCAATAGAAAAAGCTCCAAAGACGTGAAATTATCTCAATGACAATTTCTTTGGGAAGGTGTTCTAGTATACATATATTTCGAGATTGAGGATCCATAGTAAGAATTAGCTTAGACTCTTTTCCTTTATGAATTTTCAAAACATCTAAGTTGTATAAATAACTAACTTATAAGTACACTAACATGTTATATATGCTAATTTTAATAAATATATACTAAAAATATAGGTTACACGATTTGTTTGTACAATCATTCGATTTTCATAAGATTTGATTTCGTTAATATACATTTTCCTAAATTTATTCGATCATAATATATGCTACATTATAAACAACTATGTAATTATAGTCAAAAAGTTATATTTCAACCACTTTATATGAATATATTTTAACCCAATATAACTGATTAAAATAAATTTGAAAAGGCAAGTTTTATATGATATTTTTTAAAATGTCCTTACCCGTTTTCAAAATTATAATCAACCATTTCCAAAAGTGTTTCATATGATACTTTTACTTCATTCAAATACAACTTTTGAAGAACATTATGGACGTAATTTACTAATTTTTGTCTGTCAAGATGTCTCATATTCGTTTAATTATATAGAACACACGAATATGACTAATCTTTTGCTTTCATGCAATTTTCGAAAATAAATTATATTTGGCCATTTTAAAAAAAATATTCTTTCATTAAAAAACGTCTGAATTTTTTAAAAAGGAAAGTAATCACATTTATTAGGAAATATAAACTACATATGACCGGATTTTTTTAAAAGTAAATATTATTGTCATATTTGAAATATACTTAAGCAATGAAATCACTATATATATTACATATTTTCACGTTATATTAAGTCACGCTTAAATTACATTCATGATTCACTCATATAGTTGTGGTTTTTTACATTAGAAGTTTCGTGAGATTTATAAATATATATGATTCCTATCCATGACACCTAAACAAATAAAATTCTTCATTCTATGCATCCTTCGCCTCTATAGGATGTATATCTTTAATTTCGAATCATGTAACAATATTTAAGGAAGTTACGTATATCTTTTTTTTTTTAAAATAACATTGATTACAATTAACATTTTTAAGAACAGTATGCCCGTTATTTACTAATTCACTCAAAATTTCATAAGTTACCTTCAATTTGTCTTCTATAGAATGTATACATAAACGGCAAATTTATGAGTTTAGTATTAATATGTTTGTAATTTAAACAAAAAAATCATAAAAACATAAGAGCACATAAAAAAATTTCGCAAAAAACTCATATGACGATAGTTAGAGAACACTATTATAAAATTTCAATAACATTGTTCACACCAATTCAATGACATGGTGCAAATAAATAGATAAAATATTCTTTAAAATGAAAAAAAAAACGACCTCAATCAATGAGGCACTTTATTCCTTAGATATTAAGAAAGCTTATATAGCACCCCAATAGTGCCATTTACTCCTCTAGAATTCCCTTCAGCTTCTTGGTACTTGATTGCTGCATATCAAGTGGAGACTTGTCATACTCTTATCTCCATTCTTTTCCAACTTAATAACTCGCTTTTGTGGTGTTATTTGAGATGCTGAGGATTCATTTTCAGAATTTAGCATGTCCTATAGGTAAGATAGAATACGGATTAGTAAGAAGTAAATATTATGGGCCCTAAAACGTAACTAATTAAATGTAAAGGATCAAAACAAATTATACAAAATGCTTAAAAGATAAATATTATTTTATTCACAA
Organism: Beta corolliflora; assembly: GCA_947648045.1. Lineage (NCBI taxonomy): Eukaryota > Viridiplantae > Streptophyta > Magnoliopsida > Caryophyllales > Amaranthaceae > Beta > Beta corolliflora. The sequence goes on along the minus strand of CANSZD010002974.1, from coordinate 190,145 downwards.
TTTTGACATAAATATGAACATATATATTTCGTACAACATTTTCAACATACCTTATCACCTCCACCATCTTTGACACTTTCGGGCTCATTTAGTTTCTTCACATATAAGTCATGCTATGAAAACGAAAAATATGAATATCAAATATTAGTATAAGATTCAAATGTAATAATAATCCATTGAATTAAATAGGCAAAAACAATAATGTTGTAATTACCTCAATCTTGATATAAAGTCTCATCCACTTGTCAATGACACTAATCTCATCGGTTGTGCTCACAACGGTATATGTAGAATTTTCATCTACTGCATTGTTATATGGAACTAGTGGAAAAAAGCCTAAGGGCTGCGTTTTTTGACCGCAGCAATTAGAGTAGCAGCCCTTAATATATATGAAGGGCTGCGGTTACGAACCGCAGACCCTTCCATATTTAAGGGGCGCGGCCGTAAGAAAACCGCAGCCCTTGGCCACATAAGGGCTGCGGTTAATTGAGAAAACCGCGACCCTTGATTAATTAAGGGTTGCGGTTTTCTCAATTAACCGCAGCCCTTATGTGGCAAGGGCTGCGGTTTTCTCTATTAACCGCGACCCCTTTTGTAATTTTTTTTTTTTTTAAATTCACTATATAATATTATGATACGCTACGCTTGTTCCCTCGTTTCCTTCTTTGCTTTGCTTTGTACCATATTACAAACCTCATAATGCATATATATATATATATATAGAGTTCCCAATTATATATGTAATAATTATATATATATAATAATAATAATGTTAAAGAGTACAAATTAAGGCAAATATTAATTATAATACAAAAAGCTACATTAACGCAACAACCGAATAGCTTGCCAACTTGTTTCGAACTTCTAGCTAGTTCTTGCAAAATCCTAACCAATGTATCATAGACAATCTTCACAAATGTAGGTTGCCAACTTGTTTCGAACTTCATCCAATTCTTCAATTGTGAATTCATCCAACCTTGGTGCGTCGTTATCCATGTAAACCTTGCAATAATATGAATATAATAAATTAATAAGATCAAGTCAAACATTTACAATATATAATAACAACTAACTCTTGCAATTAATTAGCTAATTAAACAACCAATTTTTGAGTTGATTTTGTCGATTTTTGTGAATTTGAGCTATATTCACTTCCCAAAACTACCTACATGTTATATATAGGAGCAAAACTAACACACACCACTTACTTTATGCATAGTTGAAGTGTTAATGTCATATTTTGGTGCAAAAGATTAGAAGTTCAATTTTTAGGTTCGTTTCGGGGTCGTTTTTGTGAATTTGAGCTATTTCACTTCCCAAAACTACCTACATGTTACATATAGGAGCAAAACTAACACACACCACTTACTTTATGTATAATTGAAGTATATAAGTCATATTTAGGTGCAAAAGATTAGAAGTTCAATTTTTAGGTTCGTTTCGGGGTCACTTTTTGTGATCAATTTGAGCTATTTCACTTCCCAAAACTATAAATCATGTTACATATAGGAGCAAAACTAACACACACCACTTACTTTATGCATAGTTGAAGTGTTAATGTCATATTTTGGTGCAAAAGATTAGAAGATCAATTTTTAGGTTCGTTTCGGGGTCGTTTTTTGTGAATTGGAGCTATTTTACTTCCCAAAACTACCTACATGTTACATATAGGAGCAAAACTAACACACACCACTAACTTTATGCATAGTTGAAGTGTTAATGTCATATTTAGGTGCAAAAGATTAGAAGTTCAATTTTTAGGTTCGTTTCGGGGTCGTTTTTTGCGAATTTGAGCTATATTCACTTCCCAAAACTACCTACATGTTATATATAGGAGCAAAACTAACACACACCACTTACTTTATGCATAGTTGAAGTGTTAATGTCATATTTTGGTGCAAAAGATTAGAAGATCAATTTTTAGGTTCGTTTCGGGGTCGTTTTTTGTGAATTGGAGCTATTTCACTTCCCAAAACTACCTACATGTTACATATAGGAGTAAAACTAACACACACCACTTACTTTATGCATAGTTGAAGTGTTAATGTCATATTTAGGTGCAAAAGATTAGAAGTTCAATTTTTAGGTTCGTTTCGGGGTCGTTTTTTGCGAGTTTGAGCTATATTCACTTCCCAAAACTACCTACATGTTATATATATGAGCAAAACTAACACACACCACTTACTTTATGCATAGTTGAAGTGTTAATGTCATATTTTGGTGCAAAAGATTAGAAGATCAATTTTTAGGTTCTTTTCGGGGTCGTTTTTTGTGAATTGGAGCTATTTCACTTCCCAAAACTACCTACATGTTACATATAGGAGCAAAACTAACACACACCACTTACTTTATGCATAGTTGAAGTGTTAATGTCATATTTTGGTGCAAAAGATTAGAAGTTCAATTTTTAGGTTCGTTTCGGGGTCGTTTTTTGTGAATTTGAGCTATTTCACTTCCCAAAACTACCTACATGTTACATATAGGAGCAAAACTAACACACACCACTTACTTTATGTATAGTTGAAGTATATAAGTCATATTTAGGTGCAAAAGATTAGAAGTTCAATTTTTAGGTTCGTTTCGGGGTCGCTTTTTGTGAATTTGAGCTATTTCACTTCCCAAAACTATAAATCATGTTACATATAGGAGCAAAACTAACACACACCACTTACTTTATGCATAGTTGAAGTGTTAATGTCATATTTTGGTGCAAAAGATTAGAAGTTCAATTTTTAGGTTCGTTTCGGGGTCGATATGATTATAGTTAATTTATGCTACAATTTCCAAAATAAACTAATTCTTATCTATCAATTTAATCTAAATTAAATAAACTAATTAGTTACATACCTTTTGAAGATAATCGATGTCGGTACAACGGCTGACTATATCAAACATGTACCGCAAGATGCGTAATAGCCACAATCAACCCCATTCTTTTGTTGCGGACATCGAAATTCACCAAATTTAAACATCCAAAAACATTCATGTTAAATTTAAAGTATATGAAAATAAATGGTTAGACATAAGATTCACCAAAGTAGTTACCTCAATCGATATCCAAAGAGGAGCTTTTCCTAATCGAAGTCCAAGTCCATAATGGTGCTTCATCACACTACATCAATACATTATATATAAGATGTTTATTATTATATATATATATATATATATATATATATATATATATATAAATGTGTAATATTAGGTACACATATTGTTCTAGTTAAGTTACCTATTCAATAGTGACTTGACTAGTAAGCTCCGTGGTGGTTGTCGACGAAGAGAATCAAAGTGGTAAACGTGATTATTTGACAAACATATCACAATGAGCGTCCAATGGAGACTATATAAGAAAATAATATAAAGTTACTTATTCAACGATTCGGTGAATTTTGTTATCGATATATATGGAACAAGAAGGCAAGTTATCTAAACAAGGAAATAAAGTTATAGAAAATAAAGTAAAGCATCAAGTTTGGTATAACAAGCTTACGCTTCAATATATGGAACAAGGATGAACTTCTCTTCTAACCGATGTGATTGTTTGAAACTAGTATCGAGATATTCTTTCACATCGGTTTTGTTTTTTAAACAATTGTCATCTCGCATCGTACTTGGACATAACCAACCAATCTTTGTCTCACTCATTTTTTCATTCAATTCAAGTACACAATAACCTTGAGAAATTAAAGCATATAATAAAAAGTAAACATACTTATCATGTATGGAAGTTGAAAACTATTATAAACTTGTAAAGTAAGATATGTATGTATCACCTCATGAAAGCTTGTATCATTGTTCCACTCAACATTTCTCCACGTAAGAATTCTTTAACATCGTCTTTGGAAATCCATGTAGATGACTCATCGGCGTAGTTGAATTGTTCCTTCCCCAAAGGAACATGTATTGCGAATATCATCGAGCAAATCACTAACACACTCATGCAACCAATAACATGCCTTAGTAAGGCCTTGCACCACCAACGGCTCGAGAAGTGGATTGTTTGACATACTAACTTGGTCATCGAACACATTTGGTTCAATTTCAGCACGTCCAATTGCCTCCTTAGCCATCTTGTTTTGTGAACCGACCTTTTTAGCCTTCTTGTCATGTGAACCAGCCTTCCTTGAAACCTATTAAAAAGTAATAATAAGAATATTACTAATTATTATATATATGACATAGAAAAGTAATATAATCGGAGTTGATTATTACATAAACTAACGCATATATATATGTATGTTTATCGGTGTACCTCATCTCGAAAATCGCACCCATGCACGCGGCCACGAAACATAACTACCATGGGCGTCACTCGGTGTATGTAGACTAACCTCCGGTTTTGGCATCGGAAGACCTAAGTCTTCAAAACCAGGGCTCAATGTAGTCGATGCTCACCACATAGTGATCATTGTTCACTATCCGGTGATGCACTCGTACTCGATCACCGAGGAGGCTGTGCATGGCCACTAGCTACCACAATCAGACTATCAGAATCATTTTCTCGAACTAATAGTCGGCATAGGGTCTCCTCCTTTGAATCAAAACAAGTCATTAATAGTTAATTGCGATGAAACAACATATTTAGAATTGCATGCACTTAGGGACAATACATAGTTAATTAATAAAGCACGAGTGATTAAGCGTGATAAATTAAACCAAATACGGTGATTACCTTCAACTCGGGTATTGGTGGATCGGGTGCGGGTATCGTTTGATTATCCGATGTTTGTGGAACACCGATCGGTCGGTTAGATGGAACATCACTACCTTTCTTCAATGGGAAGGTCGGTAAACCCATTTGCTCCATCATAGCATTGAAGTTATGTGTCATCTCCTCTCTAAGCTCCTCCCGAATTGCGATTTGATAGCCTCCACATCTACCGACGCCGAATTCACACTACTTGCACTTGATTTTGACGTTGTAGTGTATTGTTCACCATATACCTTTCGCACGCCGAGGCGGACACCTCCCACGCCCCTCACACGACCACCGTGGTCCTTTCCTAGAGTTTCGTGCAAAGCATCCATGTGTGCGGTAGGAGTGAAATCACCTTGTTGCCTCCTTTTCCTTTAATCCGATCTACAAAATAAAACAATAGAAAATTGGACGTTAAAATTTTGCAAAAAACAAAACGTACTACCGAATAAGTTGCCGCGGCGACGGGATGCCGGCGGCCAGCAGGCCGGCAAAAGCGGCAAGCCGGCGGCCACGGCCAGTTTGCCCAGCCTTTTGCCGGCTGCTGCCGCGTCTTGCCGGCTGGCCCTGGCGCCTGCTGCCGCTGGGTGCCCGCGTGACGGGCCGTGCAAGCGGGGGTGGGGGGGACCGTGTAGGGGGGGGAAGTGCGGGTGCGGTGTGTGGGGGTGGGGTTACTTGAATAATGGAAATAAACGAAAAACATATCAAATTAGCAAAATACGCCTAAAATGTTCTTTATTTTCCCGAAATCCGACCAACAACAAAGTAGCACCTATAAATCTACTTAATAGCAATATTTTAGGTTATATTATCATGTTTCACAAGAAATTGGAGCCAAGTGACTCAAACTATTCGAAAATGACATGAAATGGCCGAAATAGGCCTAAAATGATATTTACGTTCCCGAAATCCGACCCATAACAAAGTAGAACCTATAAATCTACTTAATAGCAATATTTTAGGTTATATTATCATGTTTCACAAGAAATTGGAGCCCAGTGACTCAAAGTATTCGAAAATGACATGAAATGGCCGAAATAGGCCTAAAATGATATTTACGTTCCCGAAATCCGACCCATAACAAAGTAGAACCTATAAATCTACTTAATAGCAATATTTTAGGTTATATTATCATGTTTCACAAGAAATTGGAGCCAAGTGACTCAAACTATTCGAAAATGACATGAAATGGCCGAAATAGGCCTAAAATGATATTTACGTTCCCGAAATCCGACCAATAACAAAGTAGCACCTATAAATCTACTTAATAGCAATATTTTAGGTTATATTATCATGTTTCACAAGAAATTGGAGCCAAGTGACTCAAACTATTCGAAAATGACATGAAATGGCCGAAATAGGCCTAAAATGATATTTACGTTCCCGAAATCCGACCAATAACAAAGTAGAACCTATAAATCTACTTAATAGCAATATTTTAGGTTATATTATCATGTTTCACAAGAAATTGGAGCCAAGTGACTCAAAGTATTCGAAAATGACATGAAATGGCCGAAATAGGCCTAAAATGATATTTACGTTCCCGAAATCCGACCCATAACAAAGTAGAACCTATAAATCTACTTAATAGCAATATTTTAGGTTATATTATCATGTTTCACAAGAAATTGGAGCCAAGTGACTCAAACTATTCGAAAATGACATGAAATGGCCGAAATAGGCCTAAAATGATATTTACGTTCCCGAAATCCGACCAATAACAAAGTAGAACCTATAAATCTACTTAATAGCAATATTTTAGGTTATATTATCATGTTTCACAAGAAATTGGAGCCAAGTGACTCAAACTATTCGAAAATGACATGAAATGGCCGAAATAGGCCTAAAATGATATTTACGTTGCCGAAATCCGACCAATTACAAAGTAGAACCTATAAATCTACTTAATAGCAATATTTTAGGTTATATTATCATGTTTCACAAGAAATTGGAGCCAAGTGACTCAAACTATTCGAAAATGACATGAAATGGCCGAAATAGGCCTAAAATGATATTTACGTTCCCGAAATCCGACCAATAACAAAGTAGAACCTATAAATCTACTTAATAGCAATATTTTAGGTTATATTATCATGTTTCACAAGAAATTGGAGCCAAGTGACTCAAACTATTCGAAAATGACATGAAATGGCCGAAATAGGCCTAAAATGATATTATCGTTCCCGAAATCCGACCAATAACAAAGTAGAACCTATAAATCTACTTAATAGCAATATTTTAGGTTATATTATCATGTTTCACAAGAAATTGGAGCCAAGTGACTCAAACTATTCGAAAATGACATGAAATGGCCGATATAGGCCTAAAATGATATTTACGTTCCCGAAATCCGACCAATAACAAAGTAGAACCTATAAATCTACTTAATAGCAATATTTTAGGTTATATTATCATGTTTCACAAGAAATTGGAGCCCAGTGACTCAAACTATTCGAAAATGACATGAAATGACCGAAATAGGCCTAAAATGATATGTACTTACAATGGCATTGGCTATCTTTTCTGTAACGGGATCAGGTAACACTCTGTTTCCCTTTGCATCAACCCCATGCATCGAACACCACCAATCAAGGACCCTGTCTGGTTGACGAGCCGGTGTAACTGATGTGGTTGTAGAGGTAGTTGTCGTTGTCGAATCCTGTGTGGGGTAATGGGCAAACATCCACTTTTTTCTCGCCTCATCGTAGGAATGGGCACCCAAATGATGATAATATTTCCTTGCTTTTGCACTCGTGCTTTTTTTCTCACGTCTTGCCTGAAAAAACACATAATTACAAACAAAAGATTAGGTGTTATATAAAATCATACTCGAGCTAATTAAGTGTGGTAAATATAATTAAAATCCTTTGCTTACAACGGCTTAGGGGTAGTATTTTTGGCAACAAATGCTTCCCACTCTTCAGGTTTGATATTTCTCCATATTTGATATGGTAATGTGGTGGGTTCCTCTGAATTTTCCAATGCAGCCTCAGCTTCGATTTGCTTTTCTCCCCCATAAATTTTCTTCTTCTTTGTACCCGTTCTTTTCCTCCGCTTAGTAATCCAACCGGACACTAACTTAGCCTTGAAATCTCGAAATCTCTGAGCAAGCGCGGATAAAAATAGATCCTTCTTGGCTTCATCATCTTCGATATTGAAGAGATTCTACAAAAAAACCGAACAAAAATATTAGTTTCCACATTTGTTGTAATAGATAAAATTCTATCATTAGTACTACATACACATACATTTATTAAAATAAGAAACTAATTGGTAGTATGAAACTTACCATAGTGTCATTCCATAGTAATTTCTTCATCCCCTCGGGCACCTCTTGCCATGAATGCAAAATGGAGAGCCTCCGGACACAAAGGCCAATATGTTTGGCATACTTAGAACGCCACACACCACAAGGTTGACCCAAGTTATCGTACTCTAAAGTCATATGCAAGTGAGTAGCACTTATTGACTTTGTAGCTCCCTCTTCCCTTTCTCTTTTTCATCACTTTCGATTTTCTTTGTTGTTGATTTGTTTGTAACTCCCGTTGTTGACCTTCTTTCCTACAAACTTGTTGTGCTTTCACAATTGTACCACTTTTTGGATGAAGTTCTTGAAGATCTCGATCTTCGAGATCACCTTTATCTGGGTCCTTCCTCACATCATAAGATTCATCCTCGGTTGTGTGTTCACTAGTCGTCATCTCATCCATATGTAGTAATTATCCCTGCAATTATAAACACATAGAAATTAATATAAAGGTACAAGTTAAAAAAAATAACAAATTGATTAAGGACCAACAATAATGGAACATCGGAAATCGTGGGCCACTGGCGAGCAGCAAGCCGCCGCAGCTTCTTGCCCATTGTTGCCGTGGGGGGATGTGCAAGGGGGGGGGCGAAGTAGCTAGGGGTTGGACGGGGGGGGCGGGGGGCCGTGGGGGGAAGCGGGAGGCTAGAAATATATAAAAAGACATAAATCGACCGAAATATATAGGCCTAAAATGATATTTATTTTCCCGAAATCCAACCATCAACAAAGTAGCTCGTATTAATCTACTTAATAGCAACATTTTAGGTTATAAGATCATATTTCACAACAAATTGGATTACCATGACTCGAAATACACGAAAATGACATGAAACGGCCGAAATAGGCTTAAAATGACGTTTACTTTCCCGAAATCCAACCATGAACAAAGTAGCACCTATAAACCTACTTCGTAGTCGTATTTTATGCAATATTATTACATTCAACAAGAAATTGGAGTCACATGACTCGAAATAAACGAAAATGACATGAAACGAACGAAATAGGCCTAAAATGACCCTTACTTTCCCAAAATCCAACCAACAACAAAGTAGCACCTATAAACCTACTTAGTAGTCGTATTTTTATGCAATATTATCACATTCAACAAGAAATTGGAGTCACATGACTCGAAATACACGAAAATGACATGAAACGGCCGAAATAGGCTTAAAATGACGTTTACTTTCCCGAAATCCAACCATGAACAAAGTAGCACCTATAAATCTACTTAGTAGTCGTATTTTATGCAATATTATCACATTCAACAAGAAATTGGAGTCACATGACTCGAAATACACGAAAATGACATGAAACGGCCGAAATAACCTTAAAATGATGTTTACTTTCCCGAAATCCAACCAACAACAAAATAGCACCTATAAATCTACGTAATAGTCGTATTTTTGGCTATATTATCATATTCAACAAGAAAATTGAGTCACATGACTCGAAATATATGAAAATGACATGAAACGGCCGAAATAACCTTAAAATGATGTTTACTTTCCCGAAATCCAACCAACAACAAAATAGCACCTATAAATCTACGTAATAGTCGTATTTTTGGCTATATTATCATATTCAACAAGAAAATTGAGTCACATGACTCGAAATATATGAAAATGACATGAAATGGACGAAATAGAGATAAACCTGAGTATATGTCTCATGATTTGTTGACCTTCCGCCGTTTCTTAGGAGTTTCAACATGTATCCCTTCCGTGTGATCAACACGCATATAGTTCTCAGACATATTTACATCATCTTCCACGCTATTTTCAGGATAGGTAAAAGTTGGGATGTCCTCAAATGCATCATACTCTTCCTCATCCTCAACATCACCGATGCCCAGAATACTCCTTTTGCCAGGTACAACAATTGACCACTTATTATCAGCAGGATCAGTTACATAGAATACTTGTTTAGCTTGTGATGCAAGTACAAATGGCTCTTCAGTCTCACGTAGACGACCCATGTCCACAAGAGTGAATCCGCAAGGATCATCTTTTTTTACGCAACGTCGATTATCATCAACCCAATTGCAACAAAAGAGACAAATATGAAAAGCTGAGTAGTCAAGCTCCCATATTTCTTGAATTCGCCCATAATAGTTGGTGGCAGCAAGAACGGGAGACTTATCTTTCGAGCTTGCGTATTGTGTAGATGACGCCACAAGTGAAACACCACTATTATGTCGCGATGTCGACTTAAGATCTTGACGTTCGATCCAAAACGTATACCCGTTAATATCATAACCCTCATAAGAGTGTACGAGATTCACGAGGACCAAATGCTAACCACTTGAGCTTTTGAAACATTTTCATTTAAATCATCCACTACTCGATGATGAAACCAATCAATGAACGTCTTATTATGCATTTGCGTCAATGCCCTTATTCCTTTTCCGGGGGTTGCTAACACGTAATTCCTCCATATGCTCATTTAAATAAGGATGGACAGCTGCCACGTGATGCAACACAAATAAGTGAGCTTGTGTACGCTTGTCGACAGAAGGTGAGATCAATTTTGAGCCAATCGTACCCTTGCCTTTGAGTGCGCCCTCGTGTCGAGATATCGGAACGCCAATAGGATCAACACCAAAGAACATACTCCGCCACAAAATTACCGACCTCTTCGCCCACAATCCCTTGAATAATGCTACCTTACGGTTTGTGCAAGATTTCGAACTTTATCCTTCAAAGTACCCATATATCTCTCAAAAGGATAGCACCACCTCAAAAACACTGGACCACACGACTTAATTTCTCGAACTAGATGGACAATGAGATGGACCATAATGTCAAAGAATGCGGGGGGAAAAACATCTCAAATTTGCATAGAGTTTCAACTACTCGCGGCTCGCAAAGAATCGAGGGTCGACGGTTCTAGGACTTTACTTGCATATTGTATGGAAAAATGAACAAAGTTCGGTAATGGTGTGCCTCACATGCTTCGAAGTATCCCACGAATTGCAATCCGGTAAGAATACTTGCATCATGACATGACAATCGTGAGATTTCATACTCGATAACTTCAACTCACCATTTAAGGTAACAAATCGCTTCATATTCGATGAGTACCCGGTTGGAACCTTAATACCATACAATGACTCGCAAAAAATCCGTTTCTCGGCTTTCGACGGCGTGTAGCAAGCGGGGGCAAATAATTCTTCTCCGAATCATCCACCTTTTTCTTTTCCCAATTTCCTCATCAAGCCCTTCCTCCACTACTTTCTTTTTCCTTCCCGCCCTTTTTTGAGCCCACAACTCCGGTCGAAGCTTATTTTTTTCCAAGTGAAGACGTGACGCTTTAACATCCTTTGTCTTACCCGAATATTCATAAGTGTCGCAAGAATTGCATCACAAACATTCTTCTCAATGTGCATGACATCCAAACAATGTCCGACTTTTAAATCTTCCCAATATGGGAGTTTCCAAAAAATAGACTCCTTTTTCCATAATCCCGTAGTTCCATCAACGTCATTCGCGGAGTTTACCATAGATCGTTTCAATGCCCTTAACACGATTATAAACTTCGGTACGCAGTTAATGGTCTACGAGCAACTTCCTCTTCAACCGTCCCATCGAAGGCCTTTTTCTTAAATCGATAGGGATGGTCGCGTCTAAGGAGCCTTCGTGTGCGCATATAGACATGTTTGCAGCCCTTAATGTGTGTAGACTTCATGTCATCTATACAAATCGGGCACGGTTTTTTTCCTTTGGTCTTATACCCAGATAAGTTCCCATAAGTCGGAAAGTCGTTCATTGTACGAGAAAAGCATGGCACGCAGAGTGAACATCTCATTAGCATACGCATCAAATACCGACACTCCTTCGTTCCACATCTTCTGTAAATCTTCAATAAGTGGTTGAAGGTATACATCTATGTCATTTCCGAGGTTGTTTCGGCCCCGATATGAGAAGCGACAACATGATGTACTTGCGTTTCATGCACAACCAAGGAGGCAAGTTATAAATCACTAAAACTACGGCCATGTACTATCTTGAGAACTAAGATTGCCAAAGGGATTCATGCCATCCGTACATAATCCAAGCCTCAAATTCCTATCCTCGTTACCAAACGGCTTATGCACCCTATTGATACTTTTCCACTCAGGGGAATCAGCCGGATGCTTCAGCAAACCGTCTTTCTTCCTACGATCTGCATGCCACCGCATATTCTTCGCATCTTTTTTTATTGAGAACATGCGCTTAAATCTAGGTATTATGGGAAGATACCCACACACCTTAGGCTGGTGGTCCTTCACTACCCCCGGCCCCTTCACGCTTGTACCTTGATAATCCACAACGTGGACACTCATCTAAATGCTCATACTTATTACGATAAAGCACACAATCGTTTGGACAAGCATGTATCCTCTGGTACTCTAAACCGAAAGGACACATGAGTTTCTTAGCATAATAGTTCGACTTTGGCAGATCATTTCCATCAGGGAGCATATCAGCTAAAATTCCAACAACGACGTGAAACTGCAATCCGTCCAACCTGCTTTCGACTTAATATTGAAGAGTGTTATCACAGCGGAAAGTTTGGTGTACTTCGTACAACCTGGATACAATGGCCTTTCAGCAGCCTCAGACATAGACTCAAACATACGAGGTCGTTTGCAAGACTGATCTTCAACCTCTTGTATCATCTCGTCTACCCGATCTCTATCATCATCCCCATATTCATCATCACCATACTCACCATCCTCGAAATCATCACCTAATTTATCCTTCTCCTCTTCACATACATCGTTCATTATCCTACAACTTCTTGCATATCTCCCCTCCTCACCATGCCAAACCCATACGTGGTATTGAGGCCTAAACCCACGACGAAAGACATGCTCCCTAAGCAAATGAATACTACTAACCTTGCTCACATTTCCACAATCTAAACAAGGACAATAAAAGTCGACTGCTCCAGAAGATGCTTGATATTCTAATGCAGATTTACAAAATTCTGAGACCCCATTCACAAACTCAATCGATTCACGGCTACCATACATCCAAGTACGATCCATCTCATTCATGAAAACCTCTAATTAAACACAACCAATTATAAGTATCAATCATTTAAGCACATTCACATGCAAGACAATCACATATTGAAAACACGCACATACAAATGGAGGCTAAGAGAGTCACATGTGCAAATGTATGCATGCATCCGAAGGTCCTTATCACTCCAACCTAACCCATCTTTGGACGTTTAATCTCACTAGTGAATATATGCCAACTCTTCAATTCTAAGGAAAATCCGGCAACGATTTCCCCTCATTGTTCTCCAAGTACACAATGTAGATAATTGATTATCTACATATGTACACAGAGAACAATGTAGAGAAACGACAAGCCAAGACTTTCCTTAGAATTGAAAAGAAGACATACATTCACCACCTAAGTGAGATCAAACGTCCAAGGACAGTCCCAAACAGGGGACTATTCAAGACTTACTCCTAGTGAGTAAGTCTTGAACGGGTATTTAGGCATATGATTGATGATATGATGATTCATATAACTTATACATTTCATAGCTTAATTAAATTGTTTTCATCCAATCTCATATCAAGAAATATACATACACATATATAGATTGAATCTACATATACACAATAAATGAAGATATATAATGAATTGTCTTTATCATAAATACATACCAATAACAACTAATATGGAGATCAATCTCTATATATACTCTGCACTATCTCCTAGTTGATTTGTCGCTTCCAATATGCTAATATCTAGGACACATAAAACCGAAAAAATTGTTAGCATATAGTAAATGCAAAAATTATAAGAAATACATTCATATATATAAATTATCATATCTTACCCACATTGAAACACATTACAACTAACTTTTCTCATTTAAACTATTAACAAATTATAAATGAAATTTGTATGCATTAAACTAAGTTAATAGCTAATGTAGCTAATCAAATAATTCAATTAACATATTTTCGGGTTCCGAAGCACGACCCTTTTGTATAACTTTTCTGCAATTTCAGTCCCACTCAAATGCAACCTTTAATTTCTCTCCCAAACGAATATATAAACATATTAGAAAATAAAAATCAAAATAATTAAAAAGGCAACCTTGAATTTCTTGAACAAATGCGTGAGAGAGGGTGGTGGGCGGCGCGCAGGTGGGTGGCGCGCAGGTGGGTGGCGCGCAGGTGGGTGGCGCACAGGTACGGTGGGTGGCGCGCACCAGTGGCGGCGCTCGGGTGGCGAGGTGCGCAATCCGGTGGCGTGGGTCCGCGTGGTGCGCCGGGGATGGCGCGTAGAAGGCTGCGTGGCGCGCACGGGACGGTGGACCGGAGCTCGGGGGGTGGCCGAATTCGAAAGCTAGGGCTCGGGGTGGTTCAATTCGCAAGGGTTGGGCTCTAGGGGTGGTTCGGCTGCGTGAGTGGTGAGATAAATTTTCGCGAGTGATAAATTGGGTGGAGCGAGGGAATTAAATGAGAGCGAAATTGGGGGGAAAAAATAAAACAAAGGGCTGCGGTTGTATGGAAAACCGCAGCCCTTCCATTAAGGGCCGCGGTCGGGCCCAAAACCGCAGCCCTTTATTGCACGAAGGGCTGCGGTTTTGGGCCCGACCGCACCCTTAATGGAAGGGCCGCGGTTTTCCATACAACCGCAGCCCTTTTACAACAGCAAATGGCTTTTTTTCCTCTAGTATAACCTTCACTTTGAACAAATATCTTTTGCCAAGGAAAATCTTGAATTCTTCGGAAAATGTAGTTTCCAAAGAATCCTTACGATAAATAAGAAAACAAATATATAAGACCTTATTATAAAAAAGAATATTTGTAAATAAGAAAATATAAAAAATGGGAAGTCAGTAAATCAATTCATAACAACCTTGTCTTCCCAGTCGAGTATCTCTTTGGTCGTCTTACCTAGGGGTGTTCAAAATATCCGATCCGGGCGATCCGATCCGTGATCCGGTCGATCCGATCCGATTTTTCGGATATCCGATCCGCTTTTTTAGTTTTCGGATATTTCGGATCGGATATCCGAAAATTTTCGGATCGGATACGGATCGGATTTTTAAAGTTTCGGATATCCGAAAATATCCGAAATATGGGAATTTTTCGGATTTTTTCGATATTTTTCGGATATTTTCGAATATCCGATCCAAAAATATCCGTTTTTAAGGTCGGATATCCGAAATATCCGATGATCCGATCCGATCCGGAACATATTTTAAGAACTTTTCCTTTGAAAATTTCAATTTTTTTAGTTTTCGGATATCCGGTGACCCGATCCGAAATTTCGGATATCCGATGACCCGATCCGAAATTTCGGATATCCGATCCGATCCGAAATTTTCCGGATCGGATTCGGATCGCATTTTTCCCGATCCGAAATTTTCGGATATCCGAAATTTCGGATCGGATCGGATCGGATATCCGAAATGAACACCCCTAACTCTTACCAACCAACTTAGATACTTCTCTATCAAACATTAAGAAAGAAGCATCGGCAGTCTTGTCTGATGTGATGAACTTGATCTTGAACCTATTATATTTGTGTTATGTGAAACAAAGCCAACACCAAAAAATACACATTACATGCTTATTATTTATTACTTTAAAAACTAACATAAAATATACAAATTATTCTAAATTTATGTCCTACCTTGGGACGGTGGACTTGACAACATGATTGTCCTTCCTACATCGGGTAACATCTCTTTCTTTAACCACTCCACTATTACATCTTTTGCAAGCATCATAGTACCAACTATATTGAATGTCAATATCTTCAATTGTTGCCAAGCAAACACATATTCCAGCCTGAAATTAAAATAATAATATTCATATTTTGTAAACTAATTCATAAATTAAATGTAAACCTTATTTAAAAGTATAGCTAAATTACAAACTCATTAACCTTATTCATCTCAAGTAGATCAGATATATCCTTGATTGATTCCTCCTTCAAGAAGTCATTTGTATCATTTGACAATTGAGTCAATTGTCCACTCTTTTGTTCACCATTTGGTGGAAAGCTACACATTTTCGAATATTATTATGTCAATTTATGTTAGTATAATAAAAAATGTTTATATATAAATGTATATTATTAATTTAATAGTACACAAACAAAAAGTAAATCGAACTACAACCTATCCTTGAAGGTGTTAATTTCTGGAATATCTGTATTAATGAACAATCTTGAAGCATAGTGTGAAGTGCAAACTCGAAGCTCTCCTACAAAATTCATTTTTAATAACAAACATCAATATAATAAATTTTATGCATAATAATATACAAATTATAAACTATATGTATAACATATATAAATTTTATACGAACCGTGGAAATTAGCTAATTTTCCAAACTGAATTATGACAACAATGACACCATCATGTTCTTCGGTGTGGAGATATTGAGTCATCTCGTCAGCATGGGTTGTCCATAGCACACAACTCAAGATTGTATTACTAAAGAAAAGATGCATAAAATTAACAAATAATATGAATATAAATATGTATATAATAATGTTTACATTATTACTAATCAAATAACAACTAATAATATTTAAAATAAAGCTTACCATGTGTCAACCAACTCAATAGTCATCATTAGGGATTTAGCCGTTTCAGTAATTCCACTATATCCCGTGAGTTGTCCAATGACATCTATAAATAATATATTAGACGTTACATATATGTATCAAAGATGAAAATTATGAAATTAATTGTGTAATTAACATTACCAATATAATACATATCCAGTAATCGCTTTGCAATAATATCATCAAATTTAGCAAATGTGAATCCAAACTTTAGAATATCGAGAACTCGACATTCCTCAATGCGTGATCCATAGTTTAGTGAGAATACACAATTATGGGGTGTTGACTTTTCCGTAGCACCATTTTCCCGAACCAAGAAATTGGAAAATTGTTTAAATTCACCCTCTTTAATACTTGGCATAAATTGCATTATTAGTCCTTTCCGACAGCTAGCTTGAATCTTACTCCCGTAAAAAGAAAAAATTTAAAGATTAGTACAACATAAAAGTAACGATATATGTAGAACTTAAATGTTATAGCCTTATTTGCGCTTACCTCAACGTCCATGATGACCATTTCAATGCTTTCAGCTTCAAGTTGATTTTTGAAATTAGGCCTCTCCCAAACCCTAATAATTCGAACCTCAGTAGTGCATAATTTCACTAATAGAAACAATTTTCTTCTCATTTTGTCTTCCGGAAGCCATTATGAGAAATGTGAATGGGTGCTAAAATAAATGATTTGTTAGTTGTGATAAGTGTACACAATAAAATTGTGATGAAGTAGTATTTTTATTGGCAACTACGTAAGGCTACACCATAGAGACATCACGTAAATATGGCAATAAAATATATTTTACTATATTGGTCAATACAATACAATTCATTTGTGAAAGATTTATTCAATCCAAGTAGGGATTAATTTGTGAATAAGTCTATCAAATCAAATTAGGGAGATATGATTAAAGCTAATTAGGAATGATTTATTAAGTATATTAGGATGTATGATTAAATCAACCAAATATGTTAAGAATACAAATGTAAAGGAAATTAGCATCAATTTAATTGAGCGAATGTCAGTTGATTATATTGATTGATATTACTCACAATCTATATATTAATTGATAGAGAGAAATTTGGTTTAGTATATTTATGAGTTAATTTCGGGTGATTAAATATTAATATTTCAAAAAAAAAACAATTAAACGATTTTCTTTATATCATTTTTCGGATCATATAAATTGATCTAGATATAGTTTAGAAAAATACGATTACAAAAAGTGGAAATGATTTGTTCACTTATAGAAAAGATTTGGAGAATATATAATAGGGGATATGGTTCAATAAATCTAATTCAAATTTTAAGGAAATGGTTTCCTTCCTACTATTATAAGTTTTTAAAATGGACGATTTTTGTTAATGCACCTAGACGTCTTTTAAAATACTTATTCGCCAATAATGTCTACATCTTTATATGTACGTTTGGTAATTGAAAACACACATCTTTTTGTTTATTGCGGAAAATAGCATTCATACTTTACTTAAATTGCTTTAAAAATGCCGATTAGCCCTTCTATATCTTGAAAAGAGGAATATATTCCTCCTATAACCGGATTTCTTGTTGAAAATTCATCTAAAATAAAAATAGGTACGAAAAAATGTCATAGCCAAGCACTTAACATAAATCTTGCGTCACAATACATAATTAATAATTTAGAAATACAAAAAAGTGAAACATACATATGCGAAATAGCAATACTAATTATTCAACAGTTAGTCAAAAAGGATAAGAAGACTAATACTTTCTTAAAATGGCTAATAACATCGAAAATAACATCCTAATCCTTGAAAAGTGAATCTATTCCACTAACCACTTGATTTGTAACTTGACCTCGCAAGCTCAAATTGGTTACGTGCATGCATGATTTGAGCTATGTAACCAACGATCCGTGTCCATTTGCATCTAAAATATCTAACTCGTTGTTATATCTTTAATCTTCTCCTCATATTTTGAAAACACTTCAACAAATGAATTACTTGCATCCACATAATTCTTCAATTGCGTTTCAACCGTTGAATCCATGGAAAATAAGGGAAATTCGATGCTTATAGAAAATTGAAGGTAGAATATGCCTTTAGAAAAGATGAAGGAAAAGAGTTGTAATTGAAGTGAAAAAAAATAAAGTCATAAGCATATTTATAGGACAAAGAATTTCGGCCATATTATAGTAAACCTAATAGGTTGGTTGTTCACATTTAATATATGGTTGGGGGTGTTTGACTATATTTAATGTGTTCATTTAAAAAATATATAGTATATGTAAGAGTTGGTGATTGAAATAAGAATACCATATATGTAAAGCATTAAAATTTTCGGCCATATCTAATTAGAAGAGGGAAGGTTGGTGGTTCACATTAAATTTTTGGTTTGGGGGTATTTGACTACATTTAATGTTTTATTATAAATAAATAGTATATGTAAGAGTTGGTGGTTGGTATTAAGGCTTACAATATATATTAAAAGTACTATATTACATGTTTTCAACTACAAAATTAGGATCATGAATATAAAAATTGCATTATTTAATAACGCATGAACAATAATCATAAAATCATATAAGTAAGGCCCTGTTCTTTTGGACTTATTTTCAGCAAAAATAAGTAAAAATAAGTTCGATTCAGAAAAATAAGTTAAGTTCAAAGCAAAAATAAGTTCGGTTCAAAAAAAATAAGTAAAAATAAGTTCGGTTCGGCAAAAAATAAGTTCGGTTCAGCAAAAATAAGTAAAAATAAGTTCGATTCGGCAAAAATAAGTTCGGTTAAAGAAAAATAAGTTTAGTATACTATAATGTTGTAATTATTATATTTGTTTTCAATATTACTATTAATATTGTTATTATTATTAATATTATAATAACGATGAATTTGTAATTATTTTAAATTTTTTTTTTTTTTTTTTTTTTTTTCATATTTTTTTATTTTTTTATTTTTTTATATTTTTATATATTTTTATATTTTCTTTTATTTTTTTATTTTAATATTTTATTTATTTATTTATTATTATTATTATTATTATTTATTTATTATAATTTATTATTTACTATTTACTATTTACTATTTATTATTTATTATTATTATTATTTATTATTTATTATTTATTATTTATTATTTATTATTTATTATTTATTATTTATTATTATTATTATTATTATTATTATTTATTATTTATTATTTATTATTATTTATTATTATTATTATTATTATTATTATTTGTTATTAATATTTATTATTATTATTATTATTATTATTATTATTATTTATTATTTATTACTTATTATTTATTATTTATTATTTACTATTTATTATTATTTATTATTATTATTATTATTATTATTATTATTTATTATTTATTATTTCTTATTTATTATTTATTATTTATTATTTATTATTTATTATTATTTATTATTATTATTTATTATTAATATTATTTATTATTTATTACTTATTATTTATTATTTACTATTTATTATTTATTATTATTATTATTATTATTATTATTATTTATAATTTATTATTTATTATTTATTATTTATTATTTATTATTTATTATTATTATTTATTATTATTATTTATTATTATTATTATTATTTGTTATTATTATTATTTTTTATTTTTTATTATTTATTATTATTATTATTATTTATTATTATTATTTTTATTATTTGTTATTATTATTATTTATTATTATTTATTATTTATTATTTATTATTTATTATTTATTATTATTTATTATTATTTATTATTTATTATTATTATTATTATTTATTATTTATTATTTATTATTATTATTATTTATTATTAATATTATTTATTATTTATTATTATTTATTATTATTTTTATTATTATTTGTTATTTTTATTATTTATTATTTATTATTTATTATTTATTATTTATTATTTATTATTATTATTATTATTATTATTATTATTATTATTATTTATTATTTATTATTTATTATTTATTATTTATTATTTATTATTTATTATTTATTATTTATTATTTATTATTTATTATTTATTATTTATTATTATTATTATTATTATTATTATTATTATTATTTATTATTTATTATTTATTATTTATTATTTATTATTTATTATTTATTATTTATTATTTATTATTTATTATTTATTATTTATTATTTATTATTTATTATTTATTATTTATTATTTATTATTTATTATTTATTATTATTATTATTATTATTATTATTTATTATTTATTATTTATTATTTATTATTTATTATTTATTATTTATTATTTATTATTTATTATTTATTATTTATTATTTATTATTTATTATTTATTATTATTATTATTATTATTATTTATTATTTATTATTTATTATTTATTATTTATTATTTATTATTTATTATTTATTATTTATTATTTATTATTTATTATTTATTTTTTATTATTTATTTTTTATTATTATTATTATTATTATTATTATTATTATTTATTATTTATTATTTATTATTTATTATTTATTATTTATTATTTATTATTTATTATTTTTTATTTTTTATTATTATTTATTATTATTATTATTATTATTTGTTATTATTATTATTTATTATTTTTTATTATTTTTTATTATTTATTATTTTTTATTTTTTATTATTTATTATTATTATTATTATTATTATTATTTTTATTATTTGTTATTATTATTATTTATTATTATTTATTATTTATTATTTATTTCTTATTATTTATTATTTATTATTATTTATTATTTATTATTATTATTATTATTATTTATTATTTATTATTTATTATTTATTATTTATTATTTATTATTTATTATTATTATTTATTATTATTTATTATTATTTATTATTAATATTATTTATTATTTATTATTATTTATTATTATTTTTATTATTATTATTTGTTATTATTATTATTTATTATTTATTATTTATTATTTATTATTATTATTATTATTATTATTATTATTTATTATTTATTATTTATTATTATTATTATTTATTATTTATTATTTATTATTATTATTATTATTATTTATTATTTATTTTTCTTTGGTAAAAATAAGTTCAGGCCAAAGAAAATAAGTTCGGTTCGCAAAAAAATAAGTAAAAATAAGTTCGGTTCAAAAAAAATAAGTTCGGTTCAAAAAAATAAAATAAGTTCGGTTCGATTCACCAAAATAAGTTCAAAAGAACAGGGCCTAAATCTCAATAATCATAAAATCATATAATTTGAGATTATCAAATTACAAATTAGTGTTTCTCTAATTTATTGAAAAATAAATTGTTTATTTAGATTAATAAAAAAAAACCAACATATTAGCCCACAAACTTTAAATGATGAATCATCATTGTCCTTCTATTTCATCAATGTGAAGAAAAATCAAACTTTCCGATCGCACTTGCAATCATAACGTCCAATCTATCATAACCATTAGGCACGT
The DNA here is from genome assembly GCA_947648045.1 of Beta corolliflora. NCBI lineage: Eukaryota > Viridiplantae > Streptophyta > Magnoliopsida > Caryophyllales > Amaranthaceae > Beta > Beta corolliflora. The sequence goes on along the minus strand of CANSZD010002974.1, from coordinate 168,107 downwards.
AATAGTAATCTTCTATATCCCACATGTCGCCCTTCATATGATGCTTTTCATTGGTACTACAAATAAACGGTGGCTTGTCTGTCATATCCGATCTGTTTCTTATCCATATAGTGTTTAACATTCTCCGAAAGATCCCTCTACATTGAATAATTGACTCCATCTTAACTTTTTTAAGTAGTTTTCTTAGGATGAAGAGGCCATTCTCTCTATCGCCTTCGTACTTAGAAGAAAGCCAAATTTGACCTAGCAAATAACATGACATTGTGTGCCCAACTTTCGTGGCTTCGATTAAGCTACACACTCCATTATTGTAGTTATTATGGGTAAAAATTTATACCGCATAAAAACATTTAAGGGAGCTTTTAGGTAAGCAATTTTAGATACATGTAAAACCAACGCGACCAAATATTACGTGTAGACTATGAGTCACTATATTATAAAAAAAGTTAATATTAGTTACTTCTAAGAATATTTTAAAAGAGGTAATTCATTAATTTTAAATTTTGTATATGCTTCAAACATAATTAACCGAAATATAAAATAAAGCGTTTACAAAGTATTTATTAACTTATTTATTGTCATGAACATTGTCAAAGTATTTAATTTTTGTTACCTTGGAAACATAATAAGTCGAAACATGAAATGCAGCGTTTATAAAATATTTTAAATGGGATAATTATTCGTATAATCTAATATTATTTTTTTCAATTAATTCGGTAAAAAATAAATCGTAATGTAATATAATTTTATGCAAATAAATGCGTACAACTTATTATAAATTCACTTACCAATCCATAACGAAGCAGTGCATCAGGATGGCATGTTCCAAAGAAAATCTTAGCATTAATATTTACCAGCCATACACGGTTGATTATAGGTTCAATGGAAACATTCTTCATGACATGTTCGTCATATGAAAGGCTATTTAAAATCCCGCAACCGAAGAAAAAAAAAATTTAGTTATGATTTATCATGAATTATAAAGTTCTTAACTCGCTAATTTAAAAAATACCTTAATTTGTAACCGAACAAACCGAATGGTTGTTGAGAAGCAACGCGTCCAAGGATGTTCATTGTGATCTCATTAGGCAAACGGTCGAAAAAATTCCGCCTAGGTATTGACCTCTTCTTAATGGCCGAATTGCTTTGGTTTATTTGGGATTTTCTCTTCATTGCAACAAACTTAATAGATCTTACAACTATTGTTCGAAAATTTTGGGTGTACTTCATTATGTGGGTACAAATGAGTATATATATATATATATAAACCCCAAAAAAAACGTGCCATTTTGAATATCTCAATTAATAGGAAAACTTTCCTTATTTTTAAAAACGTTTTATGTATTATTATGGTATATAACTAATATGACAACTATTTAAAGAATATTGGTGATTCATTAAATCGAAGCATTATAAGGAAACCGTGCTCAATGCGATAATAATTGAAGAAAAAAAAATATATAGGAATGATTAAATTTTCGGCCATTCTAATACATTCCATCCGCTTTTTTTTATTCGAGTTACATTTAATATGCCCTATCCACGGGTCCTCATACGCACATCATTAGGATACCTCTAAGATGTGATTAGAGACCTACAAAAGAAAAAAAATACCTATAGTGAATACAAATAATAATAATAATTATAGTATTAGTCAAAATATTATACCATAATTACAAATTAACATTATAAGCTAATAAAAAAAATTACCTGAATAAATAAGCACATTCCTTTGACCATGGAACGTAGGTTATCTCTTCAAAAAATGCACGTTTGACCCCATGTCCGTGCACACAAAATTTGATCGTAGAATGAATACGTATTTCATTTTTGTACGGGATAATAAATTCGAACTAAGTACTCTCATGTCATTACCCCGAACATAATATATTATCACATTTTAGACAGATTGAATAACTTTATAAGTATTTTTTAAACACTATATCAATACATGTAGACATACCCGGACAAAGCTATTGATCATGATAGATAGAGTTGTCCGAAACAGGAACTCGATTTGCTTATCGCATAGTAGAATGCTTATAGTACCAGTTGTATCCTTAATTTTGACAACAAATGATAAGTCAATTGAGTCAACAACTTGAAACTTCCTAGATCAATATCAACTACCCTCCCAATAACCCTAATCGGTTGGTTCAACACGCAAAACGTGCAATAACAAATAAGATAATATAAGCAAATGTAATGATTTATAGTAAATGAATTCATAAAATGTAACGAAATACATAAAATAACAAAAAAAATTAGTAAAACTCACAGTCATACTATTCATGAAATTAAATATAGTTGAACGTTTTGCATTAGCTATCCTTAGAGTGTTGGTTATTGGTATCGGACACTGGGTTATGAACTTAGCTTTTTCTCGAACATAACGGTGCGTTCTTAAACCCGTAGGTTTAAAGTTATTAAAGTTACATAATTATCAAGGAAAATAAGTACAAATAGAATGATCAATTTTCCACTTCTAATAAAATAAGTATGATGTTACCATTTTTTCAACATAGATGTTTTTTTTGTCCGAGGTCGTATATATAATTTGGATATCTTTATACTTTGCAAGTAAACACCTAAAATAACATTGGAAACATATCATAAAGTTACGTCTAAGCATCATTACCATGAAAATATAAATAAAGAAGAATAACTATTTGTAAATAGAATACCTCCATCATTTCGTATGGATAATCCACTTGCTAGAATACAAATTGGTTTATTTATAGATTCCTTTGCTGCAATTAATTGACTACTAAGCTTGATCCTCATAGCTATATAACAAACCAATAAAAATGAAATACAATAAAAACCATTATAAATAATCTCATAATCTTTAACATGTTAACTTCATTGTGTATATCAATAGAATACCTTTGATCCATAACTATTAACTCTCGTTGTAACAACTCAAAAATCCGTAGCCTAGTGAAGACATTATCATCACTACCAACGTGTGCAAAAAAAAAAAAAAAAAAAAAAATAGAAATAAATAAATAAATATATATATATATATTGCTTGTAAGTATTATTAATATTATTATCGTATGAATCGTTTTTTCTTTTTTTATAAGAAATCTACCTTAATATCAATTATAGTCGTGCAATGGCTAGTTTAACATCAAAGCTCTCAAAGGCCAAAGAAGAGTGAGGAGCTACCAAATTTATGAGGTAGTCAAGTTGCTTAGATTATATTTAGAGGCAATAGGGGGAAAAGAGCAAGCTTTGGAAGGGAAACTTAGAAGATCACATTGATGTAAACCAAACTCCACTTATGAGTTGAAACCTTGGATTGGAACTCTAAAAAAAAAAAGCCCAAGGATTAAGGAAGAAGAAAAAAAAAATCTAAAAGTATATATATTGAACCCATCTACATGTGGGCTAGGTATTAGTATCATTTAATTGGAGTTAGGAAAGGATTTTTGGAGCCCAACATATGGAATGAAATGGGCTAAGGGCTGCTGGACAGCATTTCAAATAGGAGAGGTTTTCTTATTCAATATTAGGAGGAAAGTCAACTTTGGGAATTAGAATAGATAGGATACAACCCTAGGATGACAACACACTTCTCAACATTCTTAAATATTACTGTTTGGGAAAGACCCATTCACTTTTCTCTCTCCATTGCTGCCCGCCAGACTGGAGGTCACCCTCTCTCTCGTTTTTGTTTCTTTCTTCCTCCCTCTCCCTATCTCTTGAATCACTTTGAGGAAAGTTAACCTAGCTTTTGTATGTGATGTTTTTTCAGAAAAACAAGATTTAGAGTAAAGCTTTTGGAAGTATACAAGAAGATTTAGAGGAAGCAAAATCCATAACAAGGTAAGGGGACCAAAAAGAAGTAAAGGAGTATGTTCAAGTTGGGAATTTAGTTTAGATTGCGAAATTGATGACATGCATTGACGAAATTGTGTAGGTTCTTGAGTATCTAAAGCTTTGGAGACCAAAGGAGCTAGGAAAAAGGTTCAAGTTTAACTAGGAAGATTAAGGTACAAAAAGTACACCCTTTTTCCATTAAACCTCTCTTTGATTTGGTAAACAAATGATGGATTGTATCTAGAATTTCATTTTCGATATCAAATTGATGATGTTGTTTTATGCATGCATGATTTCGAACAAAGGCTATAGTTGCATGTAATAAATCTTGACTTCTAAATACTTTTGGTTAAACATCCATTCAAGAGGGGAAGAAAAATCACACTAATATAGTAAAACTTGAGATTTGATAAATGTATGATTGAATTATGCATATATGTGAATAAATGAGAGCATGCATGTTTATAAGTGACGAATTTCCTTAACAACTTAGGTAGCCTTTTACTTCATTCGAGTTTTAATGAAGAAGTTCTCCTTAAAGAAAATCTTTAAAGGTTGGAGCAAATTGATAAATTTTATTCTCGGTTTTAGTATGACCTGCTACTGTAAAATGAAGTTTTGGCCCCCGAAACGTAATTTTTAGCCTTTTACTGTTTTACGAGAAAATATTTGTAACGAAAAACTCTTGAGGATAGGCTCTGGAATTTCCTGATTTGGAGTACCGAGCAGGAAGTTAGACTCATTTTAAACTCACTGTTTGTGCTGGAATTTTCTGACGAATGTTTTATATGTTCAAACTAATTCAATTTTGTAAATGAGGTTTAAAGGAGTAAGCTAAGTACTTTTATATATATATATATATATATATATATATATATATATATATATATATATATATATATATATATATATATATATATATATATATATATATATATATATATATATATATATATATATATATATATATATCTTTCGTGAAACAAGAAAGGTTTAATCATTTCCTTAGAATTTTACCTCTCACCAATATGGGCATTTGTGAATGTTAAACAAGAGATTTCAAGCAAAGATTTAGGACTTGAAAACATTGATAATACTATAATTGTTGTGATTCCTCCTCCTCTTCATGGATGAATACAATTCTTTGGAACATGTGTGGTAGTGGTAAATTGTATACTTAAACTATGAATGTAAATAAACTATGAATGCAAATGGGTAAAGGCCGGTACCAAGTAAGGTATGGTATGAACAACAACCCTTGGAGGATGGGTGATCTTCTTCCGAACCCTCGCTGGGTGGGTGAAGTCCAGCAGATATCAAAAATAGGACATGTCCTGGTTAAGGCTTGCAAGCATAATTATTCAAACGGTGGGGTGACGACCTCCATTAGTTTAGAGACAGTCGATTTCTTAAGTAAGGAATCCCTCTCTATTCGTGTTCACTTTACCCAAGAAATTAAATGTTATGGACCTTAATGGTTTTGAATGATCAGATTGGTTATCTTCATATTATAAATTTTTGATTTAAAGAAGTTGTGCAAGGATAGTAATCATGACGTTGTAGCGAGCACTTTACTTGTGAAGCTCATCGATTTTGGCATGATTTGCATATAATCGATTAAAGCCACTAAAAATGAATTTAGGGGTGGTCTTTTGTACTCAACTGTTGTTGATATTTGTTCTTGAACCTGTCCTGGTGGGGGGCAGGGATGTGATTGAATGCGGTAGAACCAAGAAGGTGGAATAAATGGTTCTCCGTTACTATGGTCGTTTTGGAGCGATGTCTCCGTGTGGAGTCCTTTTGTTATGTGTGTCTTCTGGATGGTCTTCACCTTTATGAAAGTAACTCAGAATATGTGGTAGTTGTATGTGTATTCCTTAATGGATTTTTAAGTAGGATGCTAGTGGTAATGTAATAATTACAACCTTAACTACTAGTTTTGAAGAAACTTTGTTGCAACTATGCACTTATATCATGTAACAGCCCCAAAGGAATCTAGTATGTTTCCGCGATGCGCTTAAAGGCTCTTATGATGGTTATGAATAATTGGGGCTGTTACACTCGTACGCGAAATGAAACGATGATTCCAAAGACATCTAAAACAATATGAAACGATGTTATGAGTAGATGATTTAAGCAATATTTGAGGACCAACATAAATGTATATACATTACCAACTAATTTATTGACATCTTGTAGTGAGTTATCATAAATCGAATCTAATCAGAAAATACCGATCTTCGATGAAGAATCATTCTTACTTGTAATGAAAAGCCTCATAACTGAGTTAACAAAAAATGAAGAAAACAAATTTTATTTCAAAAAATGTCCTAAAGACGAATGATTGATGTTTAAATCGATGTATTGGATTTATAAAAATGATGTAGAATGTGAATTGAAATCCCTAAAAAACATCTTATTACATTGGTTTATCATGATGTTTTTAGATTTTTAGATTTTTTATCCCTAATAAAATCGTGGATCACATTTGTAGATACATCAAATTAATTAACATTTCGAACTTTTCCTTTTTAAGGAAGTCTAATATTGAAGTTTTTAAAAAAAATTCGACATAGTTTTAGTAGATTACTAATATAAAACGTGATTATATATAAAGATTTGGTGTGAATTGTTGTAGATACATGAAATAAAATCAAATTATTACATAAGAAATTGATTATAGAGTTTTAGATGATTGAACAACCACACTTTGTTATTTCCATTGCAATTTCCTTATTTACACGATCCATAAATTATTGTGATTGCCATTTATGCAGAGGTTTTTCTTGGCAAAGATAACGGAAAACACGATTTTAGTCACAAATTAGTGTTTTTGCAATTAGGTGAAGTAAATGGGCGATATTTTCAATCTCATCAAATCGTTATTGTTTTCATTAATTTAATAATTGTTGGTTCAAAATAAACAATATTGAGTATAGTCGATAACTTTCGTCCAAACATAATTTTAATCATCGAAATAACCTTATGAAATCCGTGTAACATATATCGCAACATGACAAAATAAACAGTAATGAAAACATACACAATCGAAATTATTAAAGTAATTTACTTTTTTATTTCAATGATATTAAAGACAACCAACTTTCGTTATTATTGAAACTAACAAAAAAGCTATTAAAAATCGTTTGCCAAATAACGCAACACCGCTTTATATGTTGATGGTATAACATCTCCTTCGTTCAGGTTAATTTCTTTAAATGGAACTCGACATACTTTATGAGCTTTGTTAGGACTGCAATGGAGAAAGTGTAATGCCATATATTCTAGATCCACAAAAATTCTAGAATCCTTGATTGTAGAAAAAACATATTCAGACATATACCAATTATCATAATTTAGGTCTTCATCAATTGAGACTTCTGTGCAAACTTGGTAGAATTTAAGATGACCTGAACGGAACATTGTTAAGACCATACTTTCGTGATCAAAAAAATTTGAACCTTCACCTTTAGGATGCCAAATCTTTAAACGTGTGGGTGAGGATGATTCATCTAGAGAACCATATTCATTCTCCATATGAAAAAATAATTAGATGCCCGGTCTTAAGGAAAGGAATTAGTGTTTATGAAAAATGTTGTAGTTCAATGAAATATATGTAGGATATTTATAGTGATAGAATTAGGGTTTGAACAATATTTACTCGATTTGACTACCAAAATTATGAATATCATATTGGGATTTTAATTGCCAATTTTTTACTCTGAATATTCACTATAATTTTTACTCGATTTGACTACCAAAATTATGAATATTTACTATATTTTCATACAATCAATCTTATGAATACAATTTTGATTTGGGAATTTAAAATTTCGAAACATAACCAAAATGGCAATTAAAAATTTCGGCCAAAGGTATATCAAATTGGGATTTTAGCTGTCAATTCTTTACCATAATTAATGCCATTCACATATAATATATAAATGGGATATGCTTGATTTCCGGAAATCTCATATGAGATCACGATATTCATTGCCAAATGGGATAACTTAAATCACGAATCGGTCTAATTATTCAAAGAAATTTCGGCCAAAAAATACTGAAATGCCACTTTGACACCGTAATTGAGAGTCTTTAGTTTGTGAAAATCTATAATTGCTGGGTGATTCTTAGCATGCCACATAGGATCACCAATTTTTTATTATTAAAAAAAACGTAATAAATTCTACCGTTTTTATTAGGGTTTTGTTTCAGATGATATAATAAATTGGGATAATTAATTGGGATGATAAATAGAAAATGTCCATTAAATTTGGTTGCATTGGATAGGGTCAATTTCAATTAGTATTAATTATATCATAAAATCGTAAAGTGGAAATCCAAAATATAAAAAAAATACAACAAAGCAATTTACAACAAAAATACATTTTAATAAAAACACCATAATATATTATATTAATGATAACGATTAATACAACTAACATCATGACACGATGAACTTCATAAACTTAAAAGAGTAATACGACTTCGGAAATAAGGGACTACAAATTAAAACAACTTGAACTAATAATAACTCCATCACCATAACCGATTACTACTTTGAAAAAACAGGGAGTCAAACTAAAAAAAACTTGAACTAATACTAACGACGAACATTACATTTTGTTTGCTACTATTGTAGCTAATGACTATATACTAAAACATATCTTCTATATTAAAGTTTCCATATACTCAACCGTACTCTTTGCTTCTTTTGTAGCAAGTTCAATATGATTACGAAAAGAGATAATCATACCAATGTAACCCATGGTTTCCATCCCTTCTTCTTCTAGTTTATCTAAACCTTGAAGAGATTTGGTAATCTTCTCATCAACTGTCGACCAATGGTCAAGGAATTCGAGCATTACCTCATTAACATCTTTGACATGCTTGGCAATTTGAGGATCCATGATATTGATTGCTTACTTTTGAGATCTTAACCTTGAAAAGTATGTAACTTCAAGAGATAAACTACAAAGAAGATGAAGGAATGAAAAAAATTAGAGAGAAACCGTTTTTTTTAAAGTGGTGGAATGACAAAAAAAGAGGAAGGTAGCCTCTTTTATGAACACATATTACGGTTAGGGCATAATTTAATGCCATTTGGTCGGACTATTTCATTTAATGTGTTAGGTCAATGTTAGATAAGAATTGATGGTGACAAATCCTTAAATGGGTCAAAGTTAGTCCATTTCCTTATAAATGCTTCATCAACATCAATACATTGATGAAGGAATAGATGTACTACAATGTTGGTGACATGTGAATAACAAAAGTAAATAATTAAAGGAAAAAAATAGTAGCTCAATATTATTCCCATTATTTTCATAAAGACGAAAAAAAAGGTGGTAGACTTCACATTATTCGACTTTCAAGCTGACAATAAAACAATATCATGACATTAATTATTACGTATCAATCACTTAATAGATATTCAAGCAATACTTTGTTGTTAGGGCCGCAACACCCTGTATTATTTAAATCAATTTCTTCAAAATAATCATCATCAATCTTGTATGCTCTTGGTGGAATGCATTGCAGATCATATAACATCATATTACAAAAATCAAAATATGGACGAAAACCATGTATTGTTGTCTTAACGTATTCAACACTAGCTTTCTATGCACGCGATGCGTGCGATGATAATTTTTTCATTGTGATATTTCGTAATGTCGAGTAGCTAGTTTTACATGTTCCCAATACATGCAGCGACAACTAATTATAATAGTTTGACAGTTTTTTCAATAAAGGCTCTATTTTATTCAACTTATTAGAAGTTATTTTCAGCAAAAATAAGTCCAGATAAGTTCAGATCAGTTCTAAATCTGATCTTATTATCTTCTATGTAATTGACTTACACAAATTGAAATTACATAAACCCATTAAAATGATCATTTCTTTACATGACTATAATGTTGTAGAAGTATATTGCTGATTTTTTATTTTGGCAATTTTTCCTTTTGATGAAGATTTTGATATTCTTAAATGAATTTGTTATATTTGTTTTTTTTTTGTAAACTTTTTTAGTCTCTCCTTTTTGTTTTTTTAAACTAAAATTTTAAGTTATTCTAATTGTAGTTTTTAAAAATGGCAAATATTTTGATAAATTGATTACCTATTATTATTTTAAAAATTTAAACAAAATTGATGTAATTAAAAAAGTAAGGGTAAGATAGTCATTTTATAGGGAGACACCATACCTCCCCCCTTCACTTATATAATAGAGATAAGCCCAAACCTCATTGCTTCTATTGATATGAAATGTGAACATACTGGACACATCGTGGAAATAAAGATGGCCTCCACGAAATAGTGTTAAAATCATAGATTCAACATCTAGGAAATTCGAATATTGTATTTTAGGGGGCCAATTTTTGTTTGGATTTTGTGCTTGTGTTACGTTTTGTGGAGGGCATGACATTGCCTTAGAGATAGGGAAAGAAGTTGACATGACTATGCAACTTGAATAGCCGAAATGAGTAGTGATCATGCATGCTAAAGCTCAACTATTTATACAAAAAATTCCAATGTCAAATTCGGATATTTAGGTTAATTGGCTAATTAATACCCGAAATTATGGTTGATTGGCAATTAGCATTAATCATGTTTGATTGATAAATGATTTTCGTTACCATTTTTGAAATCTGAAATGTAACCAATATGGGAGTGATTGATTTCCGGCCAAATTTATATAGGTAATATTAAGGTTGATTAAAAGGGCTACAATTTATATTAATATAGGTAATATTAAGGTTGATTAATATTATGAATTTCGGATAGTCTCTATTTAATTTAATTGATTGATCGGCAATTACCATTAACATTGGCAATAATTAAGGTTGATTGATAATTTAAATTCATTGCCATTTTGATTTGGGAATTTCAAATTTCGAAACATAATTAATCAAATTTTAATTGCCAATTTCGGCCAAAGGTATATCAAATTGGGATTTATATTGCCAATTGTTAACTATAATTAACGCCATTCGCATATAATATATAAATGGGATATGCTTGATTTTCGAAAATCTCATATGAGATCATGATATTAATTGCCAAATTTAAATACCTAATTAACTTAAATCACGAATCAGTCTAATTATACAAAGAAATTTCGGCCAAAAACTAATCAAATGCCACGTGGACACCGAAATTGAGAGTCTTTATTTTGTCATGCTCTAGAATTGCTTGGTGAATGTTAGCTTGCCACGTAGGATTTATCATTTTACTTTTTGATAATAGTATAGATATTTGTGATTGTAATTGGTTATTTTGGATTGATGAACTGAATCCAAAGTTATATATATAAAAAATCTTTAGAAAGTGCTTTACATATTCGCATAAATGTAATTAATTAGTTCAAGTAATTCACACTATTATGAGATGTGATAGCTGATAGGCATCTATGTACGGGAGTATGGGACATTTTGAAGTATATATATTAGTATATTGCATAGATTGATATATATATTTCTTCCAATTGATACGACAAAAACTGCAAATGGTACCACATAAGTACCAATTGAAAGAGTTTTGGTTATTGATTTTTTTTTGTAGGAATTGAAATTGTTAGATACCAAAAGTTAGTCTCCCACAAACGGATACAATATTCTATAGATTTTTGTTGAACAAATTTTATTTTAACTTACCTTAACTACTTATTCTTAATTTTTTTTTTGTTAAAACTTATTTTAATATTGAGCCTAGCGCATTCTCCATTCAACTATTTTGCGTGGACCTATTAGTGTGGACCAAAGCCACACATATGATATAGTCGCCCAATTCCAATTGGTTGTAATTTGAACCTGCTTGTAATATTTGAAAGTAGTAAGCAAGTTGCTCAAATATTGAAGCAAGATTAAGGATGGCAATCTAGCCCGGATCCGACCAAGTCCGCTCCGATCCGAAGGAAAAAATCCGAGCCGACTCCGACCAAAAAATAATTCGAATCCGACTCTGTTTAAAAAGTCCTACTCCGAATCGGAGGAGGGTCGGAGTCGGATCTCATAAAATAATCCGACATCCGAATCCGACTCCGACTTTAAGTCAATTAATCTTTTTTCTTATTTATGTTAATGTATTATTTATGTATAATCTGACTTCGACTTTCAGCCAATTGTATTACTTCCTCCGTATCAAATTAAATGCAACAGTTTCTAAAAGTGGGTGTTTCAAATTAAATGCAACACTTTCCTTCTTTCTATTTTTGGTATGATTTTTACCCCTGAAATTACCAAAATATCCTTATTAAAAAACTAAAACACATATTATACTACCCAAATCAAATTAATTACAAACCTAATCAAAATTAATCTATCTAAATTAATCTACCCACCACCCACAACTCACCACCATTTCTCTCTCCTCCATCCTCCCATCATCATTTTCTCCATCCCTGCTTACATGGTTCACCACCACCCGAACTTTTTTTGCTTCACCACCACCATCATCATCATCACCATCCTCCATCACCATCCTCCATCACCATCCACCACCACCATCCTCCATCACCATTTTCTGTCCTCCACCACCACCATCACCACCACCATCCTCCATCACCATCCACCACCACCATCCTCTATCACCATTTTCTGTCCTCCACCACCACCATTCTCGCCGGCGACCTTCATACTCCACCTTTGATCTCCTCCCCCACCAGCCCAAAACCACCGACATCCTCCAGATTCGATCTCTTTCTCTCACCTCCGGATTCGATCTCTTTCTCTAACCACACAACCACCCTACCACCTTCGATCTCGTCGTTCTCTCACCTTCATCTTCCTTCGTTCTCTCTCCTGCATCTTTCTCTCTCTTCGATCTCTTTCTCTCGTTTCGGTGGTGTTGTGGAGGTGTAATGGGTTTTGACTGTGGGTGGTGGTGGGGGCAGTAGGAAGGTGGTTTTGGGCTCTAATTTCGGGTGTGTGTTTTGATTTGGGTTTTTGGTTGATTTGGGCGGCAGGAAGGTGTTTTTATGGTGGTGGTGTTTCAGTGGTGTTGGTGGCGGTGGTGGCGTTAAGGTGGTGTTGGTGGTGGTGGCGTTTCGGTGGTGCCTGGTGATACTAGTGGTGCTCCGGCGGTGGTGGTGGCAGTAAGTAGTGGTACTGGTGGTGCCCCGGCGGTAGTGGTGGCAGTTGGTACTGGTAGTGGCGGCATTAGGTGGTGCTTGGTCCCACCTCCTCTCTCCAATTAAACTTAATTACATACCCTCGCCTTTTTCTAATCTCACCCTAAGAAATTTTGCCTAGGAGTCCGTGTCCATTGAATTGTTGCGTTTAATTTGATACGGAGGAAATATATAAGATTTTCCCACTGAAGGAATGATTGTTAAAAATAATAGTAATATTTAGATTATTTGTACTATATAAGATTTCCATATGATTATTAGAAAAAATTGTAATGATTAGATTATTGTATTATAGAAGACTTTTCTATTATAAAAAATGGGCGGGAAAATAAGTCGGATTGGGTTCGGAGTCGGATGTTCGGATTTTAAGTTAGGTCGGATTCGGAGTAGGCTGTTCGGATTTTAAGTCGGGTCGGAGTCGGATGTCGGGTTCAGAGTCGGACTCGGATTTAAAATCCGACTTCTTGTAGGGTCCAAGTCGGATTATGCATAATCCGGTCCAAGTCCGTCCCGTTGCCATCCCTAAGCAAGATAATTGATACCTGCTTGAAAGCAAAACTTGCTCCACCAAGCTAGTTGCTTGACTTCAAAAAGGCGATGTGACTTGAAATTGGAAAAAGGGGAATGCATGTGATGTTCACACTTCATATGATTGGTGAATAAAGACATATATTTTTTTTTGTTTCCTTCCTAATTATGATTGAATAATAGATTAAAGTTAAAAATATTAATTGATATGTGGGACCATACAAACAACAATTTTTTGTAGCTAGAAAGCAATATTGCTTAAAATACTGATGTGGCAAGTCAAGCTACAAAGTGTTGTAACTAGGGGTGTGCAGTTTCGGACCGGACCGGCAAAAAAAAAGCACCGGACCGGGCCGGTGGCTGCCGGTCCGATCCCCGGTCCTCAAAATTTTGGAATCGGATTTTCCGGTCCCGTATAAAACCGGATTTTTCCGGTCCGGACCGGAAATACCGGTTACTTTAAAAAATGCTTTTTTATTTTTTATTTTTATACAAAACTTTCATTAAACTTTCCACCAACTTATATTAAAATTATGATTATTATGAAAGTATCATGAAAAGAGGTTAATATAGTTCATGAATTAGTATTAGGAAGAAAAATAAGATTATATAAGAAAAGGAAAAAAAACAGCTCTTAAAAAAAGAAAAAAAGGCGAAAAATTTGCAAAAACCACAAAACCTTGTCCAAAACCGGAACCGGACTGTAATTATCCGTTCCGGTCCCCGGTCTGGAAAAATATGTGATTTCGGATCCGGTCCAAACCGGTTCCAGTGCGGTCCGGTCCTGTAACCCTAGTTGTAACTCACCATTGGAGTTTCTCTTACAATCTAAAGTTTTTTTTTCCAATACGATCATCTGATCTTCATTAATTTATTATTATGAAAGTTACACTTTATAACACAATAATATTTCTTTCTCCATATAGTCACCATTTACAACTATAATTACTTCTCTTTTATATTTATTATTTTTTAAACAGTGACCCCTATTTTTCATAAATCACATTTACTAACATTAGGTCCAAACTAAATTTAGTGTGGACCAGGTTCATATAAGTTTTGCATACTCCCTCTGCTTTTTTTTTTACACTTGCTACATTGTTTTGCATGGTTTTCAAGACGTTTTTTAACCCTTAATTTCTTTTATTCCTTTTAAGTAAAATTATAAAATTTTGATATTACTCCTATGAATCCACATATAAAGACAAATCTAACAATGCCACACATGACTATATTTTTACTTATAGAAAAATTAAAATAATCTATCAAAGATGGTAGTTGGATTTTTTAAAATAGAACGGTAGCAAGTAAAAAAAAAGCGGAGGACGGGAGGAGTAATATGAGATTAGTAACAGAAAAGGTAAGAGTATTTATATCAAATTGTCACTTGTCAGCGATCACTTGGCGCGCCAAAATAGTGAAATACATTCGCGTTTCGAAAGTGATAATTCCACAAACCCTAGAATTGCTCTTATTTTCGTAACTCATGCTTAAGACGAAACCATCTTTTTCGAACCACGATCAGGTTGTCTGAATTCGATCGTTATAGGTAAGATAATCCGCATTTCTACTAAATTTACGGGTATTATCTATCTAAATTATGAAGCTGTTATTTCTGGTTTGGACTTCATTGTTTATTTTTTTGACGGAAACTTTGGATTTTCTTAAATTCTGGTATGAAAGTTCTTAAGAAAATTGTATTGTTCTGCATTGCATTCTGGGTAAGTGTTACTATTGAGCACTTGGGTAAGTGGTGGTTTTTTTTTCTATAGATATGTATTATCTTGCTCAAAATTAAGATTTGGGGTTTTATTTGTTATAGGAATAGTGACTTGCCAGTGCCATTCTACCATGGATATGCATTAGCTTAACTGGTAAGAATTTTCGAGTTTTACCCGATATCGGAGGTTTCCTGTAAGAGGAAAACCTATTGCACCACTTCGTTCTTGGCACTTTTCATCAACCAACTTTATTAACCTATCTCAAGGTCATTACATAAGAAAAAACATAGTCGAGTGGGATCTTGTTGGATTCGCCTCAACGCAGCGATTCCAAATATCAAATTTTTATAATTTTTACTTATACGCAATTGGATATATTGACGTTCAAAGAAACGATGGCGCACACGTGAAAAAGAAACGGTGCAATAAGAAAAAACAGAGAAAGTATGTCCAATGGGGCTACCATTGCCAATTGGTTTTAGGGTTGAACCCTGTTGGGTTTGTATGTGGTGACTGATGGGACTTCCCTCCGACGTGGGTGTGTGTTAGACCTTGTAACTTTGTAAGTGCCCATTTCTTAGCTCAGAACTTGAGGAAGTTATGGGAGTTTTATATAATGCGTCTGTTGATCACGTTTGAGGTTGTAGAAGTTGCAACAATAAAAGCTAGGTACACAAACTCTAGAAACAAAGTTTAATTCTAGTGTTGACTGAAAGGAATTTCTTAGGTCAAATCACCTAAATGAGGCCTTCCTAACTCATATTATATCTTTACTGATAAATCGAGATCTTTCTAAAGTTCATTTTGTGCTCAGTGTAAAACTGTAAACAAAATGAATATGTTTGTATAGATGTGAATTATTTTGCTATCTTATTCTGTCAGGATGTCATGTTTTTAGGATTGCCTTTTTCTTTTCAAAAGTATCTTAAGTAAGACCTCTACTCTGTTAAGGGCCGACCTGATTCTCCATGCCCCTTCTCTGAGAAATGATAAGCCAATAACCATGATTGGATACTCAATCCAATGACGGGCTACAACAATGCTTTCTTATACAATAGCAACTTGGTGGATATAGGTCCTCTAATGTACGATGCTACTGAACCTTTTAAGACAGAAGTGTACATGCAGCAGGAGTCTAGTTGAGAAGTGAACTTATATGTGTAAAGTGCCAAAGTGAAAGTGGGAAACAGGAACCATAGAGAATTAATCATGGTTATTGGCTTATCAATCACTAGAACATAATTATAAGGAAATCAACTATTTTAGCTTCAAAGAATGTTGCAAAATGTGTTGTATGAATTGTGTGACTATATATATGTTATATGTAGATTGGGAAAGCTAAGGAGCAGTTATACTATGTAGACGGAAAGGCGGAAATTTATGTGTACAGGGTGAAGCAGCACAAGACATTGGGACACTACCTCGGAGTATTAAATCAGTTAGAGATGATGGTAGGGATAGATTGTGGAGGAAGTTTAACATGAATTTCTGTGGCGCAACAAGGTGAAGTTACTTATCATGCTTCTATGGAAGACGCAAATACAGTGATCCAAAGAAGTGGATATTCTATTAGCATTGATTTGGATAACAAAACAAGTCGGTCAATTATTGCAGGTACGGACAAGGTCAGTTCAGCAAACGAACAAGGTCGTATTGCAGCAATAGAGGCACCTAGAGTTGGGATGTTTTTTGGAAGTTGGGTGGAAATCGATATATATCATCGATATGGGAAGCAGCAAGGATTTGCCGCGATCAGGCCTTTCATAAAATGGAAGTGTGAATGCGCAGGGAAACCAGACATGAGGCGATGGCAACAGAGGAAGGCAATATTTGTGAGAGCAGAAATGGGGCCAGGGATGATGTGTCTGAAAAAGAAATAACCATTGATCTACGGGTTGGCGAGCCATGCAGGACAAAGAAATGTGAGTGCAGTGCAATGATTTATGCAAAGCCCTGCCAGATGCAAGTTGGCTTTTGAGCAAAGTTGTTCTGGAGCACACAAATCACAATCTCGAGCCTAACATATGTATGGACATAAAGCAGAATAACGAAGTATTGCCAGATCTGAAAAGGAGAAAGTTTTCCCCAAAAGAAGCAGGATAATGGTACCTCAAATGCACAATTATGTGGCAAATAAAAAAGATGGATTTAATCATATGACAGCTAGAAAGATAGACATGAATTATGCTACAATGGGGGAAAGACGATTGAAGTTAATGGATGGAGATGCAAATGCAATCGTGAGACATTTCACGAGAATGCACCACAGTAATCAGAACTTCTTTCATTTGATTAGGCATGACGAAAATGGTGTTCGGTGTGGGTTGATGCTATAAGTAGGGCAGCATACGAAGAGTTTGGTGATGTGGTATGTTTTGATACAACTTATCCGACGAGTGAGTATGACTTGCCCTTGGTGAACTTTGTTGGGATTAACACAATCATGGGAAAACAATCTTGTTGGGCTGTGCATTGGTGTCGTACGAGGAAATGGAGACGTTTTTAATGGGTGTTTAGAACATGGTTGCTGTGCATGGGTGATAGAGCACCACAGGTCATTGTAACTGACCGAGCTTCTTCCTTGAGGAAGGCTTTGGCAACAACAATGCCACTTGCCAGAGATGAAGCATATATGGTCCCTATGGCACATAGTGCAGAATTTAATTTCCCCTAGAACTTAAGATCACTTCCAAGGTACCAAAAGTTTAACAAGGAATTGAAGAATGCCATTTGTAGCTTCAATACAGCTGAGGAGTTTGAGAGATGTCGGACAGGTGTGATTGAAGAGTATCAACTTCAGGAAAATGAATGGCTACGATGCTTGTTTGAGGAGAGGCATTTATGGGTCCCTGCTTACACAAAGCACTTGTTCTTGGCCGGAATTAGGTCAACAATGAGGGTGGAGAGAATGCAAAGTATTTTTGATGGATTTGTTAAAAAGAACACCAAGTTGACTGAGTTTATTGAGGGGTATTGCTTTGCCATGGAGAAGAGGGCGGATGTAGAAGAGACTGCAGATGCAAACAGTGAGCGTCATGTAAGAGGTTTGGCCACAGGCTTTGAAGTTGAGCGTGTATTCCAGAAGTTATACACGAATGCCAAATTCAGGGAGGTGCAATTTGAGTACCGGGGTCTGCTTTATTGCATCAGTTGTGGAAAGATGACTGTTTCAGACACTGAGGTAGAGCAATACTAGAGGACAGAGTATGGGTTAAGGTGCCGAGGAGGGCAAGCATTCTTACTGATGAGAGAAGAAATTATCGAGTGAGGAATAACACTATGACAAATGAGGTTTCATGTGAATGCAAGTTTGAACACTGAGGAATTTTGTGTAGGCATAGTATACTCGTGTATGATGTGCACTATGTGTCCACAGTCCCAGAAAGCTACATTCTTAGACGTTGGCGGAGAGACATACCTAGGAAGCACACAAGGATAAAGGTTGCGTACCATGATCCTTCAAGCACAGGAGAAGTGTAAAGGTACCTGAGAGTGAGAATTATCCCATTTTCTACTGCATCTTTTTTGATTACCATGAATCATCATAAGCAATTTCTTTATTCCAGATGAAGCTGTTCGGTGACAAAGAGGAGCAACCTAAAGTATCTACAAGACTACAGCGTTGTAGTCAGAAACATAAACCTTTAAGTTGTAGTGCTGTACGTATGTTGTTTCTCAAGCTTGTAGACTTAGGCTAATATGCTACTTTCTGGCTGTTCTTTATAATATGAAATTGCTCACCTCTACTGCTACAGTTAAAGTGGCTGCTGAGTATTTAGTAATCAACAAAAGGCCAGTGGTAACAATTTATGCTCCCTCGGATCCTAAAATTAGTCATTCTAGCTAATTTTTTTTGGATCCAATCTAAGTCATTTTGTGATACTAGTGCAAAATTAAATTATATGTTAATATCAGTACAACATTGTAGGTCATTCTATAAAAACAATATTATCTATGATGCCACTTTACAGTTCTGGTGCATTTTTTTTTAAATCAAATTCAACTTACTTTTCTCAATATGTATGAAAATTGCTAAAGGATTTGTTGTTTTTTTTGGATAACAGAGAGTAGTTTTTGGCTAAGTCAACATGATTGTTTGCCACATTTTCCAAAGCCTCAATGGTTAAAACTTTCATATGTGATCGCTTAAGTTGTTAGCTATGTTTTTTTTGTTATGAACTGTTTGTACTTCTTTGTACTTTTATGTTTTATGAACTTTGTACAATTGTACTAGGTGGATGAAGGTGTAAAAATTAAATTCAAGTATGTAGGTCCATTATCAGTTTACCTTCATTGTGAAATGTCTACATTTCCGAGTGAAAACCTTCTTACTAGCATAGAAGCAATTTACACATAGTCGGCAAGGAAGAGAATCAATGTAATTACCAAAGAGAATCTTGTTTGAGATAGTCTCATTATAACTAAGATGACCTTTTTTTTTCCTTGGGGGGGGGGGGGTACTTTCAAATATTTCACAATAAATTAGTGTGAGACCGTCTCACTTGGACTTGCTCCAACCAAAAATAATACAAATGTGAATTCCTTGTTACATTGCTGTCTCATCTGTAATTTTTTGTTTCTTAACACCTGCTTCTTATGCAAATTGGCCCGTCATTTGTACTGCAAGTGGACACCTGCAACTATCTGGACTTCGATTCTGTCCGGAGGTAGTACACGAGAGCTATCAATCTGGCTCCTAAGATATTATTTTCTTCTGACTGTAGAAGTGTCAGACTCCAAATCCAGTCCCTGATTTCTATGTCTAAAATTGGTTCAATTCAGAACTTCACCCTCAATTTTCCATTCTTGGTAAAATTATAGGATGCCAACAGATGTTACATTTGTTTTGTCGTCTCCAAGAATTCCTGTTTTTCTAGAATCTAGATTGCCAAAGAGTAATAGAAAATCTAATTTCTATATTGTCCTTTTCTTTAGTACTTTGGTTATTGTGTGTATTATGCTGTAAAGCAGTTAAAGAGTTTAGCGGGTGAGCTCAATAAGTTTCTCTAAATCAAACATACCCTTTGAGTCAGTAGGATTTTTCTTGAAGATCCTTTTTGGTTATCTTGCTGCTAGGCAATGATGGTGTCATTCTAAAGCTTCTGTTGAGAAGATGATAAATAAACATCATGAACAATATTTGGGATCGTATATATATTTGTTCATTTATTATTTTTTTGGCTCATGCTTCTAGTAAAGCAACTTTTCGTTGAATTTTTTTCTTGATGACTATGGTCTTTTAACTAAGTCATGGTTTATACTTTGTTTACGTTCAATGGTAAAGCTCTCTGCTCAAACCCAAGTAATGTTAGTTTATACCTGGTTCTGGTAATAGTGTTCAGTGCATAGCAGCATGGATGCTTCAACTTCCTATTGCTTTTCTCCGTTGTCATTATTTTTTCAGTTTAACACCCTTTTTGTCTTAGTGTTTTAGAATGTATAGTGGGGCATGGAAAAAATGAATAGTTTGGAGGGCTTCCTAATGTAGCACTTGTGATATGGAAATATTTGCATATCAGAGACTCAGAGTGGCATACTTTGTAGTTTTGGGCCTTTGAGGAAATATAGGAGGGCATTTGGACAGCTTATCAAAAACTTTACCCCTAGTTCCAAAATGCCATTATGATATGGATTATATGCGTGTCACAATAATAAATTAGGAGTTCCTCTAAGATTTGAGATTTTCATAAGCATATGTTGGAGAATGAATTATATGCTTTTTTACTAGAAAAAAATGTTAAGCAATTTGGGACTTCCATATGAAGGAAGTATGAAACAAAACGGAATAGAGGGACTACATTTTTACAACTTACAAGATATCAAAATTTAGGCACAACGAGATTTTGTTATAGGTCTTTGTTCTCTGCTGTTTTGTTGGGAAGTTGTTATTTTTTTTGAGGGTCCTAGGCCTCCTAGCACATTAAGGTTGAATAGTCCTTTATAAATTATTAGACAACATGCTAACATGTTGGAGTCTGGGAAAATATGTAGCAGGGAAACTCTCATAAAGGTTGCTTTTCCTTATTTCCGAAACTACGAAACCCAAAGAAACTCATGGGGAAACGTTTTCTTCGAAAGACCATCAAGTTCTTTCCTTTCAATAATCTTTAGAGTTGTCAAATGATTTTTTTCTTTCTATAATCTCTTCAAAAATAACCTATTGACATTAATATCCTCTTTGTTTACATACTACTACTTGTTATTAATGAACAAAACAATGTTAGAAATTTAAGTAAAATAATTCATCTATTACTTTATCTTTTGCATTTGTCATGTTTCCTAGTTTTACGAAAATTGCGTTTTTCTTTGGCTTGTAATCAAGAGATGAATTTTGGAGGAGAATTGCCACATCAGTACAACTTTCAAGATGGTGAGAGTAATATGAACATCAACATTGACTATGTAGCAAATCTGGTAGGCTGTTAGTATTTGGTCAGATTGCATACATAATCATTGATTCATGAAGCTTGTGGGTGTTACATATTAGGTCATAATCTGATAGTGATATCATTCTAACTACGCTTGCATGTTCACAAATCAAGTTGGTGCTGAACCTGGACCTTGGACATGTCATGCTGCCATCAATGTCTACCTTCCCATGTGTCAATCATTGTTGAGAATGAGATTGAATTGGTTTGAAGCGCTTGCTTATTGCTGCCATATATTTTTATCTTCGTAAGTTCCAGCTTGCATTGCATCAGAATTAGTAGATGATTTATTGTATTTTGACAGCTTAGCTTAAAAAGAGGTCGGATCTAGTTTCCTACATGACCAACTTTTCACCAGATTTCTCTAGTTTGAGGGTTTCCTTATTTTGTAAAGGTGATGTGCAAACAGCTGCATATGGCAATGGTATTCTTTTTTCTAGGGAAGAAAGGAATTTTGGGATGTTACTTTCCTCAAAATTACCAAAAATGTCATTGTGATATGCACTATTTGCATATTATAGGTATAAATTAGGATTTTTCGATTTCTCAGCCAACAATACGTACACGTCTGTTTCATGATTTTTGGAAAAGTGTTACTTGTTGATTATTTGTATGCTGTTTTAGAGGACCTTTTTATGAACTCCCAGAAACAGAATCATTTGATCAGCATGGATTTACATCTTATTAGCTTGTTCTCGCTATGGGATAATCTAATAATTGTGTTGACTTGACCAACTGGATAAATTAGTATCCTACACGACATCTGATTTGTCAATGTATTTGTGGTTCTTGAATTTTGTTATAGAGCTTTCACTTATCTGAGGCCAGACATTAAAATCAGGATGTACTTCTGACTCGTTGATTTGTTCTGCACTACTGTAGTATTAAAAACATATTTGGACACGAGTATTTGAATATGATCCTTCAAATATTTTGAAAGGAACTTTACAGGAAATGCCCTTGACCACAACCATGTTGGATAAGCTTGGTACATCTTCTTTATTATGCACTGTGGAGTATGTGGATGGTGCTCCAACACCGGCGTGTCTGTGGCACGCGCATGGATGAAGGAACACATGTCACTCACTCGCCTGTGTCACACGTGTCTGGAACTCGTTGGCAGGATGTACCATCCTTGGTGTTCCTAGGTGCATTCAGTAATCTGCACGCCTGGAATGTTTTGAAGTGTGACATAGATTATAATACACAATCATACATCTTTAAGACTTTGCAGCAAATTTTTTGACATATTTGTCTAAATGGTTTTTTTGTTGGTCCCCAATTTGTTTACATCCTATTCTTAGGTTCAGAGATCTACCCTGCAGAAAATGAGAGGTTGCCATCAGAGCTTGCTTTTAGATGGACAACAAATGTTTATAACTGATGATATGTTATTATCGCGCAGCGTTAGTCCAACAATTGGCTTCTGCTATGGCATGTTCTAAAGAGAGACATGACTGGTTTAAAGTGAAGATAATGCAGGTACATCAGGAACATATTCTTTTCTGAAAGTTTATCTGCTGAGTAACTAGAATCGACGGAAATGAACTGGAGAGAGATTTTGATGGAGACTAGAGAGTGTTCTCAAACCCAGAAAGTGAACTCATTTTGGCTTTTTTCTGATGCTGATTGCTGTATGATTATTCTTTGGGAATAAATTTTGAAGGAAAGTTGATGGTTTCCCAAAAACCTCCCTAGTTGAAGGCCCCTCTACTATCTAGCAGCGTTTTAAAGTTAGCTTGTGGGTTTTTCTCTGTTTTTTTTGCTTGAGTATGCTTCTTTTACTTTCTTCTTGATTCCTTCTGCTCCCTCTCTTTTCTTTGCCCAAAACCTTATCTAATTTTTCATGCTTAACTCGACAGGAGGTCAATACGAAAATTAGATTTTACACGTGTTTATATATTATGTACATATACTTCTCTTAATCCATTCAACTTTCATAATTTATTCATTCAACTTTTTTAAGGTAAGATAAAAGGGTCTCACTTGAGGAGGATAAGGGGAAATTTCTCAAATGAGTCTAATAAGGTTTGATCCCTATACCTTCGAAATACGACTCACTCATATGAGGTGGGAAGTGATGCCACCACTTGACTACATCGACGTCATAATCCATTTAACTTGGGGCAGGGTGATCTCCCACATTGTTGTGCTATACATTTTGTCTTCCGAGAGACTGCTATTAGTTAAGTAATTACACATAATATATCCCCTATAATAAAATTATTATAAGTCTACTTCAATTAATGTCATAAAAGGGTTGTTTTATATATCAAAGGGGTCCAATTTTAGAAAAGAGGTAATCTTATATTTCAAAGGGGTCACTTATAATTATAAGGAAATTCTACATTTGGTACTCAACTTTTTGGTTTCTTGGTACCAGAAGACTTCTTTAATTTTTTTATACTTGGTAGCCCCGAACTTTTGCAGCTTTCTAAGCGTAAGACTTCTTAAGTGAATTCCGTTAAGTTGTCGTTAGTTTTGACATTTATTAGTCTGTCACGCAAATTGAGACTTTTTCGACACCCAAAACGAGTATTTCTGATTATTTTTTGACAATGAAAGGGGCGTAATTTTGTCCTTAAAGGCTCGATTAAAGGTCGGAATTAACAAATGATCAGCAATACTCGTTTTGGGTGTCGAAAAAGTCTCAATTTGCGTGCCAGACTAATAAATGTCAAAACTAACGACAACTTAACGGAATTCACTTAAAAAGTGATGTCATGTAGAAAACCTAAAACTTCGGGGCAACCAAGCATTAAAAAAATTAAGAAATGCTACCATGTAAAAACCTAAAAGTTGGGGACTACCATGTAGAATTTCCCTAATTATAATAGAAGTGATTTTTTGAGGGTAAAAAGTTACCCCGTCTTACCATAGATTATTGTAAAGTAATAATATATAGATTCGTTTAGTTTCAACATATGGCACTTCTTTTGCCTGCTAAGTTATATCATTATCATAAATTTATATGCAATCATGGTAAAAAGGAATATGAGGATACAATGAAAAAAATAGTTGAAATTACTAATACTTCCTCCATTCCGAATTAAATGCAACAAATGCACTTTTTCACTACTCACACTTTTCACTTTGACTAAGATTTGTGATTTATACATAATGAAAAACATAGTCAAGTGGGATATTGTTAGATTCGTCTGGTGACTTACTTTCATAAAATGTAATTTTTATAATTTTTACTTATATGTAATTATAGAAATATTTGTGGTCAAAATAATGTCTCGAGATGCATAAAAGTGCATTTGTTGCATTTAATTCGGAACTAGGAAGTACTATACTTGTAATCTACCTATAATCAATTTCAATCGATTGTTGTATTATTAATTGCTTCTCACAATTTTTCTCGCAATTTAACCCATGTATGATATGGGCCATAACTCTAGTAAGAAAGTTGAACTCAAAAGATTAAAAAATAGCTAAAAATTATATAATATATGTAAGTATTTAATGTAAGTAAAATTTAATTATGGTACTATCCTCTAAAGGCTTACATTATACTTCCTCCATACTTTTATAATTGCAATGTTTTGACTTTTACGCGTGTCAATACATTACTTTGACCATTTATATCTCTAACATTATTCAATTAGAAAAATTATAAAGAGTTGGCCACACCAACCTCGTTGACACCCGCCATCACCAACAAGACGAGCTTTGTGTCGCCAAGGACACCATTATTAGAGTCCACTTTATGAGAAAAAATCCACATAGAACGAATAACATTAACATCAGCAGGACGAGGAACTAATTCCCATGTCTTATTTTTAATAAGAGCATCATATTCATCTAGCATGGCCACTTTCCAATTTGGGTCAGTCAAAGCTGTGATGGGTTTACGAGGAAGAGGAGATTTCGTAACACTGGTAGTGAGATTAAATAGTTATTTGGGTTTAATAATACCATTTTGGAGGCGTGTGGTCATGCGAGTGGGCTAATGAGAAAAAGGAGGATCCAAGGGAGGGGGAGGTTGTTGGGCCAGTGGGGAACCTGGGCCGAGAGAGGGAGGGGGGCCTCCTGAGGTATGTGGGCTGGACACAGAGAGAGGAGATGAAGGGGACACGCGTGGAGCAGGAGTGGGCTCAGGAGACTGGGCAGGGAATTGGGCCTGCGGAGGGGAGGGAGGGGGAGAGCGCGGGTCAGAAGTCTGGGCAGGAGAGTGGGCCAGAGGCGTGGAGTAAAAGGAGGACCCAAGGGAGGGTAGGCCAGCTGGGTAGCCCACATAGGTTGCATGGCTGATTGAGCAGGCCCATGAACCCCAAGCGGACCATTCTGCCCAACTGGAGGGGGCTGCGGGACCTGGGTGTGTTGGGCCGTGGAGGCAGGCCGAGACATGGAGATGGACTGGGAGGATGAGGAGTCCAAAAACTCATAAGAGTTAGATGTAGGAGCATGCACTTTAACAAATGGAAACACCGTCTCATCAAATAACACATGATGGGAAATGATAATCTTACGACTCGAGATATCATAACATTTATAACCTCTATGATTAGATGGATACCCCAAAAAAACACAAGGAGTGGAACGAGCTTGTAGTTTATTTATGGTGATGGAAGGAGAGAGATGATAACATAAACAACCAAAAACTCGCAAATGGGAGTAAGAGGGATCACGATTATAAAGAAGTTGAGTCGGTGATTTATTCCCAAGAACCTTAGAAGGGAGAATATTGAGAAGATAGGTGGCCATTTGAAGAGCATGGTGCCAAAAAGAAGGAGGCACGGAGGCATGGTGTAGCAAGGTACGAATAATGTTGTTTATTGTGCGGATTTTTCGTTCGGCTTTGCCATTTTGTGGGGAAGTATGAGGACAAGAAAACCTCAAAGACATGCCATGTTGCTCAAAAAAATTTCGAAGAGGAGCATTATCATATTCAAGACCATTATCACATTGAAAACACTTAATTTTCCGATCAAATTGAGTGTGCACATAGGTACGAAAAGAAATGAATAGATCACACACTTTAAATTTATGAGAGATAGGAAAAGTCCAAAGGAAATTAGTGTAATCATCAAGAAAAAACACATAATAACGGTGAAAAGAAGAGCTTAAGATTGGCGATGTCCACAAATCACTATGAATGATATCAAATGGCAAAGATGTAACAGTCACGGAATCATAGAATGGCAATTTAACTTGTTTCCCCAAAGGACAAGAATTACAAAAGAAAGAATCCGAAAACTTATTACATTGAATAAAATTATCCTTGCTAAGAGAGCGTAAAACAAGTGCTCTCGGATGACCTAATCTATCATGCCATAAAGAAGAAGATAAAGCAGCAAAGGTAGTTGGAGAAGTGGTAAAATTCCAAGGTGAAGATGAAGCAGTGAGAGGATAGAGATCACCCATGCTATTACACCTCATTAGAGCCATCCCCGTCCGAAAATCCTTCACAAAAAATCCAAAAGGATCAAATTCAACAGACACCCAATTATCGTTAGTAAATTGACGCACAGAAATGAGATTTTTGATAAATTTAGGAGCATGGAGAACATTTTTTAAGGATAAGGAAGGATGAGGAGAAGGCAAGGATGATTGACCATAACCCAAAATCGGAATAGCATGACCATTACCAACAATTATATTACGATTATTGCTCAAATTAAAATAGGACGTGAGAGTACCTTGATTAGCCGTCATGTGAGAGGTGGCAACGGTGTCCATGTACCATTGGGAATCCAGAGGAGCAAGAGTAAGAGTGTGCATGGCTTGTTCAATATTAGTGGGAACATATCCTGAAGAAGAGTCCACCAAGGAGGGAGCTTCGACCCACGTAAGCGAGATGGGCATGAGGCATGGCTGGGCCCAGAATGCCAGGGGACCGATTAATAGGGCGCCAGTTCCCTTGAGTGGGATAGAGGCATGGTCGGTTGGCCCAAGGCTGCTGCCAGGCCCACCCATACCAACCTTGAGGACTATTCGGCCAAGCAGAGGGAGAAGGAGATAGCTGACCCCCTGCTGCTGGTACAACCGAGTACCACAGCCACCGGACTGACGTCCCTTATCGCGACCACCACCACCATGGTGGCCTTTGCCACCGCAGCCCCGGTGACCACCACCACCCCCTCGATGCTTCGAATTATGCGAACTATGAGTGCCACGATTATTGGACGGAGAGGATGAACCACCCCCATCGGTGGTGTGAGAAACCGAGAGTAGTGCCGTGTCTTCATCAGCGGAGGCACAATTAGCCATGTTCTGCTCAGCCAGGAGAAGCATGGACCGTGCTTGATCAAAGGGAGGAAGAGGGTTGCTATGTTCAATGAGAGGAGCAACACTATTATAAGCTTCCGTGAGACCACCACAAAGATGCAAGACTAACCTTTGGTTGTTCACCGGAGCACCAACACTAACTAGTTGATCCGAAAGAGCCTTCAACCGTTGACAATAGGTGGCCATGTTGGGAAAATCTCGAAGTTTCATGGCGGTGAATGGTTGTTCAAGAATAACGGCACGCGAACCCTTATTGTCGAGGAAAATATTTTCCAAGCGCTGTCATGCTTTGTATGCGGTGGAATTGGGTTCGAGAATTGTGTGAAGGAGATCAATGGATATAGTGCCATACATCTAGGGCTGGGAATGAGCCAAGCCTGCCCGTGAACAGTTCGAGCTCGGCTCGGTGAAAACTCGGCCAGGGCTCGGCTCGCTAAAGCTCGGCTCGAGTTTGGGATCGGCTCGAGACCTAACGATACGATCCACGAGTTAAGCTAAGCTCGGCTCGAAAAGCTCGCAAACAGCTCGAGTTATTTTTTTGTTAGAAAAATATAAAAAATAGTATTTTTATTCATTAATAAAAAAAAGGCAAAACACTAAAAATATACTGTATATTAAAATAGGGAAAAAATACAACCAAAAAGCAAATACTCTCACATTCCCTCAAAAAAAAAAAACAAATACTAGTGGGCAGTGGCGCAACTCTTCAGTTTGAAGTTTGAACAAAACTTAAAAACATTACTCACCAAAACATTAATATAGAGTATAATGACACAAATTAAATTAAAGAATTAAAAAAAAAAAAAGACAAAAACATATGGATTATAGCAACAAGGAGTCAAGGAAGCAGTAAAATAGCAGTAGGCAGTAGCAACAAGGAAGGAAAAGGAGAAAAGTATATGCATCAAAAGAAACTCAAATTCAGTAGCTTGTTATGAATCCCACATCGGCCAAATAGAATAGGGAGGAAGGTAGTAACATCTATATAAAGAAAACAAACTTGCTGCAATGTATATACAA
Organism: Beta corolliflora; assembly: GCA_947648045.1. Classification (NCBI taxonomy): domain Eukaryota; kingdom Viridiplantae; phylum Streptophyta; class Magnoliopsida; order Caryophyllales; family Amaranthaceae; genus Beta; species Beta corolliflora. The sequence continues at coordinate 139,224 of CANSZD010002974.1, read as the reverse complement.
TCAAAGCTTGGCCTTGCTTATTAGCTTTGGGTCTAAGTTTGGACTTTGTATATTAATAAGGCACTATCTTGAGCCTAAGTTTGGACTTTGCAGATTTGTAAGCCAATATACTTTGGGCCGAAATTTTTGGATTGACTGATAGTGTTCGAGCCTCGAACTTTTCACGAGCCGAGCCTCAAACGAGCCCGAGCCTCGAGCCTCAAACGAGCCCGAGCCTCGAGCCTCAAACGAGCTCGAGCCGAGCCTCGCATTCCATGACACGAGCCCGAGCCGAGCTCCATTTTTGAGGCTCGACGAGCCTCGAGCTCGAGCCGAGCCTCGTTTTTGAAACTCGAGCTCGAGCCGAGCCTAACACTATTCGGGCTCGGCTCGGCTCATTCCCACCCCTACATACATCCATTGAAGAACAACGACATCAAGACGTTCCCATAATTCCTTATCATCCGCGGATGTCTGGCCGGAATTGTAGCTTCCTTCACGGGAATAATGTGATCCAACACTTGATAAACTTTAGCATGGATCTTGAATAATTCAACCCAAGATGCATAATCAACCTTCTCAAAGTCAAGAGTGATGGGGATGAAACTCTTGATGTTATTTACGTAAAGAGCCCTGATGAAGAACGAGCTTGGTATCACCCATGGCAAAGAAGAAACGAAGGAAGAAGAGGGTGATACGGCTAGGGTAGAGTAAGAAGAGGAGGAGGATACTAACCCTAAGCAATCTGATACCATGCAGGATAATGTAATCCTTGATTAACATAATCAGTGAAGAGAGTTTATATACAACCTATAGTTGCCTAATACAAAATATTACCAAGATATTCACATACTAAAGATATGAATATTTACATCTAAAGAATACTTACATATACTCTAATAATGTCTAAAAGCTTCTAGAACCTCATAAGTCATAAGTGAATATAATGAAAACCTTGAATCCTACTCTTGAAAGTCTTTGTATCTACTCTATTATTAGCTTGATCTGAAAAATGTTATACATTGTTGCTTTGTTTTTTTTTTTTTGGGCCTTTGTGAATTCAAGCAACAGATCGAATTTCAATTGAAGCAAATGCAATTGAATTTTGGCATTCTCATTTTAAAGTTTATTTGGATAGGGAAATCTAGAGGAGAAATAAAAGGGGAGGGATTTCTTTTTTCATGTTTAGATACAACATTAATGAATGAAAGAGAAGAAAATGCAGACTCATGCTTTTTTGCCCCTTTGCTTCATCAATGTTATCTAAACAAAGTGCCAGTGTCTAATATTGAACATTTGAATAATTAATTAGGGTAGATTACAAGTTGAAACTTTCATATTTTTTTTGAAATATGTAACAAAAGTCAAGAACCTCAAATTTGATTTTGGAAAACTTATAGATATGATGACGTATCAAAATTTGTTTTGCGGGTCACTCAAAAAAAAAATGTCGGCACGTGCCATATAACGTGGCAAAATCTCCATGGTTATGTACAACACTCTTCAACTACAAATATTTTGTTGTTTTCTTTTAAAGTTGTCCCTTCTATATATATTAATGTTCATCTTAATGCGTTATTCTAATATTCCCTTATTGTAGGGGGAACCAATAGGGGTGCATGTTGGGGGAATAAAGAAACAAAACAATAACATATAGATAGGCCTTAATTTTGTTATAAATACGTATTGAAGTAGAAAGAAATATTGAAAAATGAGTAAGTATAACTTTTGCGAGGATATGGGCCTTAATATTGCTGAAGACTCTGATTTCCTCGCCGAGCACGAAGAGCATCAGAATAAGGGGCGACAGCCATGTAGGATTATAGGGGAATGCAATTTTACTTGAAAAAATTCCAAGCGCATAATGTTAATTTTTATTCAATTTCATTCCTTTAAATTTCTATTGATTAAAATTAGCTTTGCAGCAACAAGAAAATGATTAAGATTAACTACCTAATTGATTTTTAGTAACTGAAATTAACTTTTAATTAAGCTTATACTACTTCCGTTTTCTTTTAATTATTACACTTTGACATTTTACATGGACCATATTATTGCCAATAACTTAACTTTGCTTATAGTTTTTAATTCATATTATTGACATTTTGCTTGTAGTATGAGGTATTATACACTTTGACATTTTGTTAACTTTTGCATGGACAAGCTTATACGGATTAAACAAATTTATATTACTTGAATTTTATTTAGAAAAATATTCTACATATAACACAAAGTATTGCCAATAAATGCAAAATAACAAGATTTGAGTTATTTGTTCTTGACTATACTAACTTTATGCCAAATTACGCAAAATCAAAAGTGACTCTGATCTCGACATAGTACTCCATTTGTATCTTTTTATCTTTCAATCGATTGGAATCTTGACAAAATTCACAATTAGATCTTCTAAATTCTTCTCGCATATAAGAAAAAGTATAGTCATGTGTGGTCTTGTTTGATTCGTATTAATGATTATTTTATCAATATTCAATCGCTATAAATTTGTACTAATATTTAATAAAAGATATTTAACATACATCAAAGAAATGCATTGGTTGACGCGCACAGTCAAAAGTCAAAGAAGGAAAGATAAAATGATACCGGGGAAGTAATAATATTTCAAACTTGATATTTTATATTAGTCATAATTTTTTATTTTGATTTGTAGAAAAATATAAATAGAGTAATATTAATTTGAAATTGAAACATTATGTGAAAATTTAATTATTAGAAAAAAACCCTAAGAGCTTAATTTCTAGACTTTAAGCTACTATTTCTTTATAAATTCTAAAATATATTAATCCTAAATATTTTTTAATAATGAAATTATGAATTATATTTCTTCTGTGACTATTTAATGTATATAATTGATTAGCTTATGTTTTTTGACCAAATATTCCACAAAGGTGACCTTTCTATCATTTTTTTCACAACGAGGGAAAGATATTGTATTTTTTTTGAGAAAATAATTGAGTTTGTATATTTATCCACATATCGATAATAGGTTATATTATTTTTAGTCCAGTTTCCTTTTTTCGTCTTAGATGAAAATAACAAAGTTTTAGTTAATAGTAGTTTCAAGAGTGCGTCTTGGGTGTAACATGTTACACCATTACTTATCATGTAACATGCGATAATTACATAGACTCCAACAAAAATGCATGGACTATACAAATAAAGGACATGAATATCATGTTGTTATGCCATTTTTTTCATGTCATTTGTCTTTTTACAAAAGAAAGCATGATTTGCCATGGGTTGTTACACTAAAGATTATGATGTAACAGTTACACTCCAGAATTTGTGTAGATTCAATTTGTTTATTTTAAAATCACTGATTTTCCTTTTTGGGTACTTAAAGTTATGAAACTTTGGCCACTAGTTAGACTACTACAACTATCAATTTTAGAATATTGTCACATTTTATTATATAGATCTATTTAAATGTTTTATTTTTATCTATAATTTCCAATATACATATGAATAGTCTAAAGTATATATATGGGTAAATTAAGAAAGAAAATATTGGGAGTACTTTCTTGGATGCATAATTAGGGCTTTAGCTTTAGTTACGTTGTTACAGAAGTTGAACTTTGAAGCACACAAATAAACAAAGAGATCGGTCCAAAGACCATGTTACTTGTAGGTATTATCCATCCGTGTGATCAATTGAAAGTGACAAAAATTGATATATAGGTGTTGGATTTTACTTGTAGGTAATTTTACGAGGATTCCGATCCGATATGCATGACGATTATTCTAACCTTTTATAAATTTCTTTATATGAATTATAAGTCCACGCAAAAGGTGTGTTTTCTTTAGGTCGGTAATATAATAATTTTGTGGTGATGCTCGCAAGGATAAGAAGAATAAGATCATCTGCGCAAAATATATATTGACTCCAATATGAGTTAGTCTTGCGTGGACCTGGTCCACACTAATATTATTATGGATCAAAACCACTCATCTAACATAGTGACCTTTTTTTTTTCCCATATAATATTAAAAATCTTAAGTTACACTATACAATTACTTTCTATTATAGTGACCGTTTTTTTTAATATAGTCACTCTTTCTTACATTAGTTTATCATGATGAAATTTCCAGTTTGTGACATAGTAACCTTTTTTTTTTCACATAGTCAAACCTTAGAATCTATATCTACTCATTTTTTATATCTATTTTTTATATAATGACCCTTTTTTCATAAATCACATGAATTAAGATTAAGTCACACTAATTTAGTGTGGACCAGGTCCATATAAGACTTTTACAAAGGAGAGATAGAGATCATATGAAGTATTATCTAATAAGGTAATGTTTCAATTAATGAAAACTTTCATAAAAGAGAAATGTTGCAATTCATTTCGGATGAAGGAAGTATTTAGGCTAGCTATATATGTTTAACATCTTCAAATATTTCAAATAAACCATGATTAACAAGAAGCTAAGGCTCGTTCGTATCATTGTGGTTTTCGCTTTTTTGGTTTTTTGTATTTAAAAGTCATATGATATATGTCCTATAATGGATAAAAAATTAGTCAAACTTATTAGAAGCATGATGATTTTTAAAACTGACAACTCAAAAGTGAAAACCACTTTTTCTGGTTTCCTGATTTTTGTTTTTAGTTTTCAAAAAAAACTGAAAATTGAAAACAAAAAACGATAACGAACGGACCCTAAAATACTCTATTCATCCACTGTCATGCATGTATACTCTTTTGGTCAATTCATAATAAGGGGGCGTTTGGTTAGTTAAGAGAAAAGGAAAAGGATTTGAGAAAGGGTTACAAGGAGAATGGAAAGGGTTATCCTTTGATTTTCTAAGTTGTTTGTTTAGTTATATAAGGGACTTAAGTAAAAGGAGAGATAGAGATCATATGAAGTATTATCTAATAAGGTAATGTTTTAATTAATGAAAACTTTCGTAAAAGAGGAATGTTGCAATTAATTTGGAATGAAGGAAGTATTTAGGCTAGCTATGTTTAACATCTTCAAATATTTCAAATAAACCATGATTGACAAGAAGCTGAAATACTCTCTTCATCTATTGTCATGCATGTATACTCTTTTGGTCAATTTATAATAAGGGGGCATTTGGTTAGTTAAGAGAAAAGATAAAGGATTTGAGAAAGGGTTACAAGGAGAATGGAAAGGGTTACCCTTTGATTTTCTAAGTTGTTTGTATAGATATATCAAAGGGAAACCCTAATATTCCCACCACCCCAAATTTTTCCCTAAAACCACCACCACCCTTGAACTACGAAATCCCTCCGCCTTCTTCCTCCCGCTTCTCAACCACCGCAACTCTTCCCCTCCCCCCGCCTCCCCCTTCCCCTTTCCTTCGCCGGCGACTCCTCTTCACCCTCAAGGTAATTTTTTCTATCCTTCTCTATCTTGTAGATCTAGTGGTTTTTGGAGGGAGGGAGGTGTTTTCGATGGATGGTGGTGGTTTTCGGGTGGATGTGGTTGTTTCTGGGTGGATGTGGTTGTTTTTGGGGTGGAGGGATGAGGTTTCGTGGGGGTGGGTTGTTTCGGTTGGGGGTAGGGTTGTTTCTGTTGGTGCTGGGGGTTTTTCGTTGGGGGTAAGGTTGTTTCGGGTGTGTGGTGGTTTTAGGTGGTGCAGTGGTGGTGGGGTTTCTTCAGGTGGTGGTTTCAGGTGGGGTTGTTGGTTTTGGGGTGGAAGGATGTTGGTTTGTTGGCAAAGTGGTGGTAGTCGTGGTGACGATGGAGTTAAATGAGAGAAAGGGTAAGTGAAACCCTTGGGGGGTGGGAATCAAGGTAGAGGAGTTTGGGATATCAAAGGGTAAAGGGAATGATTGAATAAATGGATCAAATAAACAACAAGTAAGGGAATCAACTTATTACTTGATTCCTTTTTCCTTTCTTGTAACCCCCCAACCAATCACCCCCTGAATGTCTCATTACTCTAAATGAAACATTAACCCATCCTATCCACTCAACCCATTGATGTGGTCTCCTCTAGTAAATATCTCTCTTTCACTCACTTTCTCAGGTTACAAGTGATGTAGGTCCCGTCCCCACTCTTTCTTTCTATAAATTAATATTTTATTCTTACTTTTACTCTATCTAATAGAAGTAATGACCAATAGGGATGTCAATTGGGTTGGGCGGGTGCGGAGGATGGTCATCCACATCCACATTCGCTTATAAATCTCATCCCCGCCCCACCACCCATTGTGGGGAAATTTCTAGACCCATTCCCACCCCAAGAGTACGTATTTAAAACTATCCTCGCCCTACCACCAACGTTGGTACCTGCACCCACTTTGTACCCGCTTCGTACCCATCTCGTACCCTCCCCACCACCCATGTGGCTACCCACACCCACTTTGTACCCGCGTGGGTAATCATATCCACTTCGTACCGCTTCTTTAGTCTTGAGTTTTCAACTATTGGTAAAAGGGTCAAAGACCATATTACAATTTGCAAAATAAGATTATTAATAATGTAACATGGATTCTTATAAAATTTTTTCTAATAAGTAATTTTTTTAGAAATAGCTACGAGAATATGTCTATGGAGGAGAAGCAGGGCGGGCAGGGGTAGGGGGTATAACATAACATCTACACCCTCTTCACCACCCATTGCGGGTACCATTTCCATCCCCGCTCCACCCCCACCAAACCTAGACCCATTCCTGCTCTAATTGGACAGGGATGGGGCGAGTCTCCTACTTGACCCGCCCCACTGACATCCCTAATAACCAACTCTCCCCTATAACTTACTCTAAATATGAGTATCCATGAACTAAAAGATGTACTGTTTAATTTATTTACAGACGAATGAAGTATTTTTACTTAACAAACTTATGTGGATAATGAAAATAGAAATACATGCAAAGTTGAGAGAGATAATACATGTATAGTTGGGTTAAAAATCGAGAAATAAAGAAGATTAGAATTAATAAGTCGACTAAAGTACGTTCATATGATGCTATTTTTAGTATCTCAATTTAAGTCTAGTTAAGCACTAAAGTCTCTTAGATTTGATGTGTTTTCTCTCTTCACCAATCTAATGTTGATGTAGGTGTTCATTTTTAGTCTCTACAAGACAGTTTTGACTCTATGACATGAGTTTTAGGTTTTTCTAGTTATCTTTCAGGAAAGGACTAGCCACTAGAGATGGTATCCCGATAGTTCTAAACTTCTAATTGTCAAACACCTCCTGATGAATCACGATCCTTGATTTACTATTGTTCCCTCTTTTCTCTTGCATGAAGTTTATCTTTCAATTGGGATCCATATGCAATTTTGGCATGGGTAAGGGATCCTTTTTAGTACATAAATAGAGAATAGAATACTATTGTAGACTATACATATTAAGCATTTTATAGCATATTAAGATGCATTTAGGACTTAATTTTCATAACTAGTTGCATTCTCGCATGCTTATAGGTTTTAGTTTGGATTTGCCATCCAATAAGAATGAGGGATGCTTTGGTATGGTCTTGTTTTAGAGTCGTTTGAGTGAGGCATTATTAAATGAGGTGGTTGTAGGTTGTGGTTTCGGTGGTGGTTGTTAATAGAGTATAAAACTATTCCTGGATAGGTGTGTTGGAGTGTGGAATGTGGTTGGAGTGTTTTCGCTTGTTGTTGGCTAGCTAAAATTGTTAGGAATATGAGGGGGTTGTTTGGGGTTATTGGTTCTCGGGTGGCGATAAGGGTGTGGGGGGACTAAGATAGTAGCTTGTGGTGGCTTGGGGTGTAAAGAGACTAGGAATAGTAACTATTGGTAGTTGCATTGGGTGAGGTTTGTTGTTGTTTATGGTAGTGGTGTAGTCAAACATTTGTCCAAGTGTGATCTAGTTTGGAGGAATAATTCAAACACCCCTTAGGGATGGGGAGAAATTTAGAAACGGAAAAGTTGATCCGATTTGACTACCTAATCCGAACCTAATTTAAAAAAGTGAGTTAGAGTTCAAATTCATAAGTCATGTATTATCGACCTCAACACGAACTCCACCTGATCGGACATGTTTTTTTTTTTGCTAAGCAAGATAAGTAGATTAATTGAAACAACATGTTACAACCTAAACAAGTCAAAAGGAGGCAAACCAACTAGGCTGGACCCCCTCACACTAAGACTTGTAAAACAAACCCGACAAAAGGGTCATTAACTCTTACAAGTTCACAAACCACTCATGATCTTTCCTAGTGATTTTCTTTGGTAATACAACAAAGATTCTATGCTTAACTATACTTTTAATTTGTTTTATCACAAAATCAATACTAGGTAAACACTTCTGCCAATATACAACATTCCTACCCCGTCATACCATATAAACTAAAGCAGTAATTCCAGCTTGAATTATTTGCTTCTGAAATTTGGTTCTTCTCCCATTCTGTACACTTCTGATAAGTTGCTGCAATTCTAGTCCAGGGCTTCTGATATTAAACCAATTCTTCAACTTTTTAAGACATTCTTGACTATAATGACAGTGAAAGAACAAATGCTGATGATTCTCATCATGTGCACCACATATCAAACACAAAGGATCTTGACTGATGCCATATTGAAACAACTTTGAAGTAGTTTGCAACTTTTGCTGAATTGCTAACCACATCACAAATCTGTGCTTTGGAACATTAAGCCTGTTCCATATGATTTTATCCCAAGTAACTTGGACTTGGTCTCCCATAAGCTTCTCATAGACAGCTTTGATGAAATATGAATTCATTGCAGTCATAGCTGCCCTGGTATAAACCTGCTTCAGTTGCTCCTTCACATTGCAAATCCTCTTCCAGTACCAACTTGCACCAGTATTAGGTACATAATGCCACCAGTCTTCCTCTTTCAAATACACAGAATGTATCCACTTTATCCATACACTATCCTGCTTTGAAGCAATTGCCCATACATATTTCCCAAGGCTAGCAATATTCCAGAGTAGAATATTCCTAATCCCAAGTCCTCCAAATAGACTTTCTTGTACATAAATGTTCCCAAGCAATCAAACCAACTTTTGATGTAAAGTGTTGTCCACTCCAAAGAAAAGCCCTACAAATCCCGTTGATTTCTTGTAAAACTTTCTTCTAAGCAATACAAAAACTTGGGCCCAATAGATGTGCAAACTTAACGTAACGTAATTAATAAGTTGAACTCTAGCAAAGGTAGGATAACTGCCTAGAGCTCTAAATTCTAATCCTGGATGTCATCTTCTCAACTAAAGCTTCACACTGTGCTGCATTTATCTTCCTTGCACATATTGGCACACCTAGATATCTGAATGGCAATTTTTCTCTTGCAAAACCAGATACCTCTTCTACTCTCTTCATTTCTGCTTCTGTCATTCCACAAGTATAAAATGCAGATTTGTTAGCATTTGCTTGTAAACCAGATGACTCTGAAAATAACTTGAATGCCCTCAACATCGATAGATGGAAGTGAAATCACCCTTGCAAAGATAGTATAAGATCATCAAAAAAACACATATGAGTAAGCTTCATTTCCTTGCATCTAGGATGGAATTGAAACTCATCTAGCTCTCACATCTTTGTCAAGATTCTAGATAGATATTCCATACACAAGACAAAAAAGCAAGGGTGATATTGGATCACCTTGCCTTAAACCTCTAGAAGATTTAAAAAATCCTTCCATGTTCCCATTTAACATGATTGAAAACTTTGGTGTAGAAACACACTCCATTACAAGATCTATGAAAGATTCAGAAAACCTAAAGCAATCAACATTTCCTTGAGAAAATCCCAACTAACTGTGTCATATGCCTTTTGTAAATCTATCTTCAATAAACAACTAGGCTTGACTTGTTTCCCCGCCATAGTGTTTAACCAGATCCTGTATCACCATTATATTATGTACAATAAATCTCCCATGTACAAAACCACCTTGGTTTTCCATGATTAAATCAGGTAAACCCTTCTTAATCTCCCACACAAGACCTTAGTAATACATTTGTACAAAAGTATTACAGCATGAAATTGGTCTGAATTCATTAACATTCTGAGGGCATTTTGTTTTAGGGATTAAAATTATCACTGTAGTATTCAATTCCTTTAAAATCCTCCTACTGTGCAGAGTATCTAATACAAAGATCAATCACATCATCATTTACAATATGCCAAGCATCCTTGTAAAAATGAGTGCCAAATCCATCGTGCACGGTGCTTTGTCACATGGAATTGAAAACAAAGCCTTTTTCACTTCCTCAACTGTGTATGGTGCATTAAGGATCTCCCTGTGCTCATCTGTTATCATGGGACCCTCCTGAATAAGCTGATTTATCACAGACTTCCTCTCTACAGTGCTTCTGCTCAAAAGCTTCTCAAAGTATGATAGAAAGGCATGTGACACAGTTTCAGTTGTATCCTTCCAGTTGCCATGTTCATCATGTATACCATACACCTGATTTTGTAGCTTTCTAGCTTTGATACTCTGATGAAGAAGAGAAGTGTTCTCATCTCCATCTTTTATCCAAGCAAGCTTAGCTTTTTGTGATAAGAATTCTCTATATGCCCTGTGTTTCAAATGATATTCCTTAACTGCTTCCAATTCCACCTCTGCTAATTGACTATCCCCTGGGTGATTATGCATATCTTGTTGTGCTTGCTGCATTCTGTGTAATGCTTGAAGTTCAAGAACCTTAATTTCTGAGAACCCCTCTTTGTTAAACTCTTTCAGTGTATCCTTCACAGCTTTAAGCCTTTTAACAAGCTTAAACATCTTAGTACCTTGAACATCTACACTCCAAGCTCTTCTGATTCTGTCATTAAATTGGGAAGATAGTCTCCACATAGTGTAATATTTAAATGGCTTTCTACCATTTAATACCTCAGGATAAACAGTCAAAATGGCAGGAGAATGATCAAACTCCCCTTCCTGCTGGAAGCAAACTTATGCTGAAGGAAATACATTCTGCCATGCTTGATTTGACATAATTCTATCAAGCTTTGAAAACACTCTGGCATCTCCTTGTTGTTTATTGTTCCAGGTAAAAAAATTACCAGAACTTTTGACATCAAACATATTACAATAGCTCATACATTCTTTAATATCTCTAGTTTCAACTTCTCTAACATATGAACCTATTCTTTCATCACATTGCATTACACAATTAAAATCTCCACACATAATCCGAAGATCTAAAGTTTTCAAACTTTTAAGATCTTCCCATAATGCAATTCTATTATTTCTTTCATTAAAAGCATAAATGAAAGTGCAATAAAATCCACTTCTATTGCTAGTAGGTTGCAAAAAACAATCAAATAATTGACTTGTAACATGTAGAATTGTTACCTGGAAACTTCCTGATTTCCAAGCCAACACAATTCTTCCTCCATCATGACAACTTGCATTGCTTGTAAAACACCATCCTCTGAATGTTCTCCGATACAAAACACCCATATTCTTGGCTTTTATTTTTGTTTCCAAGAGACTAACAACACCAAAAGCGATTTATGAACAAACCGTTGCACATCTCTCTCGCTTATTAATGTTGTTCAAGCCTCTAACATTCCAACAAAGAATCTTATCCATTGATATCGGAGGTTCTCTCCCTCCCTTTTGTGAATTAGCCTTCTTGCTACTTGATACTGGAACTTCTGCATTCAATTGTCTAGTTGACTCAGTCTCCTGATTTATCACATCTAAAGATTGAAAGTGATTCTGAGTTTGTGTGGTTTTGACAAAGATTCACCCCGACTTTGATTGGTCTCAAAGCCCTTTGCAAACCATCCTCGGTCAACTTCCACTTCCTTAGTCCGTGCTACTAAGGTTTTCTCGTTGAGAATTCTCCATCTGTTTGTGTAACTATTGGAGGATTAGTTATACCCGTGGCATTGTAACTTTTGGCACCCATATCTTCTTAACCTTCTTCTTCCCGCATTCTTGTGTTATATGCCCAAAATTAAGATAATTTTGGCATTTAGTTGGTTTCCATTCAAACACTACAGGCACATTAGTCAAAATTCCATGCTCATTCCGAACTAAATTGAATCGGGAATTTATGATCCATCTTCATTTCAATCGATATTCTAGCATACCGTAATTTTTCCCCGTTTCTAGTTGCTTCATCACGTTTAATTGGCTCTCCTATCTCGTGATGCTATCTTATGAAGAGATTTCTCACCCCAAAGATTTCCGATTCAACTTCAATTGGACCCAAACCGGAATAGTTTTCAAATCTTCCTTCTCAAAATCCATGTCTCGGTGTCCAAGGTTTCACAAACAAAGGTTTCTTATCAAAAAGAAATGTCCATCCGTAATTTTATCTCTAGAATCCATGGCATTAAATCGAACAAGATAAATGCCTCTTTGAATCAAAGCAACCTTATCAACATTATATGTCTTCCGGATTCTCCTCAAGAATCCCTCCATAACCCGAATTGTGGTAGGAGGATTCAAAGTGAACACAAACTCGATTAATGAGAAACAGAAGATGAAAAAAAATAGCAACAATATTAACATAAGAAGTAATAAGAGAAATAAGACCTTTGCTTACCTCTCCATTTCTTAAAACTCCCATATCGAACGCCTCCTAGATGACTAGTAAAAATAAGTGAGCAAACACTAATTAATGAAACAATTATAGAGTATATTCTCCTCCTTTGATTCTCTCATTTACTCTTACTTTGCTTATATATAACATAGCTCTCATAAATTTAGTAAAATATATATATTATACACTCTGGTGTCCATACATTTAATTGTAGTGCATGAGTACACTATAGAAGGGTCATGATCTTTCTCCAGCCCGTGTTATGCATTTAGCCATTTATGTACGTATAGTATTGGTAAAAACTTGTTCATATTGCGAATCGCATATTATACCTTCTTTTTGGGTACTCCCTCTCAAAGAGCCTTGCATAGTTGAGATGGGCAGACTGCCGACCCCCACAAGTTTCTAATCATATAGATCATTTCTTTTTACCAACTTAATATATTCTTAACCACTGCATGAGGTTACATAATAAGTACTTTAGTAATTTAAGGGTTAATGATAAGATTAATTACTGCCAACCCCATTAGATTAGAGTAAGAATAGATACAACAAAATAGTCCATACAAAAATTTGTCATCTTGCAGATTGGCAATATGTTATCATCGGCGTAGAATCGGGCTTATTTACCTCTTCGAGTTTTGGCTCAGGCGGATTAAGAGGCGGGAGACTCGGCTGCCTCCCCTATCCAACTGCGTAAACAAGTGTCCTGACTCACTCCTACCCAATGGAATAATACATATCAAATATTGTGACACCCCAAGATTCTTTTGTTGGAACACGTACCTTTTACCATTTCTTTAGGATCTCATTATATCTTCATGATTTTCTGCGACATCATCAAAATTTTATTCAATAATTCTTGCTACTTTGATTATATTAATATATGTTGTTATATTTTTACTTTTTGGTTTAGTATATAGTACTTTGTTACGTTGATCAGCGGGTGTGTGACAATTATACCATATTTCATTTACAGTATTTATTTGGATCATGTAATGTTGTTGGGTTCATTGCTTTGCTCGCAATATAGATTTTCCATACGTTTCAAAGGAGTACTTTTTAATAATTAGCATGTCCAAACTGGACAGATCAAAGAACTGTGTAATACCATTATTTGTCTGCAAGATTTCAACGAATGAAATGTAGATCATACGTTTATGCCATCTCTTGCTTCAAATTGCCCTCTTAACTGATTGATATAAATAAAACTGAAATTTTTATATGGCTCCAAAACAAACCACTATTACTAATCGAAGAGCTTTATTATATATTGACTAATTCGGAAAATTAATAATGGAGTAGAATTAGACTATATATGGTGTAGTTGCTTATATAGACGCATTCTAGAAGTGGCATACAATGGATCACATATATCCGAGCTAGTAAATGTTGTGCGTTCTCTTCACTTAGTGGAACCGATATCAACTTTTGGAACTTATTGGGATAATGTGTTAGAACTTATTTAAAATTTATCTGAACTTATGTAAACTGATCTGAACTTAAAAATCTTGAAATTTATTTTTTAAGGTGAAACGAAAGCACCCCTAATTCATGTCATATACATTCGAATCTATTATCGATCTTGTCATGATAAACTAATTGATCTTAGTCACATTTATCATTGGATAGGAATTTGGTTGGGCTAATATTGTTCGGGATGAAACCAATCATATTTATTGTGGTTAGTCGTGGATTCAGATGAAACTCAATTAGTCAAATTTGGTTAGGCAAACCAATCGATGATGTGATTTTGCTGGGGACGAAACTTGACCATGAAATTCGAAATCAGACAAATACTTATCTTTCATGATTCATTTCAATGTATATTTTGTAAATAACAAAGTGTCATCATTACGTAGTTTATATTTATGATAAAAGTTGTACATTAACAAATGTAAACATTTGTTTTGGGAATAAGGCTATGTTCTTTTGGATTGAATTAATAAAAATTCAGTTAAGTTCAGTTAAGTTCAGTTCAGACAAATTCAGTTCAATTCAGTTCAGTTCATTTAGTTTCCTCTCACAATTTTCATTCAGTTCAGTTCATTTCAGTTTAATTCATTTCAGTTTAGTTCAGACAAATTCAGTTCAGTTCAGTTCAGACAAATTCAGTTCAGTTCAAAAGAACAGAGCCTAAAATAATGGAAATTTGATAATATTTTCTATACGGAAGGAAATTTGATAACATTATCTACTCTATTTCGAATTATCTGAAAAAGAAAAGATCGATTTGCCTAATTGGTGGAAAAAAAATTGACCCAATTTTTTTTTTTTTGAGGGAATTTGTTTTGTTCTTATGAATCCCAATGTGGCCAAATACTCCCCAGCTGAAGCGGGAGACTCGGTCAAATGTCTAATTGTCTAGTACTTCAAGCAGAGCAAGAATTACATGCATGAAACAATTGAGCATCGGCAGTAAAGTAAATTACCAGAATAACCTCACTGTTTAAAATTACTAAAGCAGTAAAATTGAGTGTCAGAGGTTCTGATTTTTGTGAATAATTTTTGATCTCTTGGGATATGTTTTTAGCTTTTATTACAGTCCAAAACTTCAGCGTTACACCAAAGGAAATTTACATTTAGTGATCAGATCTTATTAATTATAAGAAGTATTTTGCCATCAAAAGAAAAAAAAAATTGTAAAAAATATTTTTAACTGAAGTAAGGACCACGGTTACTTCAGTTAAGCTTAAACATCTCCCATCCCCATGCAAAAAACATCAGATTGTACGTGGTTGGATTCCCCAAGTCACAATTTATGGTTTGCAATAAGCCAATACTCATGCTGTATACACAATTTGGGGAAAATTAACTACTTAATTAGCAGTACAATTAATGATAGTAACTACTAGTCTACTAGTAAGAGAGAACAATAAGATAACCAATATCTTCTATTCTTTCTTTCTTCCTTTATGTTGTTTTAGGAAATTATTTTTCAATTTGAACTTCTAAATTTTATTGATGAAGTTCGTTTATATCATCATCTAGCTAATAGTTGGACATAGAATTTTCCCTTTTTTAGTGATCGATCTTTTCCGAACAAGCTCATCATAAATTCAGAGTCGCTAAACTTTAAGATTCTTGTTATCTTTCTTATTGCTTGAAATATCTAATTCGATCTTTTTCTATGCTCAATAGAGTGTGTTATCGAAACTTATGGGTTTGAACATTTTGGACCAATCCCACAAGATATACTGACTATAATTGATGGTTAACTTTTACCGTATGACGAAGACAATTCAAATAAAAAAAATTGAAATAAAATAATAGAGCAAAGAAAATTACTTGTTCTACTAATTTTTTTTGGTGTTTAGCAATTCAATATGAACTTAATTGAAAATTTTCCTATCGAGTATTTTGCATATTCATAAATAAAGGAAGTATACATATACCTATAAAGTTCTAACAAGAAGGTATCTTTAAACCAATTCCCTCAATGGCTCAACATCAAAACAAATATGGAGGGAAAACCAAAAATTAAAAAAAAAAGTGAAAAGGTAGAAAAGAAGATATATACAACATCTCATGCAAAAAAGTGTCTAGCTAGCAACATTATTATTATTTCTTTAAAAAAAAAATTAAACTAAGTTACCCCACCTTCTAGTGGCATATTGGTAAACGAGACCCTTTATAAATCTCATTTTGAACAAGACTTCAATAACACCACTCTTCCCCCTCTCTCTATAATATTTCTACCTTCTCTCTAATATTTAAAAAAAAAAAAAAGGAAAAAAGATGGTTAGCCTCTCCCACCCTAAAAGTCCTCTTTCATCTCTTCACATTTTCTCAACTATGAACAAATCATCACCATCATCATCATCTTCTACTTCTTCCTCAACTTCAACCACTTCTTCATCTTCTCTAACAACAATGAAAGTAAAAACTCTAATTCACAACCTCATTTTCTCCCACATTTGTCGTGTTATTCGAGCATTATCCAAGGCAAAATCAATCTTCCTAGACATTTTCCGAGAAAATCAACTCATGTACTTAACACAAACCAAGAAAAAGAATAAGTATAGGAAAAAAATACTGTTTGGCTCTTTTAGGTTGCACTACAATTGGTGCTCTTCTTCTGCTCATGTTTTGCCTATCCCTTCACCCACCATTTTAGAGACTAGTAGTATAAACAACACTCCAACTACTCATATTTTCTATGATTCTACTTGGAACTCGGTTTACTCGACCGACGACGTAAATCATCGTAAGGAAGATGATGGAGTTTGTAATAATGGGATTATTGGTAAGGAAGATGATCAAGAAGGTCAGCTTTCAAGTTATCTTCAATGGCTTGAAGAAAAAGGTGGCAAAAATAATGAAGGAGATCATCATGACAAGAATATTGAGAATGAGATTGATAAGCTTGCAGATATGTTCATAGCTAATTGTCATGAGAAATTCAGGTTGGAGAAGATTGAATCTTATAGAAGATATCAAGACCTTATTGCTAGAAGTTTGTGAGAAATAGTTTTACTCTTGAATAATAAAGAAAATCAAAGGAAAAAAAAGGAAAAGAAAAGGAGGGGTGGAGGGCATAAATATTTTAGTTGATTATTTAGCTACTTAATTAGCTTAGTTCCTCTTAGATAGTTTTTTTTTTCGTTTGTTCTTTTTTTTTTTTTTTTTTTTTTTGGGATTGTGCTAGATGAGGACAGCAATGGGCAAGAAAATCAGGTGTTATTGTGGATGTTATTTTTATAATATAGCATATGTTCAGCTCAAAAACTAGTCTCTCTTTTTTATTTTCTTTCTTGTTCTCTGTTGTATAATTCTTTTGCGTGAAGATTGATGAGCATAGGTATATGGAGAAGTGTACATGAAGGGATTGTGGTATTATGAAATTTTTGGGGGTAATTCTTTTTTTTTTTTTTTTAATGTTCATTTGTTTATATTTCTTAGCTTATTGCAATTAAGAAGTGAGCATATAATTAAAGAGTGATTTTTTACTCTCTTTCTGCACTCCACTTTTTTCTTCGATCAGCTCAAAGAAAGGGAAGAAAAATAGAGGGAAAGTGCATGAATAATGAAGAATCATGATAGTTACAATATTTGGGTTAATTTTTAAAGTATTTAATTTGGTGGAAATAAACTTCTTACAGAAAGAAAAACTAGTTCAAACTAATTCAAAGTAATGAGAATTACAGAAAAAAATATCATAAGATAGAACTTAATTATAAATGAACTAAAAAAAGTTATAATACTATCATAAAATAGTGGCTTCTATAATATGTGCACCCAAAGTACACGATTTTTTGTTCTAGTATAGAGATTCATAAACATGGGTACATATCTAATATTCATCTATTTATCTAATAAACGGGGCATAAGCTAATTGATATGGACAAGTTCCAAAAATAGTAAACGAAAACACTAGTAATCTTTCAAATTTGACTAAGAAATGATCATAGCACCAAACCCGACTCTCACTCTCCAAAAAAAATTATCTTCTACTTTTGCTTTTACGGTTTCCGAGGCAAATTATTATCAATACTTTAGATATATATTATTAAAGCTACACTTTCATGTAATTTTTTTTCTAGGCTATAGATAATATTATTGTTAATTGGCAATATAATTGATCATATATCTTTGATAAATTAGTAATCAAAATTTACAAATTTAAATAATCTTTTTTTTTTACACAAAGACGTTAAGATATCCATCATATACCGGGTGGAATTTCACACCTTTTCACATATTCATTCTCTTACTAATGTACTATGTCATATGAGTATGTGATATATGTATTGAAAGATCGATGTACGGTTATTATAATCGGATAATAATGACAAAAAGACTTGTATGGACCGATTAAACTATAATATTAGTGTGAACTATGAACCCGATTGAGCCAATCCAAACATAAATGGCCTCCTTTTTTTTTTTCATACAAATGGCCATTTTTCAACATATAGTCTTTATACGTGCTATTTTTTAATATAGTGATTTTTATAGTTACTCCTCTTATATAGCTACTTTTTAACCTATAATTACTATTCTTTTATATCTACTATATTATAAAATAGTGGCCATTTTTTCATATACTCATTATTTTACACCTATAATTACTCGTTCTAGCATTATGATACATTAAATTTAATATGGATCGGGTTCATCTAAGTTTTTATTTTTATACAATGAACTTAGCTAAAGAGGTGGAGGGAGTAGTTATGAGTATTGACTTATAAGCTAGGTCTTCTAAGATACAGTATATAAATCACCTAGGATGCCAGGTTGTCCACGCCAAGTTGTTTTCCAGTTTGTTTTGAAGAATATATAGGATGACAATTCTCTTGTTCTCAAACAACAAGTGTCCCCATTTAGTCACAAACTGACAAAAGCAATGAAAATTACCCACCTCCATGTCTCTTTATTATTTTTAGGTGATTAAATAAAGACTCAAGGTTTCGTAGCTTTATAGCAAATCAAGTTCTATTGATCACGTCATCATTAAAGGATGTTAAATGATGTTCCTATCTTTCTTTCGTGAAAACTTGATTAAAATTTTGTTTGAAGGCTCATTATTGCCGTAATCAGTAATTTTTAATCCTTAATGTTAAGATAAGTGCAAATTCGTCAAAAGTGGAGACTTTTTGTGATCCAAAAATCCCCCCCCCCCCCAAGAATGATGGTGGGGTTATAGATCCGACCTAACGTATGACATTGGGCCCCAAAAGTTGTATACTTTATTAGTGTTTTCTCCCTACTAATCTTCTCCTTCACTGATTTTTTATAAACTTCTTACAAAGATTTTTAGTCCGAATCTTCCACTAAGCCTCTACTATATCCTTTCAATGTGGAATTCTAGTGCCGAAAAGGTACTACAATAGGCCGTTTTTGTACGGCGCTACATGATCATTTTCTAGCAAGTATTCCATTTGTCCGATGATATAATGCTTGTTTCTCATTTTTACGGGAAGTAAGTTAAATAGACATAAAATAATAAACAATTAATATTGTGGAGAAAAAACTAAATGAATAACTAATTCAACCCTTAGATTTAATAAACAAAGAAAAATTAATATCACGGAGCAAATAAATTGTGGTGACGCCGTATTTTTAGGAAAATCAACGAAAATATGGAATTAACAAAAGAAACAAGAACAATAACAATATGAAACACCCAATAAGAATACAAGCACTATATTATGAGACGGACAAAGTAAACCTATGCATGGCTCATCCTCTAGAGTGGTGTTATATTTCAAATTAAAGCACAAATAAAAATATAAAAGTTACTCCCTTAAAAAAATAATAATATAAAAGTTACAAATAAGGATGGTGATAATTCCTTGGCAGCATTTGATTTCATATTCGGTTGCATTTTCATATAATTTAGAGTATTTAGAATTGCATTAGCGTCTTTTTTCTTAATTCTTTCAAGGATAGTGCTACTTTTTTGTTTTGGTATTGATGCAATTGTAGGTCTTACGGATGCCTAGCTAGTGGCCTATAAGAGAATTTTCGTGTGTGAGTGCCAAATTTGGAAAAAAAGTCAGTATAATGAAGCTTAAAGTTATAGCAGGCTTGTATGAACTTTGTATCATGGTGTGGGATAGATTAGTACAAACCTTGCTTATACATGCATGTAAGTGTATGATTTTAATTAGCTACCAATGAGAATGTAAGTGTATATTTGTATATGGGCTACCAAATTAGAATTTCCCCTTAAAAGTACATGCATTACCGATGAGAATTTCCTTAAAATTTCTATATTTGTAAAGCTACTAAATATAACATCTTGCGGTTCTAAATAGACTTTATATGTAAATTAGATCTTATACTCACGAGAATATTTGCACAATGTCAATGTGTATCATATTGTTTGATTAGAGTATAAACAACTTAAGGGGCCAATTGACCAAATTGGTAAAAAAAAGTGACCCTCAACGACAATTTGGTTAAAAAAATTGCTCTCGCGACAAATTGGTAAAAAAATGAGCTTCAACGACACTTAGGCCAATTTTATTCTATAATAATTCCAATTTGATCAAAACGTGCGCTTTATAAGATTTTATTTCGAATTGGGTAAATGCGTGAGTGACAAGAGAAGTTAATTAGATAAAAACACAAAAAAATCTATATAAAAGGCATGTAAATGCACGTACTAAATGTTGATCAAGCTGAAAAATTATAGAAAACATGGCCAAAATGTCGCTAGGAATCCATTTTATTTACCAAATTGTCGTTAAAACTCATTTTATTTACTTAAATGTTGTCCGAGCTCATTTTTTTTACTAACTTGTTCTTTGGAGCTCAATTTTTCTTACCAATTTATCGTTAGAGCATATTGCATATCATATTGTTGCGTGTGTGATCTATCAATAATCAATCGGACTCGCTACCTCGATGCCAAATCTAAAGAAGTACATATATAAAACTATATAAGTACATGAATAATATTATGAGTGAGAACTTGTTAAGAGTTAGCAGAATAGGATAAGTGAGAATGAAGAGTCTTGCCTTTCAAGTAAACACACGTTTGATATGATGAAACCAGCTCTTCTAAGTTTCTACCAATTCTAATTTTACATCATCCTTCAACTTCTATAAATTGACCCTTTCTTCGCCAGCTGTTTGGGAGGTTAATTTATATTTTCAAGTTTTATCGGAACCAACCACCCCGAGGCCCGACCCCTAAAAAGTTCTAAAAAAAAAAAATATGAAATAAATATCTATAGATGAAATATACTGTATAATTATATTAATCGGAAATTGTCATATCCTCCAAAGTTTATATTTTTATCCAAAAATAAAAGTGAAACAACCTCCATTTATGTGAGAACTTTTTGAAGACAAATGTTTCACTTATTTTGGAACGGAGGAAAGAGATGAAAGTGATTGAGTCAACTCGGAATTGAAGCGGTTCCTGCACCATAATAGTCTAATGATTAGGGGTGAAAGTTATTAAGAGAAAAACCGAAATCCAACCAATCTAAACGGAATTAGTAATTCGAATTGACTCAAATTATGTTCAGATTGGATTCATATTGATTTTTTTTTAAATTTGGATTTTTGGATTGGTTTGGATTGAGGTGATTGGATCCAAAAATTCAAAATAAATGAATAGTTCATATGTCGTATATTGCATATTTGAGATTGGGCATAAGTGTTTTCGATACAATATATGGATTTGTATGAATTATTAGTTGTTATTATGAATTTCTATGGGATTGCATGAATTACTTCTATTATCAAACACTTTATTTTGATGTTCGTGCCTAAATTATTTCATCAAAATAACGAGTTTAAAATTTTGGATATTTCGGATTGGTTCCACGTCCAGTGTCAAAATTACTTCTATTATCAAACACAATATATGGATTGATTTGATTTGGACTCAAACTTTATTTGGATTTGGATTGGAAAATTGGAATCCAAATTTTGTTTGGATTGGATTGAATAGTCTCAAACCGCACACCAAACTTTCACCCCTACTAATGATAGATGTCGTACATCCGTTAAATCATAGGAATGAGAAGAGAGATTATACTAGGAGGAAAGCTTGTCCTCATACAAATGTTGAGAAAATTGTAGAAAAAATTATCAATTGCTCTGTAAAATTTAGATTGAATTTCATAAAAGTCCTCACGTCCCTAGCCCATCAGAAAGTTCCATAAGTTATTATATCTAAACGTACATGACATTCTTGAGGAGGATACTGAAAAAACACATGTGAATTTCATTCTACCCAACCATACCAAAGACTTAAGCAGTAAAAGCACAACATAACTCCTCCTAGGTCACCTCAAATCCCCAAACTCCTGAAAAAAGCAAAGAACTTACACCAAAGATGAAAATTTTATATTTAACTATCTATATGGAGCACAAAACATGAAAGAAAAAGAAAAATGTGGGGGAGAGTTGAATCTTCTTTTATTGATATTAACCAGGTTCAAATCATTAATAGTAATATCTATTGCCTATTTCTAACAGCTGATTATCCTTTACATATCTTAAACCTTCTATAATGAATATAACATATGAATGAAAAAGAAAAATGAAGCATGGGTGGATAGTGGAGAGCAAATCTGAATTGCCTTTCATTGACATTAACCAGGTCAAATCATCAATTATTGTATTTATTGTCACAGTTCCAACAGGTCATTGTCCTCTGCTTCTATGGTTCTACCTTGACTGTTTGAAATTTGGATCAGTCAGATAAAGATTTGTTGTTTATGCTATATTAAAGCTTTAGCATAAGGACTTCTACCATCCCATATCATAAAACGCATTTACACAACTGAACAAACAGGGATTACATACCATGAAAGAACTAATAAGAAAAAAAGTTCCTCATTCTACACAATTTCACCAAATAATTTGCCTAATCATAAACAATCTGAACGTTCATTATGTTCGATTAGATATAATAATTAACAGTACAGTTTTCCTAGCCTCATAGGCATTAGTAATCAGTGGCTGAGCTGAGATTTTTTTATTAGGGGAACCAAACTTAGTATATGTACTAAAATCTCATGCACAAAAATAATACCAAAATCTCAAGAAATTATTATAAGCTCTTGAATTCCTTAGAATATTTGAAGAATACAATATAATCTCCAAACAAAGAAAAAATAAATAAAATTGAGCGAGTCAAAAATCAAAATATTAAAAACCGAAAATTATAAAAAGAAAACGAGTTAATGCCCATAGTAGTGCTATAATCTAGAACTAATTGTACTCGTACATACTCGACAGTAGTAATCAAAACCAGAAAAGACCAAAAAACATGTCTGTTGGAGGCTTTTAACTTTAGAGCTGGAAACTTGTATTTCAACAATCAACTAAACCAACTGCGCTATAATACACCTGGTGCTGAAGTATACAACATCAAATATGCAAGATCAAGAGGAGGCCATGGCCCACCCCTGCTCCCCTTGGTTATGCCCTTGTTAGTAATCGATATTTGTTTCTTACAAAGCCATTGCAAGCTTGCTAATCGTGGATGCAAACTTCTCCTTTTAGCAGCTTAGCCACAACAAACATGCGAGGGCATGAATTTTTTTTCGAGGGGGAGGGGTCAAGAGAAGGGAAATTAAGGATCAAAGAAAATACACCCAATATGTCCAACCCTCGAATAAGAAGTAAAAAACCAAATCAACAAAAAGTTCACAGATAAGAAATAGGTCATATGTCACTCATAAGTGAAAACGAACCTGGTATAAGAAGAGCAATAATACATGCATGAAATTAACCCATCTAGGTGGTGGCGAATCCAAAAGAGGTGAATATAGCTGAAAGTGAAGTCAATTTTAGATAAATTTTCATCAGCAAGCAACAAAATAGATTCATATCCTTCACCAATCATAGACAATAGTCACACTCACATTACAGAACAAAGACAATTTCACATTATCAACCAACTATAATATCTCCATTATTATTGATAGAGACCTTAAATGTCATAAACATGACAAATTACAGCACTATAATTGATTCCTCACATAATAAGTTTAAGCACAACCTTATTTTGCATAGCAAGAAACAAAACCTCCTACATATTTTTGCATAAGTTACTAGCAAGGATCAAAGCCACTAAGGCCACTATTTGACCCAATTCAATTTAGCATCAAAATAAATTTAGCCACAAAGCAAGAAAATATTATAAACAATCCCAGAAACAGCACCACAAAAAACTTCAATATAGAAGTCCTCTTCAACTTAACAGATTTCTTTTTGAAGGGATAGTTAAACAGATTTCTAAGAGCATAAAATAGGAAAGGCTTCAAAATGGATCCTACATGATATAAAGTATATATGTAATAAAGTAATAATTATAAGTAACTAGGACATTTATGAGTCTAGTAGTGTGAAGCATCAAATGTTAGAAAGATACTTGATTTAAAGGCTACATATAAAACAAGCAGGAAAGAAAAAATATGACATAAAATATGTTGCAAAACCATAAACCAAACAAATACAATACTTAAGAGAAAATAAAAAAAATTAGTCACTAACATATCCAAGCAAAGCAGAAGTCGTTAGGAACATTAATCCAGTCAGCGTTATCTGCATCAAAAGAGAAACTTAATCCCTGAGACAATCATGAACAATCAAGTATAGCAACATTTTATAAAGTGAAGTAAAAGTAAGAGAAGATAGAAACTTGAAGGGTGAACAAGATATAATTACCATATTTGGACTGAGAAACCATCCAGAAACAACAAACATACCTAAAGAAAGAGAGGAAGAGTTAGCAACTTCACACTAAATCAAGATGAGCACTAAGAGCCTCCGTTTGGTAGGGCGTAAAACGTTTTCAATGGAAAACCGTTTTCCTCTATTTTTGATATTACATTGTTTGGTGTGCAGAAAGAGTGTAAAACCATTTTCCCTTAGAGTAAAATTGCAAGAGTAAAATTGCTTCTCCATGATGGAAAACCATTTTCCCTTCAAAATGAAAGGAAAACTGTTTTCCCTTCATTTTCCTTATTTCTCTTGTACACACTCTCTCACTACCTACTTACTTTCCTTTTCATTTTCCTTTGTTTTCAATCATTTTTTTACATTGGACCAAACAACGGAAAACTAATTTTGGAATTGTGTTTTCCATTGTAAATTGTTTTCCATGAAAATCATTTTATACTGAAAATGTTTTACACCCAACCAAACGGAGCCTAAGTATTGATTATGCAAAAGCAAGGACAAACAAACACTTAAACATATAAAAACACGAAATACATTTTCTCTCCAAAAAATGTACCAGAACACTAATAAGTAAGGGTGGGGATACCAATTACTTGGAGAAAACAATGAAAAGTAGCATAACTTAATTAATGTTTATAACAAACTTAAGCTTGCACTAAAACCAATACACATATAACTATATACCTGGATCTAGACAGATGTGCTCCGTACATTTGAGACAACGCACTATGGAAAAAAAAGCTTAAAACACAAAAATGTGCAATACAAAGTTGAACACAATCCAAAGGTGACTTCCAACATATGACCCAATCAAAACAATCATGCGTTCATTTTATTCCCCGTATAGCTCAATTTCATAACTTATCAGTTATCATTCATTACTTCATTAGCCTTTGAGGCTTTCCTCATAACAAGACCAATAACATATAAAACATTATTAGTCTAAACGGATGACATACTATTACCTTTAAATAATAAAAGTAGTAGCGGGGTACATATTAACTTATATACTTCCACCTCCTCAAAAAAATTCTGGACTTCAAAACCATGCATTTCAAGGAATTCAAAGAAAGATGAAAACTTCTTGAGGTGGTCAAAATCTTATATGATGATAATATGATATGAAGACTGTAATGGTGTACAATATTTTATATCTTCATTGATTGAGATCCTCAAAATTTCTTATTATTGTGGCTTAGTGGCAGAGCCACACTTGAAGCAGATATAAACTACTCCCTCTGTTACTTTTTATTCTTCCTATTTTGAATTCCACGTTTGCAAATGCACGTCTTTGACCTTAAATATCTTTCATTGTGTATTAGTAAAAATTATAATGATTAAATATTAATAAAGTACTTATTGAGACGAATCAAACAAGATCCTACATGACTATATTTTTTTATCATATGTTGAAAATAATTTAGAAGATTCTCTTCAATTGTGAATAGTGTCAAGATTCTAAATAGGAAGAACAAAAGAGAACGGAGGGAGTATATAATAGGAGCAAACAACATAAAAAGGTATCATTTTTTTACGAGAAGATTATATTTGTCATTCATAGAAAGCCATCCCAAGATCTACATTAATAGAGATTAATAATATTTAGTAGATCTAAAATACAACCACAAATATTACATCCAAAGAAATCAAATAAAATCATACTCGAGCACAGCTCCCAAATCATAGCTTTAATCCTCCCATGAAAATACTTCGATGACTTTGCATCTTTGACAATGGAGGCCTTCACAATTACGTGCTATAATTCTTTGAATATAAGGATTCATAGTGTAAATGAGATCACATATCTTGCATATCACATCTTCCCGAACTTGAAGTGCTACTAATGAGAAATAAGACTTCCCCACAACTCCATAAAAGAAGAGGAGAGAATCCCCACAAAAGGGGATACAAAAATACCATAAGAGGGAGAGAGAGACTCTCACAAGGAGAGGAACACTTGTTAAACATAAGGAAAGAGAAGATGGCTAGGGTTTCGGTTTCGAGAGGCCACATAGCACATCAAGCTCTCAAGATATAAAAAGGTTTCTTGGCATGGTGGTGAATGCTTAACAATTGTTATTGTAGGTCATGGGTTCAATACTTGGCATTTTTGTGAACCATTTGAAATGAAACGTAGATCTGCCAATTTACTCATTCAATCTACCCTAACTATTCTACATATACCGTAATCGTAATTTATGAACAAAAAGATATAGTAAATAAATTGTATACTTACGGCATCCAGAGAGGGAAAAATTGCACGAATCTAGTCCAGAACTGTTGTAAGATGTATTTTGCCACGTATGAGTGATCCACACCACTGTACTTGTGTCTATGTAGCGCCGCAACACCATGAGCCCCAATATGAGCGCTGATAAGCGCATACTCGGTATGGACACTGTTTGTCCATACCGTGGCAAAGTTGTAAATAAATACAACTTTTTCTGTTTTTTTTTTTTGGGTTTGGGTTTTTTTTTTGGTTTTTTACTTACATACATTCATGATCTGATTCACATTATAGTTGATCTATTTCATATAATAGTTGATCTGATTTCTCTCCTACATGATCAGAGTCGTCTAAATTGCCATTAAGTCAATTTTTTTGTCTTTTCCTGGCAAAAAATTACTAACATACCCCGGTATGGACACTGTTGGCCCATACCGGGTATGCATGCGCCAATAGTTTCTCGCCCCAATATAACCATAATTCTCTCTTTTAGTACTCCAAAATTTCAAATTCTTTAATACGACAAGAGTAACCTATGCAACACATCAAAATTATAAATTATCAACTGACTACACACTTCAAATTGCTCCCAACCAAAAAAAAAAAAAAATCAAATGCAATGAACATAAAGGACAGATTCACATAATTATAAGGTAATTTGGTCACACAAATAATATAGAGGTTGCAATGTAATCCTACTAGCAATATTACCTTTTAATAATGAAACCGAGAAACAATCTTATGATCTGAATCAACGATAAAGAAAGAAGCAGCAAGACTAAAAAACATAAAATTATGCTACTGCAAGTGTCTTGAATTGTTAAAGATACTATCTTCAGTTTTTGTAGTTGCACCACATTTCTATTTGGGATGTTTTAAATTAGTCATACAATATCCTTATTGAAAAAAGGCTTGCTCCTCACATGTGATTTTTAAACATTGTTCATTACACCTTTATACAACTACCCTTATAGCATGTGCGGTTCAGCGTTCTTGAGTTCTAAGATACAAAATCAATCACCGACTCCAATTCTTTTTGTTTGTTTCAACCCTCCTCAATCGATTACCATTACCTGGTGGTAAAGAAATCCCCCATTTCGTTACCTTCCCTTCCCTCTCAAGTAAAAATATCCAATACTAGGTGCTAATGGTTACCTTTCTACCATAGAACGAAACACTCAATAAAAGTAACAACTTTTGTCACCCTTCCCTTCCTCTATTTAATTCCAGTCTATTTCCATTCCATGGCTTGTACCAAACATGCATTAAATCCGCTTGTCATATCGTTTAGGTACAACTAATAAATAACAAAAGGAAGCAATATAAGTATAAACAACCGAAGGTGATAAAATTGGTTTGGAACTCAGAAAAAAACAGTGTTATCATCTTAAACAATCGAAAGCATGGTAGTAGTTCAATCATAAAATCAACTTCAAACACAAAATTAAACCTTCTCTAATTCAAGGAATACACAAAAATATAAATAAAGGATAATCATCGAACATCAGCACCAAAATTTAATACACAGATTCAATCGAGATAATAACAACAGATTAATCATGACAAAGCTAAATATTAGAACCGTAAAATCCTAAAAAAATCGAAAGCATGAAACTAAATAAAACATTTGAAGAATTAAAAGTTGATCGATGAAACATCTGTAAAAAATGGAGGAAATAAATAGGATTTACCTGAAAAATTGGTTCGAAGTTTTTGGAATTGAAAGATTAAGCAAGTGAGAGTCAGAGATTAAAGAGAGAGAAAGTGAATGAGTGGGGAAAAAGCGTCTGTCGCCATCGCTGGATTCCGTATGGCAAACACGTGACGTGAAAAGAGAGAGAGAGGAGAGGGTGATAGATGAAATGGGAAATTCTTAATTTCAACACTGTTCGAAATGCAGAATGTTCCTCTTAATAATACGCTAACTTTACCAAAAAAGGGGAACCGTTTGTTTAATTATAGACTATAGAGGAATTTCATTATCAATAGTCAATAGTCATACAATATCTACTAAGATCAATTAATAATATATTTTAGTCCAAATTTAGTGAGTCCATCACAAATTACGATATGAAAAAGGTGAATTGGAAAGAGATTCTCGTATCCGTTCTCGTATCGCGAAATAGGTAGCATTGTTTTGGATTCAAATCACATAAACTAGTATTAAATCAAACATTTTTGTACTATTAAGCATTACCACCAATAAGTGCTTGAATCAATTGGTATGAGGTTGTTTTAGCTTAAGCAAAGGTCTTGAGATGAAATTTGAATAGGTCTTAAGTTTGAAGTAGAAGGTTGATCCTTTTAATTATTATTTGATTCTAATAAACCTATTCTAGTTTGAAGTTCTAAGTCTTTAGTTTTGAATTCCAATAGCAAAATGCCATTTCACAAGCAGACAAAGTCATCAATCAAGCAAAAGTCAAAATCAGTACACAATGCAATTCAATCGGTGTTCGGTGCAAAAATATCAAACTCAATCGGTGTTCGGCGCAACTTATCTGATTTATATCAGATAAACTCAAGACATTTGTAATCTGATGAAGATGTTTTTTCACTTGATGGGCAGAGCTTATGGAATCTAATCACATAATCTTCTGGTTTTTGAATACATTTGCCTTTATCAGGATCTTGACTCATTTTGTTTCCTGTAATAATTGAACTTAATTATTACTACCTTTTCCTTGTAAAAATTCTCTAGTTAAAAAATCCGGAAAAGAGATGTGAACCGAACAACACTTATTAGGAGAACTTTATGCCCAATTGAGCCTTTCCAGCTTGAATATGGATTGGGGCATAGTAGCCTACTTCTTGATTTTATGATGTTACTCTCGTGGAAAGAATGTTTGGTTGAGAGGAAATAGTTTTCTTGGTATTTTTGTTGGTTAAAGAGGAGAAATAGATTAATTAATGATTTTCCCTCTGTATTTAATTGTCATTTATACTTAAAATCTTGTAGTCAAAGTTCACTATTTGAATGAGTATAAGAAAAAAAAACGTTCCTAAAAATATGTGTGATTTTATATCTTCCTTTTATGAATATTTCATGAAACGCATTTATAGATAGTAATGTTCAAAGGTGAAAAATGTGTGACACTACAAAATTTAGTTTAGAGAACAAAAGAAAT
Organism: Beta corolliflora; assembly: GCA_947648045.1. Classification (NCBI taxonomy): domain Eukaryota; kingdom Viridiplantae; phylum Streptophyta; class Magnoliopsida; order Caryophyllales; family Amaranthaceae; genus Beta; species Beta corolliflora. The sequence goes on along the minus strand of CANSZD010002974.1, from coordinate 109,259 downwards.
AGTGAAATACATGAGCGAGTGACATTTATATATGGTCTTGTCTTTGCAGAACGAATAAATCTATTGCGTTTGATGATATCAAAAGGTGCAAAAGTGGTTGCACAATGCCACAATCTCATCTAGGAACACCACTGCAGGCTGCTGTTGAGTTTTTGCTAAGAAAATCAAGCTAATGTACCTAATTTGAGGCTTTAACCCACTTATATCTAGTTATCAGTAATCTTGTAGAGTTATTTTTCTCATTTGTACTTTACATTGTCTCATTCTCTCTATTTTTCATCCTATACATGCAGCCTTATTAGTGAACTTGTCCTAACACATTATCAATGATGTGATGTCTGCTGATGATTTTCATCATCAACTGATGATATATTCAGAGAGAAAAGAAGAGAGAAGAAATTGTAAGAATGAGAAAATGAATCTATTAATTTGAGAAATCTTTCAATTCTAACAGAAGAGAAATAAATATATACAAGAGGGTCTAACAAACTCTAACTAATTATGCCGCTTGTACATGTAAGATACATAAACAACTAATTACAATTGCTATAATCTCAACAGCCCCACCTCAAGATGGACTAGGTGGTGGTTGAGTAACCAGGCCATTCTTGGTGGAAAGAAATATATGTTGATCAGCTGCCAAAGGTTTTCTCATCACATCTGCAAGTTGTAAGGAAGATTGAACATGACTTAAAGAAATGAACTTTGAATCCATATGTTCTCTGATGTAATGGCAGTCCAACTTTAGATGCTTTATGTAATGAGCTGACTTGTTATCACAAAACAAAGTGATAGGTGTAGGAACACGAATGATAAAATGAATATATTAATTTGAAAAATCTTTCAATTCTAACAGAAGAGAAATAAATATATACAAGAGGGTCTAACAAACTCTAACTAATTATGCCAGTTGTACATGTAAGACACATAAACAACTAATTACAATTGCTATAATCTCAACAGCCCCACCTCAAGGTGGACTAGGTGGTGGTTGAGTAACCAGGCCAATCTTGGTGGAAAGAAATATATGTTGATCAGCTGCCAAAGGTTTTCTCATCACATCTGCAAGTTGTAAGGAAGATTGAATATGACTTAAAGAAATGAACTTTGAATCCATATGTTCTCTGATGTAATGGCAGTCCAACTTTAGATGCTTTATGTAATGAGCTGACTTGTTATCACAAAACAAAGTGATAGGTGTAGGAACACGAACCAATAAATCTTGCAATAATCCTTCAACCCATACTAGTTCACTGGTGGTCTAACTCATAGACCTATATATTCAGCTTCTGTGGAACTTTTTTAAACAACTTTTTGTTTCTTAGTTTTCCAAGAGATTAAGGAATCTCCATGAAAAATACAATAGCCTGTAAGAGATCTTCCAGAGAGTATGCACATGTTCCCCAATCTGCATCACTATATGCTCCGAGCATAAAAGAATTATTGGAGGCATAAAACAAACCATGATTGAGAGTACCCTTGAGATATTTAAGAACATGAAGAGCAGCAGCATAATGAGGAGCTCGTGGCTCATAGAGGAATTGACTTAGCTATTAAACAGCATATGAGATATCAGACCTTGTCATATTAAGATATAACAGCTTGCCTACTATTCTTCTATATAACTCAGGATCAGTTAACACATGACCCTCAATAGTGCTAAGCTTGGGACCGTTTGGCAATGGAAAAGGAGCAATCTTACAATTTTCCATCTAATTAGTAGAGCTGAGTAAATCTTAAATATACTTTCTTTAATTAAGTAATATTCCAGATTCAGATCTAGCGACCTCAATACCAAGGAAATATTTGAGGTCACCAAGATCCATGATAGTGAAAGCCTTGTGCAAAACTTGTTTAACCTCTATGATCAGGTTCAAGTTAATTCGAGTCACAAGTAAATCATCCACATAAGCAACAATGACAGTAAAATCAACACCATTAGTCCTAGTAAAGATTAAGTAGTCTTGTTTTGATTGAACAAAACAAAGGCTAACAAGGAATTTGCTTAATTCAATGTTCCATTGTCAGCTGGCCTGTCTAAGACCATATAAAGAGCGCTTAAGCTTGCATACCTGACCTGGTAATGCCTTTGAATAACTAGGGGGAGGATGCATGTAAAGCTCTTCATCAATATATCCATGTAAAAAAGCATTATTGATGTCAAGTTGATGTAAGTTCCATTTCATAGCAGTTGCCAATGCTATGATAATTCTCACTGTAGTAAATCTAGCAACAGGACTGAAAGTATGTTTAAAATCCTTGCCAATAACTTGTTTGTCACCTCTAGCAACCAAACGAGCCTTGCATCTTTCAACAAAACCATCAGGTTTGGATTTCACCTTATAAACCCATTTGCATCCTATGGCAATTTTGTCAGGAGGAAGAGAAGTAAGATTCCAAGTTTCATTAGCTTCAAGAGCTAACAATTCTTTATCCATAGCCTCAATCCATTGAGGATCATCCTTAGCTTGATTGTAACAAGAAGGTTCAACTGTAGAGAGCATGTTAGAAAGACTTTAAAGAGGAGGAGTATCTAAATGTGCCAAAGTAGGCTCAGAACTGACATTAAAAGATAAAGAATCAGAAGAAGAGTCACTGGGTGTAGATAATGGAGCATGTACATTAACAACAACATCTTGAAATTTTTCAGGTAATTTAATGGTCCTAGTAGAATGTCTGATATGAATGTTAGAAAAATCATGAGTAACAGAATTTTCAGGTGCAGAAAAATGATAATCTGCAGTAGGAGAAGTATCAATTGTATCAGGAGAGTTATGAGCTGTAGAATGTGTATGAATTGATGAGGAATCAGTTTGAGGTGATATATTAAAAGGAGGATGACTAGGGAAAGGAGGAATATTAGAGGGAGAAGAATGATTAGAGTTATGTGTAGAAATAGAAGGTGCGATATTGGATTTAGAACCATCAAAAGGAACATCGAAGATAGTAAGAGGAAGAGAAGGAGGAGTTGTAACAATGGATTTAGAAACAGAATTCTGAAAAGGAAATTGAGTTTTCATGAATATAATATCTCTACTAAGAATTATTTTGTGAGAATCCAAGCCAAACAATTTGTAACCTTTCTGAGCATAAGGGTAGCCAAGCAGCACGCATCTTTTTGCTCTAAGAGCAAATTTGTCAGAGGTCTTGATGGCTGGATAACATAAACAACCTACTGTTCTCAAATGAGTATAACTAGGTGCCTTTTTCATCAAAATTTCATAAAGAGTTTTCCATTTTAGCAGCAAGCAAGTAGTCTTCCCAAAACTTGGTTGGAACATGAGCATGGAATTGTATGGCTCTAGCAGTTTCTAAGAGATGTCTATGTTTGCGCTCAACTCTTCCATTTTGTTGAGGATTTCCAGGAATGCTTCTCTGATGCACTATGCCTTTTTCAGTGAACAAAGAGCTACAAGATGCTTGAATAATGTCTGTACCATTGTCACTTCTTATATTCTTAACAAAGCTTCCAAACTGAGTGTGAATATAAGCAAGAAAGTCAGAAATAATTCCAAGGACTTGTGTTTTAGAGTGAAGAAGATGTGTCCAAGTCACCCTTGAATGATCATCAAGGATTGTAAGAAAGCATATAGCTCCAGATAAGCAAGGAGTTTTGTATGGACCCCATAGATCAATATGCAAAAGAACAAAAGAACATTCAGCTATATTGGAAGATAAAGAAAACGGCAACTTATGATGTTTAGCAAAAATGCAAGATTCACAACCAAAATCATCCAATTTACTGCCATCATATGGTAAATGTAGGTGTTTCAAAGTGTGAATAGACGGGTGGCCTAATCTACTATGAATACCATGTAGAGTAGGTTTATTTATGCTAGTATTTACAAGAGAAATAGCATCTTTGCTAGTTACAGCATTAAAATTAGAAACAACAGAAGTAGACACAGGAACATAACAAAATTTGGAGACATTATGAAATTTGCAGAGACCATAACATCTCTTGCCAGATCCTTGGATTTGTTTAGTAAGAAGGTCCTGAAAAACAAATTTCTCTTGATCAATTGTGCCATTAACTTGTTTAATTTTGACCAAGTAATTTACCAACAGAAAGTAAATTGTGTGTGAAATCAGGAATGAAAAGAACATTGTTCAAAGTAATTTGTGGAGTAAGATGAAATGTTCCAGCATGTTTAACAAATTTTTGAGAATCATCAGGCAATCCTACTTTAATTGGACGCTTTAGTAAATGAATAGATGCAAATAGATGATTATTATATGCCATATGATTAGTAGCCCCAGTATCCGTTATCCAAGAGCTAGAATCAAAATCATGTGCTAAGGATGCAACATTAGAAACATAAGTTATACATGCAAAATTAACTGCAGTATAGTTCTGAGAAGATGATTCTCCAGATTTTGTTGCATCATCTTCACAAACTCCTTGAACATATTACTCATCAAGACATGATCCATTGAATGAGTAACATCATTAGTACCACAATTAGATGATCCAACACCAGCAGAACAACCATGATTCTCAAGATCTAAAGGTGAATATCCTAGAATTCCAGCTTCTTGAACATGAGCTGCCATCTTATGCTGAAATTTTCCTTTCAAATGTGAATACCACTCTGGATATCCAACAAGTTTAAAGCAACTTCCCATAGTGTGACCTCTCATTTTATAATGATCACACACTCTATCAGATTTCATCCTTTTGAAATCTCTGTAATCTCTTTTTCCAGACGAAGAAGGAGAAGATTTTTGACCAACAGAAGTCTTAGCTGCTAATAATGCACTCATTTCTCCTGATTTATCAGCTTTTGAATTATTCATATTTTGTCTCTCAACTTGTTGAAGAATATGAAAAGCACGATTAACAGTAGGTAAAGGATCACTGCTTAGCAGATTTTGCTTTGATAGATCATAATCCTCATTTAAGCCAGAGACAAATTGAATGAGTTTCATGCGTTGATTAGCTTCTAAAATTCTTTTCAACAAATTACAACTACATTGTGTAATTGCACCGCATGAACAATAAGGAAATCCTTCCAAAACTTGAATTTCATCCCAAACCGTTTTCAATTTACTATAATACTCAGCAATAGACTGATTTCCTTGTTCAGTTTTCATCAAAGTTCTATGAAGATTATACAATTGAGGTATGTTTGTGTGTCCATACCTTTCAACAACTTCATTCCAGAATTGATATGTAGAATCTGCGAACAAGAAGTTTTCAGCAATCGATTTCTCCATAGAATTTGAAAGCCATGACATCACCATATGATCATTACGAATCCATTTTTGATAATCAGCAGAATCAGCAGCTGGTGTCTTGAGAGTTCCATCAAGAAATCCTAGCTTATTCCTTGCAATCAAAGCAACTCTAATAGCTCGATTCCAATTGATGAAATTGTTGCCATTGAAAGTATGATTGGTGATAGATAGATTAGTATTATCACCATTCGACATAAAATAAGGATTGTTGTAATTAGATGTAACATTTTCTGAATTAACTGGAGTTTCTGACAAAATTAAGAAGAAAAGAAAGAAGAAGAAGACTTCAGAGAAGAATTCGAAGAAATCAGAAAATATTTGCGGAAAAATCAACTCAGAGTTCCATGAGCTCTGATACCATGATGATTTTCATCATCAACGGATGATATATTCAGAGAGAAAAGAAGAGAGAAGAAATTGTAAGAATGAGAAAATGAATCTATTATCTGAGCTAGGGCTGGGAATGAGCCAAGCTTGTCCGCGAACAGTTCGAGCTCGGCTCGGTCTAAGCTCGGCCTGGGCTCGGCTCGCTGGAGCTCGGCTCGAGTTCGGGCTTGGCTCGAGACCTAACGAGACGAGCCGCCAGCCAGACTAAGCTCGGCTCGAGAAGCTCACGAAGAGCTCGACTTATTTTTATTCTAAGAAAAACTAAAATTAGTAGTACTCATTAGAAAATTAATAAAAAAAAAACACCTAAATCCTAAACTACCTAAACTACCTAGAGCATAACACGTGTATACCTTAAAAAAGGAATACAAAAAAACAAAAATGTAAAGTAAACCCCTTACAAGTTGCAGGGCTTGCATTAACTTCCCATAATCCCAAAACTTCAAAACAATTATGAGACACAAAGACTTTGCTCACAAATTCACAAATAAAACCCTTGTCTCACTACCGCCGAAACTCATACCCTAAGCACTGCACACCATCGCTCACCACCACTCTTCGTTTGCCGCTGTCGACGTTCGATTTTCGCCATGCAGTTCATTTGCTCACCACCGCTCGTCGTTTTCGCCATCATCTTCTAATTTACACCGTCGTTTTGCGGCCATGGCTAGTATTTGCAGATAAATTTTTTTACATTTTTTCAACTAGATTATCTTTACTTTTGTTGTCATAATAAGCTACTGTTAGTTCATCTTCTTGTTCAATGATTGTGATTTGAGAAGCTTATTTTTTGTTGAGAATGATTGAGATTTGAGAGGCTTAATTTTCAATTATAAGCTACCACTGTTAGTTCATATTGTAATTATTATTTTGGAAATTATTCATATAAATTTAATAGGGAAAAAAAATTTAGCTTGACTTCAAGCCTATTTTCGCGTCTGGATTCGGACTTGAGCCTCGAGCCCAATTCGAGCTCGAGCCGAGCCACGAGCCGAACTTCCCTTTCCAAGACTCGAGCCCGAGCCGAGCTCTATTTTTGAGGCTTGACGAGCCTCGAGCTCGAGCCGAGCCTCCCTTTCCAAGCCTCGAGTTCGAGCCGAGCCTCACACTATTCGGGCTCGGCTCATTCCCACCCCTAATCTGAGCAATTTCTCCATTCTAACAGAATAGAAATAAATATATACAAGAGGATCTAACAAACTCTAACTAATTATGCCTGTTGTACATGTAAGATAACAAAAACAACTAATTACAATTGCTATAATCTCAACATCTGCCATTCAAGCAAAGTCCGTGCAAGGTCATTGCTTGAGGTAATATGCTAAGCTATCATCCAATTATTCACTGCCTACACTATTATACTTCGAAGCTGATTTTGTTCATGTAGGAAATTACTTGATTCTTTCGCGAACATACATATCACACGCACTTTTAACACTCCTTGTTTTAAGATTTTGTGAGAAAAGAAAACGTGAAGAAGAAGAGGCTGAGGAAACGGTTGGAAATGAAATTGAAGATATATGATATTTGCATTTGTCCCACTCTGTAATTTATTCAAATTCTCCAAATTATTAAGTACTAATTTTTTTCGTGGTTGTTGGGTATCAAATACCAACTTAATTTTTGATAAAAAAACTTGCTCTTTTGAACACATTAAAGTTTGAAATTTTGTAACATACGTACGAAAAACATGAATAATGAATCATGGAGCTGCTTATGGGAATTTGTGTTAGAGCTCTGATTTGCTCAACTAGATTCATTAATGTCTCGAGTCGAGTTATTCATCAAGGGAGTTTGAGTTGCTCGCAAGTAGACACCCCATTAGCAACTCCAGTCGTGATCATCATTGTTCTTGGTTTGTTGTTGTTGCGACATCTGTTCATTTTTTTATATTCTTCCTAGGCATAAAAAATTATGGACATAAAAAATGACAAGGCAACCACCAAAATCAATAAGCACATGTCAAAAATACTCTTACGCACTACTTCCATGAGCCAACATTTACAAAATATGGTGTAAAGTATTCAAAAGTGGTAATCTTTATGTTCAGCATATTTTGATAACCATTTTTGAGCACTTTACACCATATTTTGAAAATGTTGGCTCCATTTTGAAAGTAGTATGTATGAGTATTTTAACATGTGCCTTTTGATGTTGGTGGTTGTCTTGTCATGTTTTATGTCCACATTTGTTCTTCTCAATATGCTAACTCTTGGGCTTTGAAATCTTGGTTATTGTGTTTGATGTATCTTGCCTTCGGACCACTTGAGTACCTACAAATAAACGTAAAGAAATGAATCAAAAATATATAAATATATATGGGGGCAAAATCCGGTGAGAATGCAAGGGCTAGTGCAACTTAGTATAGCAATAATATTAAACAAGCGAATAAAAATATATGAACAGAAAAATATATTTAAACAAAATAAATTGAGACAGAAGTTTGAAACTTACTTTGAACTAATATTCAGTATAAACTTGATGGGAATACAATATTTGAGAGTATGTTTACTAATGAAGTTTTTTCACTCTGCCTTCTACGGGGATTTCATGCTCCTTCTATAGACAAATTTGAGCATTATGAATCACACAAGTGCATTAGAATAATGGTGAATATAATATTGGAAGATACCGCAATACCTTAGTCGGGGCTCTCTCCTATCTCCAGCCCATTTACGCTTGTAATGAAATCAGACTTCCACACCGTGGACACTCATCCAAATTGTCATATTCATTCCGCTATAACACACAGTCATTCGAACAAGCATGAATCTTCTTGTACTCTAAGCCAAAGGGACACTTGAGCTTACTAGCATATAGGTCGACTTTGGAAGTTCATTGCCATCGGGAAACATCTCACATAACGCTTTTAACAAGGAACTGAAACTAATGTCGGTCCGGTTTCCCTTCGACTTATTGTTGAAAAGTTTCAACATGGCAAAAAGTTTGGTGAACATTTTACTGCTAGGATATAGTGGCTTTTGCCATTCCTCTGACAAAGATTCAAAAACACAAGGATGTTTCCCTAACTCAACCTCGACACCCTCCATCGTCTAATCCTTATGATCTTCGTCATCCTCGTCTTCATTACCATTCTCCATTTCCTCAAATGTATGGGTCACGTACTCAAGTCTTCTTGTTCATGGACATTATTTGCCCAAGAATTCCCTTCGTGTACTCCCTCCTCACCATGCCAAATCCATACATGGTATTCAGGCCTAGACCCAATATATGCATGTCTTCTAAATGTCCTTATCACTCCAACCTGACCCATCATTGGACGTCTATTCCCACGAGTGAATGTTTGTCAGCTTCTCGATTCCAAGGAAAATCTGGCAGCATTTCCCTACAGTTCTCCAAGTACACAGTGTAGGTAATTGCCTATCTACATATGCATGTACACCAGAAAACAGTTTATGGAAATGAGTAGTCGTGATTTTCCTCATAAACGAAAAGAAAACAAACATGAATGGGTATCTAGGCATATGATCATGATAATACTTTTATTTGTGCATAATAAAAACAAACTCGTGAGTAAAGTTCAGTCCTTGATTTTAAAGCATTCTTTATGAGCCAAAACTATAAATATGAGTAAACCATTTGAACAAAAATGCGAAACAAATTTGACACAGGCAGTAGAGTAAGAGAGAGTGCAACGACCAACCTCTAAGAGACCAAGAGAGAGGAAAAGAGTAGACAGAGACAGGGTGTAAAGATATGTAGGCACCCTAAGCACTATAAGTAACCAAAATGAGTAGGTACTTACTAATGGCTTTAAAACGTTAAGAAGTGTATGGTTCAGAGGAGAATGCCACATAGTAGAATTAAGGGCCTATAAAACTATAGAAGGGTTAATCATATTGGTGGGTATTGTATACGACATAGTGTAATTAGCTACTTTGAGGATATTAGAGTTCTATGTAAAAGTAAAACAGTAGTTATATACTAAAAAAATTAATCGCAATCATCACTAAATTTACGGCCTGTTTGGTAGTCGTTAATAAATTGCGGTAATGGGAATGAAATTTAAGTGTAATGTTATTAAGGAAGCACCCTTAGAATCTCCATGGGGATGCATTTTTTCTCTATGGGCAAGCAATCTCACCCCTAAACTTGTGTTTTTTGTCTCCAAGGAAAGCAATTTTCATTCTGGCTCATTCCACCTACAAAAGGTGGTATTGGATGGGAATGAAAATTCTACAAGAAAAGTAGACACTTTAGGATAAATTAGCATTACCATGGGAATGGACAATGATATTCTTCACAAATTTACACACAAATTCATTCCCATTACCATCATTTATAACCAACTACCAAACGGACTGTTAAAGGATGATTCAAAAATCTTAAAATGACTTGCTTTAAGCCTTTAACTATAATTGTGAAAGGGGAAGGGGGTGGTCATTTATATATATGATAGTCTTCAGATTTCTTCACACCAAGCATCCTAATTTTCTTTATAATTCACCTCAAATAGTCGAGAACTTGTTTCTCTGAGAGTAATTAGGAGCAAAACTCATGCAGCTGTACAACAATCAGATGAGAACAAAAAAGTCACTTTAAGTGTGCCTTTTCCCTACATGTAGCTTTCTTTCTTGCTTGATGTGTTGTGGTTCTTTATATCTTGAACTATGTTTTTTGTTATTTATAAAATATTGTGCCGTGACGGATCCAGGAATTGAAGTACGTGGGTTCGAATTTGTTTAAACATAAAACAAAAACTAGTCTTATATGCATACGAAGCATGCGGCAAAATTTTACTATTAATATTTATATTTAAAGGCGTTAAAAACACTTATACTGGTTTGGCTAATAAATTATTAATGCTATCAATAATTAACGACTCACCAACAATAAGGTCTTTGTAATATAGTTTGTCTATTAAATTATTTAAATGCTATCAATAATTGATTGTTTAAGCAAGTAAATTGGAAGAAAAGGGAAATTAAACCAGATCCATTTCCTATTAATATACTAGTACTTGGTGGGAGGGGAATATTTGTGAAGAAGGAAAACTAAAAAATGGAGGATCAAAAGAAAAAGGAAAAATAAACCAAGAATAAAAACACAAGTTTAGCGCTAAAAAACTAAGGGAGGGAAAAAAACTAAAACAATAGCACATGCCCTTGCTGAGATTCGATCTCGCAACCTTACGTTTCACAAAAGCCTTAAGTTTCATTCGGACTGCACCGCTGCGCTAACTGCATAACGTTGAACTGAATTGGGCGCTATTTCTTATAACCTTTGTTTTCTTTTTCCTGTAAATTTCAGCTTTTCATGCGGATTCACCATGGGTTCAGTTGAACCCACTAAACCCATGTTGGATCCGCCACTGATGTTGTGTTAATATTTATAGCCTAAGTTGCTCGCAAGTAGTTTAACATACCCCAAATAATCCCTACACACCACACCTAAACCAACATCTTGAGCACCAAAGCTAGATCCATCCACATTAATTTTCAAGCACCCATAATCAGTTGGAAGCCACCTTGCTGCACATTGAATCTATCTGGTGAGCTCCCCCCCTCCAATTTTAGTTGTTTTATTTCACTTTTTTGTTGTAATTAGTTAGTTGAATGATGACTTTTTTTTGTCTTTACATGTCTTGTGCTATATCTTTGGTGATCAATGTTGATACTCGCAAGAAACAACAAATGCAAGAACAAGAGCAACCTGAAGAATTCGAAAAAAGTGAGAGGCTTATGGAGATACGACAATATCATGGAGATCAACGAAGCATACATTAACTGCCACATCATCAAATCATGCTAAATTGATCGCTCTCTATGAAGCTGGACTTGAATGTGTTTGGCTTAGGTCAATGATCAGTCATATTTAAGAAAAATGTGGCATGAATAATGCAGTTACAGTCTTACAGATAATCCAACATTGATTCATGAAGATAACACTGCGTTCATCACCGAAGTCAGTGAAGGGTATATCAAAGGAGATAAAACAAAACATTTATCACCAAAACTCTTATTCACACATGATCTCCAGAAAGAAAGGAAGATAAACATCCAACGAATTCAGTCATGTGAAAATCTCGCATATATATCTGTTTACGAAATCCCTTCCTTTGAAGAAATTTGAATAGTTGGTGCACAAAATTGGAATGTGCCACCTTCGTGACCTTTGTTAGGTTCAGGGGGGTGTACTATATGCACTACGCTCTTTTCCCGTTGATCAGGTTTTTATCACAGTGGGTTTTTCTGACAATGTTTTTTAATAAGGCAGCGTATTTAGGCATATAATAAGGAAGTAAAGTTGTACTCTTTTTCTCTTTGATTAGGTTTGTATCCCAATGGGTCTTACTTGGCAAGGTTACGAGAAAACTAATACCCGGTAACGTGGACATTGAAAGGGGGAGCGTGTTATGAGCAAAATAATTGAACATCCACCATTGTTGACAATATAAGTTAGAGAAATCATTTAACTTATAATTTCCTAATCAAGAAGCCTATGTTTGTATATTTTTGACTTGAAGCATATAGTAAAGTTTTGTAGTATAAATATGAATTTGCCATGAGTTGAATACATCAATGTAAAAGGAAAACTTCACTCTCTTACTATCGTTTAGTTTAAAATCTTCTTTTTTCCTTTATTTCACAACCACCAAATAAAAAAAGAGGTTAGTTAAGTAGCCAGTAGATCCATGTGTTCATACTACCTCTGATTTTTATTAGTTTAATTTGCCCATTTATTTAGGGCACATTTACCGAAGCACTAATTTAAACCTTAAAATCTAATTATCAAAATGTAAATGCCAGAAAAAGTTGATATTTGGATAATACTCATTGAGATGAATCTAAGAAGATCTCACATGACCATATTTTTCCTTAAATACAAATCACAAGAGGTAGTCAAAGTCATGTATGTGAATAGTGTCAAAAGTCAAAACAGGTAAACTGATAAAAGTTGGAGGGAGTACTTCATACGCCCATGATGATTGATGCCGTTTGTGGCAAAACCCACCTATACCTAATTAAGGCAGCACGTACGAACAAGTGATAAAGTCACTCCTTCCATTTATGCTCCTACATTTCCTTACGTATTTAATTTTTCAAATTTCACAGCAGCATTGAAGATATTGTTTCTAAAGTATCGGAGTCTTGCTCTCATTTATAGCGAGTACAACTGCATGATTTACAACACCTTATTAGTTTTCTTTTTGGCAGCATAGTAGAGTATTTGTTTAGGGAAAACATTGTTTAACAATAGATATGATGCATGATTACTGAACTGACATATACTTTTTTTTGCTATTAAACGTAAAATACGAAGACTTCTTTGTCCCTTTCTTTTTTAGCGTGGGTGGGGTTAGTGAACCCCACACCATGTTAGTATGTATTTATTGCCTTATTAGGAAATATCTTGTATTCCTATCTTTTTGGGTATTAGTTGTTGGCACGCACGCTATCGCGCGCGTTCCCCTAAGGTAGCGAAAATGGTGATGGATAACTAAATGCAAGTATTAGAATGAATAATTTAAGCAAAATCAAAGCATGTGAACTTGGTAGTTATGAAGATAAAGTAATTAAATAGCATAGCATATATGCATATAACCCTTGTTAGTGCAAGCTATTTTTGGTTGCAAAATACGTGGAGGGTTTTTCGCACCCTCAAGAATGTCCTTGTGTTATTGTTATATTTATTATAAGAACTCATTGATGCCTAAATTTCATTTTAACTTGGGTATTTATTATTATCCCTCAACTAAAGTTATCTAAAACTATTGGCCTTAACTTATATGAACTTATCGACTTTACATATGACTGTATCTAAACTCATTAGCTAGCAACTTAACTTATCTATGATATTTTTTCCTACAATAAGCGAATAAAGGGTGATAAAACTCTATTTGATTAGGAGGAAAAAATATTCCTTAATTCCTTTATGAGGAAAATATAAGCCTATATTTCATATAAAGAAAAAATGATAACATAAATTCGAGGATAGGGATGCCATGACCCACTCTTCCCTCCGGGATGTTCAACACATGAAGTTCATGAAAGATGAACTTTATCGGACAGATGCAAGAAAGTTTCGTACCCCTACAAACTACAGCCTAGAAAGAAGGGAAAAAAAAGAAGAAACTATAACTATGTCATATGAGTACCACTTTCATTAGTCTTGATAATGGATAATTATTAATTTCGGTATGCATTAGCTATATGTGAATTCTCATATTAAATGTACCATATTCTTGTAATTTCTTAATAAAAACTGGTGACAATTTTCTTTTTATTAAGGATAATGATGAAACTTTATAACTATATGAGTACCACTTCAAGTAGTCTAATATTTATAAATTACTTTCATTAAGAGAGAACCCTTAAAAGTCATTTTTTGCATCTGAAAACTAACAATTATACGATATTAGCTAAACGTTACCAAACATATTTATGCAAATTGTTGTTATACCCGCTACCAAAGAGCAATTACTGAACACAACTATTAACTATCAATTACGTGTCAAATAGATGCATAATCTAAAAACAAGATTAAAAGTTGCAACAAATATGAATCCTTGGTATGATTAATCAGTCAACCAATTATTTTGTAATGGTGCATGAAACAATGGTCAACCAAAAAAAGTTAATGAAATAGAAAGATATGTGCTTTATCTTATTTACATAGGAAATCAAAAGATTTCGGTTATTGTAAAAAAGCTAAGTGCTACTACTTCTGGTTAGTCTTTCCAAGATAATGCCACTTGTCACTTTAAAACTGAGGTACAATCATTTCTTCACAGCTCCAGTCTTGGCGAAAGTCCATATCAAAAGTAAATTAAAATTAGCTTCCTAGTCAACTTGTATTCCTTAGGATGCTACCTGAGAACTCCTTGATTCACTAGTAGAATAAATGCTTATTGATGCGGTCATTAAGTGGCCTATTGCGGCGGTTTTGGCCGCGCAACAATTAAGGGCGCAGCAATAGGTAATTAACCTATTGCTCCGGTTTTTGACCGCAGCAATAGGCCAACCTATTGCTGCGGTTTCTACTTTCTAGCCACAACCGCAGCAATAGGTTCTTTTTTAATATTAAATATACAGGTATATTGCTGCGGTTTCTTTCCAAAACCGCAGCAATAGATGCATAGCCGGTTAAATTTTTTTTTTTTTCATTTTTCAAAGTGTAAAATTTGAGTAGTTATAGTACAATTATAATATAAACATAGCTACAACAATCCACTGCATGCTAAAACAAATTCATTCACCACATTCATATCAAAATCGAAATTATTAATTCATGAACCCTAACATCAAATTCATTCCAAAAAATAAAATTAATAACAAATCTGGCGGTGCAATTGTGCGGTAATAATTAAAGCAGTCTTAACCAAGTAATAATCTTCCCCTTTCTTAGATTGTGCGGCATAACCATAACTAACACTTGGTTTCTCCATCTTCTCATTCTTCAATTCTCTACTAATTAAAGCAGCAAGTGGTATAAGATCATCTTGTTGATTCTGTCTTCTAGCAGCAAGTGGAATTGATGACCAAACTTCAAGATTGGCCCAGCGCCCACATTTCCAGCCAAGTGAAGAAACAGAGCAAACAATATGAATCCTCCACATCAAATGTAAATCTTTGGAGTTAAGCTTAGTTTTACATTTAACCCCAAAAAAAACAAAACGAAAATCCGTCGGAGCACCTAATGCACATGAAAAAAACAACAGCCGTGCTCAAATTTATCATACCACACAGAAAAATAGGGGGAAAATAAAAAATCAGATCTGGTTTCAAATTCATTCTCCAAAGCTGACATTTAGAAAATAAAAATAATAAAAAAAAAGTAAAGAAAAACACGACGCCATAAAAAAAGTTAAAAAAAAATGAGAATCGACATAAGTAAATGGTAGGAACATAAACCAGAAAAAATAGAAACCAAAAACTCGAAATTAATTGAACAAAAAAAATCGATTTACAATCACCTTTAAACAAAACCAACGAGCCACCGTTATATTTTGGACGCCGACGAACCTTCACGCGACGCCGACGAACCTTCGGACCCCTTTCTCTCTCCTTCGGACACCTTTCTCTCTTCGCGCGGGGATTTCTATGGCGAAGGCGGATGAAGGCGGCGAACTTGGATCTGAAAACTTCGCTGAAGGCGGCGAACTGAGATCTGAAAACTTCGGTTGAAATCACGGGCACGATCTCCTAGCGAAGGCAAGCTCCTCGCGCGCACGATCTACGGTGAAATGAGAGAGGAGGAAGACTTCGCGGCGGTTAGAGAGGGAGGAAGAGTGAAGTGAGAGAGGACCGTGCGTGAGAGAGGAGCAGATCTGAAGAAGATGAAGGAGGGGAAAGAAAGGAGTGAAATGAGTGAGTGAAAACGGCTGGTGAAATGAGGAAGGAGGAGTAGTGACGCGTGCCAACCCTAGCTGGGCCGCTTTTATTTTTAATTTTAAAAATCTATTGCTGCGGTTTTATATAAGAACCGCAGCAATAGGTTCAAATATTATTTTTTAATATTATTTTAATATATTGCTGCGGTTCTTGCTAGAAACCGCAGCAATATGTCTGGTCAAATAGTCAACTTTTTTTCCGTTAAAACCATATTGCTGCGGTTTTCGGCCGAAACCGCAGCAATATGGTTATTTTATATTTCACCTTTTCTTTTTACGTGATATATTGCTGCGTATGGGTAAAACCGTAGCAATACCACCGCAGCAATAATCAATTATTCTACTAGTGATTATTGCTACAAGACATAATCCAAGTAGAACTACTAATCTCTTTTTTTTTTAGAAAGTAGAACTACTAATCTAACTCCGCCTTGGAGAGTGGAATGAAATCATACCCGCAAATTCATGTAAGATACATTAATAGTAAACACAACAATATTGAACATTGTAGATATTCCAAGGACGAGGCTATTCATTGCAACAAAAATTTCATGTTCAGTTTTGAATTATAGATGGCAAGGAAAAATAGACGTCCACTATAACCGTACCTCAACCATTCCAAGTTTACAATGCAAATTTTGTTCTCGTTATGTGCTTCTTCAAAATTAATTAATGTGTTACTAAGCTTAATACACACATTTCACTCATCAATCTCTCATATATCATAATGGTGTTCACGTAATTACTCTTTTAGTTAAGTGGTTTGCTTTTTCCAACTGTAATTATTCCTATGTTTTTCTATTATTAATATTCATATTTAATTAATAAGAAACAAAGTCGAACAAACCTACTTTTCTCTCCAAACTCAACTCTTTCTTTTTCATTTTGATATTCTTAGTTTTTTCCCTCCCTTCCTCAACTTTTAATACTTCATATCCTCTCCTCAACTCTTATCAACTCATCTTTCCTCTTCTATACCTTTCTGCGTCCTTCTCACAAATTCTTCCCTTCCCTCCTATTACCATAATTTTTTTCCAAAAAGAAACACAAATGAATAATATATTCTCCTACAATTGCTTACTCCACCATTTTTATTAAGTGAAATGCCTCCATTTTGTGGAAATTGTCTCAAACTCGCTCTCCATCTTTGTCAAAAGAAAGGCAGAAGTGTATCATATAATACAATGGATATTAAACATGTTCCTCCAACGCCCTAACTCTCTAACTCTCACTCTAACTCTAACTCTAACTATAACTCTCTCTCTCTCTCTCTCTCTCTAACTCTAACTCTAACTCTCTCCCCCTCTTTCCCCCCCCTCTCCCCCCTCTCTCCCCCTCTCCCCCCTCTCTCCCTCTATCCCTCTCTCTCTCTTTCTCTCTTTCTCCTCTCTCCTCCCTCCCCCCCCCCCCTCTCTCTCTCTCTCGCTCATCTCTCCCTCTCGGGCTCTCCGACCCCCTCCTTTATCTCACACACACACATAAATAACACACCTATAAACCGTACCAAAAAAAAAAAAATAGATAATCAAGTAAAGTAAAGGAGACAATTACAGATGCTGCTCACATAAACTGCATGCTTGTCACCTATAATTCTCCTCTTGTACATTAAAAAAGCAAGCCTCCAAGCAAAGCAATAGTATACAAGACCCCCAACTTAACCAACTAAAATTCAGATGTTTGTTTTGTTCGATGAGCCTTTCAATATAGGGCAAAATCAGTTCTCAGCAACAATTTCTCAACAATAAAAGCTCGAGAGTCAGCAATACATAATACAATTACACATAAAGCATTCTACCTGCACCATTACCATCTAATGCACAAGGATGACAAAGATCTCCACCGCAGATCTTTAGTTAACCTGCACTATTAATATATCCATTTACTATTACTTATAAATATCCATTCCCATAAAAAAGAAGTGTTCAGATTTTTAGATCTTTTGAATACCTATTAAAATATCTTTTATCTTTTAAGAAGTGATCAATTGCAAAATAGAAGATCAATTCAAAAGTTTAAAAAAATATCATAAAACCTTGATTTTGAATATTAAAGCAGAGGAAAGGGAATTTCTTGATCAATTGCGAAATAGAAAAGAACACTAAATTCCACTTTACAGTTTGCTCACTGATTTCATGGATCCCACCGCTTGAATTGCTTCTTCTTGTGGAGGCGAAGATTCAAAAACTGCATTGTTATCGATTTGTTGATCATTCGAGTGTGTTGTAGCAACCTTTAATACCAAAAAAAATCAGAAATCTGAATAATACTTCAATTTCGAGTAATTTTGATTTTGATTTCAAAGTTGATCGAATGAGATTACTAAGCTACGTACTACTAAGCCATAATTCTTTTATCTAGTAGTGATCTTGATTTTGATTTTGCAAAGTAAGGGCAAATACATCAAATCCCTATTACTAAGCTACAATAGCCAAACTTGTGACTTTTTTAATAGGTATAGAATCCCTATTACTAAGCTACAGTAGCCAAACTTGTGGCTTTTTAATGGGTATAGATTTCATAGTCAATTACAAATTGCTCTCCCTCTCTTTTCCTTTCCTTTTATTTCCTTTTATCTCATCTCTTATGATTTTTGAATTTTTAGAAATCTCTTAGAAGTGTCTTTTAGCTCATTCTCAAATTCTCATCTTTACCCTTGCATTTTCTTTCCTGGTGCCTCTCGTGTCGTGATCTTGTTCAGCCTCTCTCAACCTTTGTGTTTGCTCTCTCTTTCACTCAATGTATCAGACTTATTTAATTATATGGCTTTGAAACTTTCAGAATTATCGTCCTTCCTCCCTCCTCCTTTCCAACCAATACTTTATAATTTTGCAAGTTTTAGGAAATAATTTATAAGTGTTCTTCATCTCTTACTTATTTGCACTTAAATGTATCATTATTATTATCTCTTTCTTGATTCAGGCATAAATGCCAATTTGAAGTAAGAACTAAGCAATATGAGAAATGCTCGTTTGATATTATAAAATTATGAAATCTAGTTCTGAATTTAAAATAATCGTAAGCTAATGAGATGTTATACGAGCGTTTAATTTACTCCAATGACCAAACTTTATAAAAATGTAAAAGTATCCACGATATAAATTAACAAGCATATATGTATTGAAATGAACTAACTCTAGGAATTACAAAGAGGGTCCATCAAAGTCACAAAACCAACTATTGTAGGTTCATCCACTTTGCAGAGCACGACTGACTCCAAGCTTTTAAGTAAAAACAGTCAACATGCTATAGAGCAGATTTCCATAGACAAGAACATGGAACAATTACCCTTAATATCGGATTATGATTTATGAGAACTTAACCAACTAAAAACAATAATTAGTTAATCAATTAGAGGTACAAGCGCTGTAAACAAGATTAAAAGATTATTAGTTATTTAATCAGCCGCTAATACTTTCAACTTATGCAATGGAGAGCTTTCAGTGAAGGTATACATTTAAACCAATTAATATTTTATATCATTCTAGTAATCATCACAAATTCACAATCTAATATGAAAGTTTCTGAATGTGGAACTGTATAGGAGAGAGGAAAACGGGGAGTGTATCTTAGCAAAAACAAAAATACAATAACCATTCGTAATACTAAGCATAACAATTTTCCTTACCTTATTTTTCCATCTAATGTAAATTTTACCGTAATCTTGCCCAGTTCACTATTTCATTGAGCACAAAAGTCTTCTCCACTTTTATAAGGGCCTTAGATACAATCATGTGTATACAAAAATATATCAGCGCATCGTTATGTTATTTTGATGAGCTTGTACATGGACAAGATTTTTCATCATACAAATTTAATCATCTCGAGAGCAACAAAGTTTAAAATGAAGCTCTAATTTCGACGGTCATACTTCCCCTTAATTAGTTTCATTGCAACAATATTTACACCCTGATTATAAAGCACCACTCTCTAGTCCCCACACACCAACTCAAAAACACGAGCCAACAAAGCGCCAAACGGAAACCTAACTAATGACCAAGAATAAGCTTTGGCACAATCTTAGCCAAGATCAACTTGAAACCAACGGATGTGGCGTTAACTTCACTTTTATACCGTAATTGAAGCATCCTTTGCCAAAGATCCGATCAGATAACCTTTCATGTAGGCATCACATGCTTTAGGATATAATAACCACGCTGCTTGAAATGTTCTTTTACCAGATCTTTAAAGTCGTAGATGATCCAAAAGAAATTTAACAGTAGATGTCAAGCCTCTAGCAATCATTGCTTCCAGAAAAGAACTTTGTTCAAAAAAGAAAACCATTACCCACTAACTATTGCTATTTCTTTAGGCAAAAAACTTGTTTTTTTGTACATAGAAACTCCATCATGCACTCAGTATAGCTTCACCACCTTAACATTTATTCTCTAGATAAAGTGATGCTCTACCAGACAAACATCAACTAAGGTAGCCCAGAATTGAAGAAGCACATATGCTAAAATGTCAAGCATTACCATCCAATACTACCACTTATCGGGTGATTGAAATTTATGACGAAACACACATGTCTAAGGATGAAACTCCATTACCATGGTCGTTGAGATGGGTCTTGCTTAACAAACTCACCAATAAATTTCATTGTCCTACCATCATTGATTATTGGCTAACAAAAAGGCCATATGAGGTCTATGAATGCTGTCACTGTAGGAATATATAGATGCATATAGCGGAATTTCAGGAAACAATTTCCTAACATCTATCATAGGATCGCAAACATAATCAAACATATGAATCATTCAATGGGGATTAAATATCAAACCTTTGTAGCGTGATTTCCCTGTTGTATGCAAGCTTTTGAAGATCCGAGAGCCCCAAGTGTTGCTCCTCTAATCAGTCCACGAGCACCAGTTGAACACCAACGTTTGCTAGAACGGAAGAGAAAAGATCCCTTGCTTTTTGGTGGTATAGGCACCGGTTTAGAGGGAATAGATTTGGGTTTCAATTCTCTCTCTCTTGTGAAAAGAAACTGATTAATGAATTGATCACCTAAACTCTAATATTATATCCTATATATAATAGAAGAGTCATAGGTTAGTTAGGAGAACTAATTCTCCTCCTATTCCCCTTTAGACCGGCCCAACCCTAATCCTAAATGGATTCGGATTACTTTGTCCAACTTGTGCTACAATGTGTGACCTCATAGGATTAATATATTTTAGTTATAGGCCCAATCAATATTGTCCTATTAATCATATTTATTCTCTAGCAAGAAAATAAGATTACTAAAATAATTAACTTTATTATCTTCATAATATTATTCCTATTTATATTTAGTAATTGCCGGGATGTCTAAGGACATATTCCTTCAATCTCCCACTTGTCCGAAGACAAGAGCGCAATGTTAAATTCCTTAAGTCACTTAATGTCAAATTTGATAACACAATGTTATTCTCAAATTTATGTTCCTTGATCGCTGAGTTCGAACTGCTCAAATGAGGATTAACTCTTTAATCCTATTCCGCATGGCCATGCAATTTTCCGATTCTCGCTCATCAAGAGGCCCAGACACCATTCCTATTTAATAGGAGGACTTATCCACTCTTGTATGACCATAACTCCCACTCAATTCTTAGCCCACCTGATCACTGCCTTTATAACCTCCTTTTACGGCACGGCGTTTAACAAATGTCAAAGTTAAACTAATTATATTGTGGTTATTAAGACATACTCATGTCTAAGGAATCCACTAAATATAGTAGTTTGATTCTACTTTTAGAATCTAATTAGGTCAAGTCTCAATGTATCAACTATACATCCATATAATCAATTAGACATCTCTATGTCTCCATAGCCCATGGAACTAGGCTATCAATTAATTATATACTAGTCTTTTAAATAAATCACTTATGTCCAATTTAGTGATTTAGACTAGGGACTTTAAATAAATTGTGATTTCTGTTCACTTTATAGGGTTCCATTATCAAAACGTTTTCGATAATCCTATTTGAAAACACAAATTATTTGGACATTTTATTTAATACTAAACCAAATAATTAAATAAGAACGAAATTTTATTGATAAACATTTCAAAGCATAATAAATGTCTTTACAATTGTAAACATGAAGTAAACAACCTAAAGCCATTCTCCCATATGCTTAAGCCCCATAGACCTAGTATGACACTCATGCTTAGGTTGAGCAAGCGGTTTAGTCAGAGGATATGCTATATTATCCTCAGTATGAACCTTGCTTACATATGTGTATCCAGTAACAACTAACTCCTCATCTCCACCATATACCAAAAATTATCCTTAGTCCTTCGCAAGTACTTAAGGATGTTTTTCGCTGCAATCCAGGCGCATCTCCCCGTATATACTCAAAGCATATGCAACATCCTGCCGAGTGCATATCATGGCATACATAATGGATCCTACTGCAGAAGCATAGGGAACATTACTCATACGCTTGACCTCATCAGGACTCGAAGGACACTGAGTCTTGCCAAGTGTTATGCCATGTTGCATGGGAATGAAACCTCTCTTGGAGTTTTCCAGCTTGAACCTTGCAAGAACCTTATCAATATAAGTCTCTTGACTAAGTCTAATCAGCCTCTTCGACCTATCTCTATAGATCTTTATTCCCAATATGTACTCTGCCTCTTTTAGGTCTTTCATAGAGAAACAATTTTTAAGCCATTCCTTGACTGACTCAAGCATGGTTTTATCATTTCCTATGAGAAGTATGTCATCCACATACAAGACCAGAAAAGTAATACTACTCCCACTTAACTTCTTGTATACACAAGATTCCTCTTCATTTCTGAGAAAGCCAAATTTCTTGACTGCCTCATCAAATCTGAGGTTCCAACTCCTTGATGCTTGCTTTAGTCCATAAATGGACTTCTTAAGCTTGCATACCTTCCCTGATCTTCAAAACCTTGAGGTTGTGTCATGTACACATCCTCTTTCAAGAACCCATTCAAGAAAGCGGTTTTGACATCCATCTGCCATATTTCATAGTAATGAAAGGCGTGAAATCGCAAGGATTATCCTAATGGACTTCGAAGATGGCTACTGGTGAGAAGGTTTCATCATAGTCAATACCATGAATTTGTTTGAAACCTTTCGCCACCAACTTTGCTTTGAAAACACTAATGTTTCCATCCATGTCTGTTTTCAACTTGAAAATCCATTTGCATCCAATGGGTTTTACCCCATCAGGCAAATCAACCAAGTCCCATACTTGATTTTCAGACATGGAATCCATTTCAGATTTCATGGCCACAAGCCATCTTTCGGAGTCTTGACTATCCAAAGCATCTTTGTAGCTAGTAGGCTCTTCTGATTCTAAAATCGTTATTTCAGAACTTTCAGTCAAAAGGAAATCAATATATCTCTTTGACGGAATGATGGTCCTACTAGACCTACGTTGGGGAACAACAGAAGAAGTTTCTACCTCACTAGGTTGAGTGACTTCGCATGGAGTATCTCCAAGTGGGACGGTAGCAGGTACGTGAATTGAATGCACCACCTCCTGAGCATTTTCATGCCGGGCCGCCTCTGATGAGGTGTTAACCTCATCCATTTGTTGCTCATCTCGAACTTCTTCGAGATATACATTTTTCCCACTTGTTTTTCTGGAAATAAACTCCTTTTCCAGAAAGACACCATTACGAGCAACAAACACTTTGTTTTCGCTTTGGTTGTAGAAGTAGTATCCCTTAGTCTCTTTTGGGTAACCCACAAAAAGACATTTATCGGATTTGGGTGAAAGCTTATCAGAAAGTAATCGTTTTACATAAGCTTCACAACCCCATATCCTTAGAAAAGACAATTTTGGAACGTTTCCTGTCCACATTTCATATGGTGTCTTTTCCACTACTTTGGATGGTGCTCTGTTAAGTGTGAACGCCGCTGTTTCAAGTGCAAATCCCCAGAATGAAATAGGAAGATCAGCAAGACTCATCATGGATCGAACCATATCAAGTAGAGTTCGATTCCTTCTTTCAGAAACGCCATTTAACTGTGGTGTTCCCGGTGGAGTCCATTGTGAAAGTATTCCACAATCCTTCAAATGATCACCAAATTCTTGAGATAAATATTCACCACCACGATCGGATCGTAATGCCTTAATTTTCTTCCCAAGTTGGTTTTGTACTTCATTCTGGAATTCCTTAAATTTTTCAAAGGATTCCGACTTATGCCGCATGAGGTAAACATATCCAAATTTGCTCACATCATCGGTAAAAGTAATGAAGTAACTGTACCCTCCCCTAGCCAACGTACTCATAGGTCCACACACATCCGTATGTATGAGGGCTAAAAGGTCATTGGCCCTTTCACTTGAACCTGTGAAAGGAGACTTTGTCATTTTCCCCATCAAGCAAAACTCACAAGTATCAAATGATTCGAAATCAAATGATTTGAGAATTCCATCTTTATGAAGTTTCTCAATGCGCTTTGAGCTTATGTGGCCTAATCGACAATGCCATAGGTATGTAGGGTTTGAATCATTTGCTTTATGTTTCTTGCTGTCTATGTTATAGATGTGGGTTTCTAAGTCTAGCACATATAAACCATTTGATAACTTAGCGGAGACATAAAACATATCATTCAAATAAGCAGAACAACAATTGTTCTTTATTGTAAATGAATAACCTTCGGAATCCAAAACAGGAATCGAAATAATGTTCTTTGTGATAGCAGGAACATAATAACAATTATTAAGTTCTAAATCTAATCCTGAAAGTAAAAGCAGACTATATACTCCCACTGCCAATGTAGCAGCTCGTGCTCCATTGCCAACGCGAAGATCTACTTCACCCTTTCCCAATGTTCTACTTCTTTTGAGGCCTTGCATATTACAAATAATGTGCGAACCACAAGCGGTATCAAATACCCAAGAAGCAGAAGTTGCTAAGTTAACTTCTATAACATACATATCTGAACTAGAAACTCCTTTCTTTTGATCCTTCAGATACTTGGGGCAACTACCTTTCCAATGACCAACCTTGTTACAGGTGTAACAATAGTGCTCATCAGCAACTTTTGGTTTTGGTGTAGTCTTTTGCTTTTCAGAAGTTTCAGACTTAGCAACTTGTTTGCTTTCGTCCTTCTTAATAGCAATCCCAATCCTATTGAGCGATTGCCCTTTACTAACCATAAGAACATCCTCATATTCTTGTCTAGGCTGGTTAGGGATGTTACGCTCATTCTGAGTTAGCCTTTCATGCATCTCTTGCATCGTTGCTTCCTCCCCTTGCATGTGAAAGTCGTTGAACTTATCAGTTCTGAGAACGATTCTCATTTCCCTTTCACTTGCAATGAAACGTGCAGCATTCATTTTGTCCTTCGAAAGGACGGAGCGCAAATTACAAGTAGAATTGTTGGTGTTGATAATGTTGTTACTAGACATAATTACTACAACAAATAATAAAGCAAGATTCAATCAATGTTTATCAATAAAGCAATAATTAAACAAATTTTAATTACTACTACCCTTTATTCAAAATGAAAGTTCCCCATTGAATAAAGAAATAACCAAGATCCCCTCCCACTACAATCAAACGGACTTTGGCCCTGCCTTCAATTTATAGTAGTTGAGGTAAGTAAACATTTTACTAATTATAACTCATTATAATTCTTGGTAGACAGGTTAACAACTCCTTGTTTACTCCTATCTCTTAGCTTCAAAACCCAAAACTTTATCTTTTGATGATTTTGTTGAGTTAAACCAAACATTAACATGTAAGTTTCAAAACCTACCCTACTATCCCGAACTATGAGCAACACCACCGCTTTGGCGGAACCTATTACTCATGATCTAAGGCTTTATAGGTGTTGTTTGGGAAAGCAGTTAAACTCAATATTACTTTTGGGGACCTAAGTTTACTAATATGGTCAATTAATAGTGAACACATGAATCAATTAACCACAAAATAAACTTAGAAGCAAGCATTTAAACAAAATAAATGCAAGAGAATTATAAAAGCAATAATTAAATGATCTAGTATGGCCCCTATACTTAGGAAAATAACTAATCTTCATGAATCCTCCCTTGAATCTCCATGGATCACCATCCTTGAAACTCCTTGGATCCTCATGCTCGATTACATAATTTGAATTAAATAAATAACGAAAATTTAAAGTTACAAAAATACAAACGATTCGCAGATCGTATTTAATTTACATTCAAATATAACGATTCGCAGATCGTAATTACTATCCTGATTTGGGCCATACTAGTCATATCATGCAAAATATAATATCATACATATTACATTAAACATCCACGCATTTATAATATCAAAATAAAATAAACACAAACGATTTACTTATTAACAATTAATAAGCAACTATAACTTTCCATAATAATTATAAAACTTAACAAATTTAAGCTAGAAATTATTTAGGAAATTTTATTATTTTAATTCAATTACTTATTTAGATATGTCAATAATCTTTATTATTCACAAATTTGCAAAATAGGAAACTTTTGGATTTATGCTCAACTTAGGAAAATCAGATTTTCCATAAAAACAATTTTTTTTTTTTAATTAGAGTTGACCGTTGACCAGCCAGCAGACAAGGCCGGTCCAACAACCAACTCCACTTGGGAACCACCAGCCCTTCATTGCCGCACAATCGCCCACAAACACCATCACCACACTAAGTCACCAAGCCAACAAAGACGCCAGCCCAGGAACGCCCGGCCGTAGCGCCGCCGCATGCGAACACCGTGCCGGAAGAAGACGCCGGCAACCCAGGCTACCAAACTCGTCGGCGGCACGAGCCACCAACTTCTACAAGCGGTTTCGGCGAGG